>CM054160.1:50726686-50734186 GCA_028751875.1 Rapana venosa
ACCCAAACAAAAATTCCCTACCGTACCTTAGCTACAAAGGATTCGAACCCAGGACCTCACGGAGCCACTGACTGTGTGAGAGTGGAACAGGTTTTAACCACTGACGGGGCTGTAACCTCTGACCTCTGGAACCTGTCGATCAGTTGATGCTATTGATCACCTCAGTGCCAAGAGTATCAAGCCAAGCTCAATCACCCCCCCCCCCCACCCCCACCCCACCCCCCCCCCCCCCAAAAAAAAAAGACTGACTGGTTCATTCCAATGCCGCCGTTGTCCCCCCCCCCCCCCCCCCCCCCCCCCCCCCCCCCCCCCCCCCCCCCCCACCCCCCCCCCCCCCCCCCCTACCCACTGCTAGTGTTATAGCATAAGCGTCTTAACTTTGTACCCTGTGAACTTTGTGTGTCTGTGGGGGGGGTTGTGTGGTGGGGGGGGGGGGGGGGGGGTGAGGGGGTGAGGGTGGGGGGGGGGGGGGGGGGGGGTTAGTGGAGGGGGGGTGGGTGTGTGTTTGTGATGGTGTGTTGTGTGTGTGTGTTTGTGTGTGTGTTTGTAACAATAAAAAATTTTAATTCAGTTTTTGAAGGCATATGGCCATAGTGTGTTGTGCGGGTTGTGTGCGTGTGTCTATGTGTGTTTTTTGTGTGTTTTTGTGTGTTTGTGTGTGTGTGAGTGTGTGTGTTTTGTGAGTGTGTGTGTGTTTAAATATGTATGTAAGGGCGTGTGTCTAAAGGGTGTGTATATGTGGGGTGGTGGGGTGTGTGTGTGTGTATGTGTGCGTGCTTGGTGTGAGTGTGTGTTTGGGGTGTAACTGTGCGTGTGTGAAAAGGGGGGTGCGTTTTTTGTGTTTAAGGGTTTCGGTGTGTGTTAGAAAGAGAGAGAGAGAGAGAGAGGAGGAGAAGAGAGGAGAGAGATGAGAGGAAGAGAGAGAGACAGACAGACAAAACAGACAGACAGACAGACAGACAGGGCAGGAAGAGATCTATGATGCAGAGACAACGAACATTTTTGAGGGGATACAAATGACACAGAGAGAGACAGACAGAGACAGTGAGAATATTACAAATCAAAGAGACAGAGGAAAGGAGAAGAGAGAGAGAGCGAGAGAGAGAGGGGAGGGAGAGAGAGAGACAGACAGACAGACAGACAGACAGAAAAGACAGAGGGTAGAGAGAGAGAGAGAGAAAGAGGAGGGGTGGGGGAAGGGGACAGAGAGGGGAGGAGATTCGGATTCGGATTGTTTATTATTTATAGGTCAAGGCCCCCTTTTGAAGGGGTATACGAACATGAAAGAGAGGAGAGAGAGGAGAGAGAGAGAGATGGGGGAGAGAGAGGAGAGAGATGAGAGAGAGAGAGAGACAGACAGACAGACAGGACAGAGAAGAGAGACAGACAGAGACAGAGACAGAGACTCATCACAGAAACACAGACTCAGCAATGAAATTTTAGCCAAGCAATATCGGGTTACATGACAGAGCACATGTGACCCTAACTTGCCCATATTTCACCCCCCCCTCCCCCAACCTACCCCTCCCCCCCCCACCCCTTAATCCTATTCCTCCTCCTCCTCTCCTCTCACCCCCCCCCCCCCCCCCCTCCCCCCCCCTCCTCCTCCATCTCCCTTTAATTTGGCGAAAGGCTGTATGGCTGTTTTGCAGAATTCATTCATTATTCATTCGCAGGCCCAGTTATTTTCGGTTTTGCGAGGGCTGCTCTTTATCTGTTACCCTATCTGCATCTGGTTTGTTTGTTTTTTTTGTTTTGTTTTGTTTTGGTGGTTTGTTTTTGTGGTTGTTTGTTTGTGTTTTTGTTGTTGCTGTTTGTGGTGTGTTGTGGGAGGGGAGTGGGAGGGAGGGGGGGGATGGAGGGGGGGGGGGGGAGGGGGGGTGAGGAGGGGGGAAGGAAGATGGGGGAGGTTGCGTGTGTGGGGTTTTTTGGTTTGTTGTGTGTGTTGTTGTGTGTGTATGTACGTGGGTTCAGTGGGGTGAGATGGGGGAGGTTGTGTGGTGTTTGTGTGTGTGCAGTGTTGTGTTGTGTGTGGTGTTGTGTTGTGTGTGTGTTGTGTGTGTGTTGTGTGGGGGGGGGGGGGGGGTGAGGAGGGTAATGGGGAGGGAAGATGGGGGAGGTTGTGTGTGTGTTGTGTTTTGTGTGTGCTGTTGTTGTCTGTGTTGTTGTGGTGTGTGTGTTGTTGTGGGATGGGGTTGTGGTGTGTGGGGGTGTTTCTGTTGTGTTGTGATGTGTGTGAGTGTTGGGGTGTGTGTGTGCGTGTATGTGTGTGTGTTTGGTGTGGTGTGTGTGTGTGTGTGTGTGTGTGTTTTTGTGTGTGTGTGTGTGTGTGTGTACGTGGGGAGTGGGGGTGAGGACGAGGGAAAGGGAGGAAGATGGGGGAAGGTTTTGTGTGTGTTGTGTTTTGATGTGTGCGTTGTGTTGTTTTTCTGTTTGTGGTGTGTTGTGTTGTGTTGTGTTCTTGTTGTATGTTTTTGTTGTGTTGTGTTTTGCGCGCGTGGGGGGGGGGGAGGGAAGATGGGGGAGGTTGTAATTGTGTGTGTGTTCTTTATTTTTGTTAATTTACTAAATGTAATGATTCGAATTCCCAAGAGTTAATGGGTAGATTCACACACATGCACGCATGCATATTTGCTTGCACAAACGTGCGCTCACAGACTACACGCACAGACACACACTCATACACGTACATGCGCGCGCATACACACTATATATCTCTCTCTCACAGACACACACACGCACACACACACGCGCGCAAACACACACACACACACACACACACACACACACACACATACATACACACACACACACGAAGGGGCGGGAGAGGACACAAGAGAGAGTCAGAAGAGAAACCGATGAAACAGATGAAGGGAGGGAGAGAGAGAGAGAGGAGAGAGAGAGAGAGAGGAGAGAGAGGAGGAGAGGAGAGAGAAGAGAGAGAGAGAGAGGAGAGAGAGAGGAGAGGGAGGGAGGGAAGAGAGAGAAGGGAGGGAGGGAAAAGGGAGGGAGAGAGCGTAGAACTGCCACATAGGGGACAAATCAAATCAAAGGGAGACAGAGAGAGAGACAGACAGACAGACAGAGACAGACAAACAGAAAAACAAACAGACAGAGAGAGACAGACAGACAGACAGGCAGAGACAGACAGATAGAGACAGACAAACAGAAAAACAGACACAGACAGACAGGCAGAGACAGAAAGACAGACAGACAGACAAAAGACAAACAGACAGACAGACAGAGAAAGACAGACAGAAAAACAGACGGACAGACAGAGACAGACAGACAGAAAACAGACAGACAGAAATACAGAGACAGAGTCAATGCAGACCAGCTACATGCGTGCTAAGGAAGGCCGTTCACCTTTCAATTTTATTTTTCTGTTCCTGCCTTCTTAACAAGTTTTTATCTCTGAATTAATTTGCAAAGATTAGGGGGGAGCAACTCTGGGTGGGGAGGAACGGAATTGATTAGTGAAATACACGTCCCTTTTCTCCTGTCTGTCTGTGTGTGTGTGTGTGTGTGTGTGTGTGTGTGTGTGTGTGTGTGTGTGTGTGTGTGTGTGTGTGTGTGTTGTGTGTGTGTGTGTGTGTGTGTGAAATTCAAACTTTTATTTTCAGATGGAACATTGAATAAGCAGTGCATTTGCTTTTTTTTTCATCAAGCCATGTATCTATTTAAAAAAAGACAATATATATATATATATATATATATATATATATATTATATATATATAATATATATATATATACATGCATAGAATACAAACCTAATCAGTGATAAACCATACACATCAAACAAGAGAAAACAATAATGTATGCATACGTCGAATTTAAATAAACAACAACAGCCAAAACCCAAACAATGTTAAACCATACAAATCAAAGACACATTCTTCTGAGAATAGATCCACCATAAAACAAACAAACAACAACAACAAAACCAAAACAAAACAAAAAAAGGGGCACCACCAAATCTTCCCCCCCCTTTCCCCCCACACACCCCCAAACACAAACCCCCAACCATTCAAAAAAAACTCAAAAAAACAATTTTTTTGAAAAAGATAAACCCAGAAGAACAACCCCAACAAGCAAATTTAAAAACCCCACAAACACACACACACACACCCCACCAACACCACACACACACACACCCCACATGCGTGGGAATTTTGTGGTTTTAAAGATTTTTAAAATTTTTTTTTTTTTTTCTTTTATATCGGGATTTAAAAAAATTTTATTCTTTTATATCGGGGTAATGGAATAAGCACTCCCTGTGCTTTTTTACATTTTCCCGTTCCCCGTTTTTGGGATGCGGTTTTGTAAAATTTTTTCAATTTAGGGCCCCCCGACACACAATGGCCTACTCTTCCGAAAAGCGGAACGGATTTAACGTTTTGCCAAGATGTTTTGAGCGTTCGAACCCGGGGCCTTGGTTTTTAGTCTCTTCCCAGTGTATGTGTGTGTGTTGTGTTTTTCCCTTTGTGTGTTTTGTGTGTTTTGTGTGTGTGTGTGTGTGTGTGTGTGTGGGTGTTGTGCGTGCGTGCGTGCGTGTGTGGGATCTTGTTCATCTTGGCTGGAAAAAAATGGCGACCATGGTTTATAGCGTATTATTCACCCTTTGTTGGGAAAGACCCCATTAACCGATTTCAATGTGATCTAATTTAGCCAAAGGGCCGGGAGGGCCCCTCTCTGGTTCCATACCTTAAATGTTTAGCCCCCCGGCCCTCATTGTTATTGCGGAGGGGTGGGTCATGTACGATTTATGCCCTGGGGTGTGTGTGTTTTGTGTGTGTGTGTGTTTTGTGTGTGTGTGTGTATGTGTGTGTGTGCCCTGTTGTTTTGTGTGTGTTTGTTTGTGTGTATGATTGTGTGTGGAGGTTTTTGTGTGTGTGTTGTGGGAGGTTTTGGGTGTTTTGTGTTTGTGTTGTGGTGTGTGGTTTTTTTGTGTGTTTTTTGTGTGTATTTATTGTGTGTGAGTGTGTTTTGTGTGTGTGGGGGAGGTGGGGTTTTGGGTGTGTTTTTGTGTTTTGCGGGGCGTGTGTTTTGTGTGTGTGTGTGGGGGTGTGGGTTTGTGTGTGGTGTGTTTGTGTTTTGTGGCGTTTTTTGGTGTGTGTGTGTGTGTTGGTTTGTGGGTGTGAGTGTGTGTTTGTGGTGTTGTGTTGTGTGGTGTGTTTTGTGTGTGTGTGTGTAGTGGTGTGGTTGTGTGTGTGTGTTTTGTGTTTTTGTTGGGGTGGTGTGTGTGTGTGTGGTTTTTAGGGGTGTGTGTGTGTGTGTTTTGAGGTGTGTTTGTGTGTTTTGTGTGTGTGGGTGTGTTGTGTTTTGTGTGTGGGGTGGGGTGTGTGTGTGTGTGTTGTGAGTGTGTTTTGTGTGTGTGTGTGTGGGGTGTGTGTTTTTGAGTGTGTGGGGTGTGTGTGTGGGGTTTTTGTGTGTGTTGTGTGTGTGTGTGTGTGTGTGTGTGTGTGTATGTGTGTTTTGTGCTTTTTTGTGTGTGTGGTGTGTTTGTGTGTTGTTTTGATTGTGTTGTGAGTGTTGTTGTGTGTTTTGGAGAGTGTGTGGGGTGTGTTTTGTGTTTTGTTTTGTGTGTTTTGGGGTTTTGTGTGTGTGTTTTGTGTGTGTGTGTATGTGTGTGTGTGCGTGTGGGGGTGTGTTTTGAGTTGGTTTTTGTGTATGTGTTTTTGGGGTGTGTGCGTTTCGTGGGGTGTGTGTGTGTGGTTTTTTGTTGTGTGTGTATGTGCGCGTGCTCGTTTGGTTTTGTGTGTGTGTGTGTGTGGTGTGTGTTGTGGGGTTTTTGGGGTGTGTGGGTGTGTGTGGGGAAAAAGGGGGGAAAAACGGGGGGGGGGGTTGAGAAGAGAAAAGTCAAACTTTTTGGGGCATTAAAACTTCGGCTCTTTCTTTTCTCTTCCCTCTCTCTCTTTCCTCCCTCCCTTTTCTCCTTCTTCTCTTCTCTCTCCCCCTTTTCTCTCTCCCCCTCTCTCTCTCCTTTCCCCCCTCTTCTTCTCTCTTTTTTCTTCTTTTCTCCCCCCCTTCTCTCTCTCCCTCTCTTCTCTCTTCTCTCCCTCCCTCTCTCTCTCTCCCCTCCCCCTCTCTCTTTTCTCTCCCTCTCTCTCCCTCCCCCCTCTCTCTCTCTCTCTCCCCCTTTTCTTTTTTCCCCCCCCCCCTCTCTCTTCCCCCCCCTTTTTCTCCCTCCCCCTTTTCTCTCTTCCCCCCCTCCCCCTTCTCCCAATTTTCTCTCTCTCTCTCCCCTCTCTCTCTCTCCTCTTTCTCTCTCCCTCTCTCTCTCTCTCCCCCCCCCCCCCCCTCTCTCTCTCTCTCTCTCTCTCTCCCCTCTCTCTCTCTCTCTCTCTCTCTCTCCCCAAACGCACGCCGAACATCTTCCGCCCGTTAAACCCGGTTCCGTTTTTCGTAGGTGGACATTGTGTGCCGGTGGGAACAGATGACGAATTCAAAATTTCCCGGCATACACACGGGGAACTGGATTTTAGAAAAGGCACATAAGTGCTTATTCCATTAACCTCGATATAAAAGAAAAAAAATAAATAAATCCCTCTCTTCTCTCTTCTCTCCCCTCCCTTCTACCCTTCTCTCTCTTTTCTGTCTCTCCTCCCTCTCCCCCCCCTTCTCCCTCTCTGTCTCTTTTCCCCCCCCTCTCTCTCTCTCTCTTCCCTGTAACTTAAAAGAGTATATAATATATATATACATATATTAATTTTATATATGTATTTTATATATCAATTTAAACACACAGCACACACACACAGAACACACACAGAGAGACAGAACGTGCTAGTCTGTCTTGGCCTATGATGTGACAGATTCATTCATTATTCACTCATAGGCCCCTAGAGCAACAGGCCATCAAGCTTTTAGCACACGGCCCTTAACCTGCCTGTCAGCCGCCATATTGACATGGCGTCGCTGGACCCGTATGTTGAAAGTCGCTGGCTGGCTGTTCACTGTTCACTGGTCCCGTAACCCGCCAGGGTCGTAGGGGCGCTGCATGGTGGACGAACGGTGGACCAGTGGCTCCACTTGCACGGTCGTGGGCGAGTGCCTGGGTGACACTGAAGTCCTCCCCTGTCAATCTACGGATGGTGGTTGGCTACAAACCCCAAATTTAATGTAAAGGGAAAGGTGGCAGGATGGTCAAGACGTTCCCCTGCCAACAAGTTAACCTTGAGGTTCTGGGTTCGATTCCCAGCCTCCTCGCCCTTTCTTCCCAGTTTGACTTAAAAAAAATTTGAACTGAATGTCAAAGTCCTTCGGATGAGACTATAAACCGAGGCCCCGTGTGCGAACGCACGCAGAACATCTTGCGCACAGGTTAAATCCTGTTCCGCTTTTTGGAAGAGTAGGCCAGGAAAACAATACAACAAAACACAATCACAACACAGTATATGTACGCACATCAGCACGTACCCATTGACAAGATAGAAGTTGACATTCATAAATTAATCTGTGATATAATTATTGTGTCATCATTGGGTTGGTTCGTGTT
>CM054160.1:50741686-50764186 GCA_028751875.1 Rapana venosa
TCGTTGGAAGAGTTAGTCTCTGTCTCTGTCTCTGTCTCTGTCTGTCTGTCTGTGTCTGTCTGTCTCTGTCTTCTTCTCTCTCTCCTCTCTCTCTCTCTCTCTCTCTCTCTCTCTCTCTCTCTCTCTCTCTCTCTCTCTTTCTCTCCTTTCAATAATATTTTCAAAGACTTCTCTGCAGTTAGCAGGGCGTGCCGCGTGTGTTTGTTGTGTGTGTATGTGATGAGTGTCTGGTTGATGTTGTTTTTGTGATGTGTGTGTTTGGGTATGTGTGTGTGTGTGGGGGGGGTGGGGGGGGTGGGGGTATGTGTGTGTGTGTTTGTGTGTGTGTGTGTGTGGGATGTGTGGGTGATGTGTGTGTGTGGGGGGGGGGCTATGTGTGTGTTTGTGTTTGTGTGTGTGATGGGTGGTGTGTGGATGGGTGGATTGATGTGTGATGACTGTGTGTGTTTTGTGTGTGTATGTTTGTGTGTGGTTTGTTTCTGTGACATGTGTGTGCTTGTGTGTGTATGTGTTGTCTCTCTCTGTGTATATGTATATGTGTGTGTGAGTGACTGCATGTGAATCGGAGGTAGATGGGGAAGGGGGGGGGGGGGGGAGGTAAGGGGGTAGGGAATCTAATCTGTGTGTTTGCGGATACGCTTGCAAGTGTGTGTGCAATTGGGCGTGCAGTGCTAAGCGTGTGTATTATTTATTATTACACGCTTGATATGCCTGAGGGCATGCAATCCTCTGGCTTCTTGTTGATGGATCTGTGCACGCTATGTAAGACATACATACCTCACACACACACACACGCGAGCGCGCGCGCACCACACACACACACACACACACATAATTACGCACACAGACACACACGCACATGCTGTGCTTGCATACTCTCAGTCGATCACTCAAACACACACATACACACACACACACACACACGAGTGACACACACACACACACATACACACACACCTCTCTCTCTCTCCACACATCACACACACACTCACGCACACACACCACACACAACACACACACACCAAGTGACACACACACAGACACACATACAGTGACACACCATGCAGTGCCTACATACTCTCAATCGCTCACTCACATTTTTTCTTTCTCTCTCCCTCTCTCTCTCTACACACACACACCACACACTCCTCCACCTCTCTCTCTCTCTCTCTCTCTCTCTCTCACCACTCACTCACACACACCACCACACACACACACACTTTAACATGTGGCGCCCTATTTGAATTTGAAAATTTAAAAAAGCATGGAAATGTTTGAATTGAAGAGAGAGAGAAAGAGAGAGCGCGCGCATGCACGTACATGTTTGTTTTTTGTGTATGCGTGTGTACGTGCGCGCGTGCTTGTGTGGTATGTATGTGGATATTTGTATGTGAATGCGTATGCGTGCGTGCATGCGTATGTGTATATGTGTATTGCATTGCGTGCGTGCCTGTGTGTGTGTGTCTTTGTGGCTGTGAGTGCGTATGCATGCATATGTATGTTAGAGGGAGGAAATTTTATATATATATATATATATAGCTGAGAGAAGGAGAGAAGAGAGAGAGAGAGAGAGAGAGATAAAGAGAGATAGAGAGAGAGATTTAATAAACAACAAACAGAGAATGTCAGAACAGGTCATGATTATGTAATTCACTCCAAGAAGTACATAGTTGTTATTTATTTATCTATTATTTTTATTTTATTTATTCTTTTATTCCGAGGATAATAGAAGAAACACTCATGCGGGTGGGGTTTTTTTAGCATCCATTCCCCGTGTGTATGCAGTTTTGTCAATAGTTTTGTCACCCGTTCCCACCGGCCACACAATGGCCTACTCTTCCGAAAAGCGGAGGAGGGAACGAGCTGGAGGAACAGGAACAGAAGTAAGAAAAGGAAAAGAGAGGGGTGGGGGTGGGGGGGGATACGAGGGAGGGAGGAGGGAGGGAGGGAGGAGGGATTAATCCAATTCGGGGTGACGTCAGCCGAGCTTGTCCAGACCTCCGTCTCCAAGGATCCAGGATGACGTTGCGCTGACCACAGTGGCCCGATGACGTCATTTGTTATAGTGACGTGAGTCTGGACCTGGTTCCGTGCATTCTCTCTGAAGAAGGCCTCGCTCTCTCTCTGTCTGTCTCTGTCTGTCTGTCTATCTGTCTCTGTGTGTCTCTCCTCTCAGTCTCTGTCTGTCTGTCTGTCTGTCTGTCTGACTCTTGTCTCTGTCTCTCTGTCTTTCTCTCTCTCTGTCTCTGTCTGTCTGTCTGTCTATCTGTCTCTGTGTGTCTCTCCTCTCAGTCTCTGTCTATCTCTATGTGTCTGTCTTTCTCTGTCTCTGTCTCTCTGTCTTCTCTCTGTCTCTCTCTGTTCTCTCCCTGTCCTTGTCTCTCTGTCACTTCTTCATTCATTCATTCATCTCTTCCTCTCTACTCTCTCCCCCCTCCTTCCCCCCCACTCTCCTTCTCTCTCTCATATCTGTCCTGTGTATACAACTATCTCTATTCCGTTTGTTTATGCATGTTTACATTTTACCTAATTCTTTAAGACGTTTCATTACTGTTTGTTTAATTGAATGTTTGGTTGATTGATTTCCTTTTTGGTTTGAGGGCTGGATGAAGAAAAAAAAAGCCCACCATTGTGGTTGTTCTTTTCCCCCAATAAAAATGTTCATTCATTCAAAATGTTCATTCATTTTGTGTGTTGTGTGTGTGTGTATGTGTGTGTGTGTGTGTGTGTGTGTGTGTATGTGTTGGTGTTGTGTGTGTGTGTGTGTGAGCGTGAGGGGGATTGGCTTGTTTGCCGAATCTTAGAGCTAATCTGAACAGCGTGGTGATGTGGGTTTGATGGGGAGGGGGGGGGGGGGGGGGGGGGGGGGGGGGGGGGGGGGGGGGGGGGGGTAGAGGAAGAGGATATTTTTTTTCTTTCGGTGGCGTAGGGCGGTGATAAGGGTTGGGATGGGGGAGTGGGGATTAGTGAGAGAGACAGAGACAGAGATAGAGAGATAGATTGAGAGAGGGGGGGGGGGGGGGGGGGACGGAGGAAGAGACAGACTGAGATAGATATGTACACACTAAGAGAGGCAGAGATATACAGAAAGACAAGACAGACAGCGTGAAAGACAGACAAACAGACCGATACACACACACGCACGCATGCACGCTGAGGTGGGGGGGGGGGGGGGAGTAGGAAGGTATGGTGTTTGTGTATTTGTGTGTGTTTGTGTGCGCGCTGTATACGTGCATTTTTTACTTTACTTACTTACTTATCTTTTATATCGAGGATAATGGAATAAGCACACATGTGCTTTTTTACATCCAGTCCCCGTGTGTATGCGGTTTTGTAAATTCTGTCATCTGTTCCCACTGGCACACAATGGCCTACTCTTACGAAAAGCGGAACAGGATATAACGCGTGCGCAAGATGTTCTGCGTGCGTTCGCACACGGGGCCTCGGTTTCTAGTCTCATCCGAAGCATGTTGTGTGTGTGTGTGTGTGTGTGTGTGTGCGCGCTTGTGTGCGCTGTATGCGTGCATGTGTGTGTACCTTTGTGTGTATGTGTGTGTGTGCCTGTGTGTGTGCGCGTGTGTACGCTGTAAACGTGCATGTGTGTGTACCTTTGCGTGTGTGTGTGTGCGTGCGTGCGTGCGTGCTTGCGTGTTGTGTGTGTGTGTGTGGTGTGTGTGTGTGTGGTGTGTGTGCGTGCTTGCGTGTGTGTGTGTGTGTGTGTGGTGTGGTGTGTGTGGTCGTGTGTGGTCGTCGTGTTTGCGTGTGTGTTTCTGTGTGTGGTCGGGCAGAGAGAGAGACAGAGAGAGAGAGAGACAGAGACAGAGACAGAGAGGCAAGCATGCATGGAATAGGAATGAGCTGGAAAGGCACAAGAGATATCGCATCATATGATACCCCCCAGTGCTGTTGTAAATCACCTACAGACTTGTGATACTGCGTTCTGTCTGTCTACCTGTAATGTATGAATGCGTGTCAAAGTCAAAGTCAAAGTCAAACTTTTATTTTCAGATGGTATATCGAATAGACAATGTTCGCTTTTTTTCATCAAACCGTCTATCTAAAGTAAAAAAGAGAGAGAAAAAAAGATAATATGATTATATGCACACATAGAATTAAAAAACAAACAACTAATTAATGATAAACCATACAAATCAAACAAGAGAAGAGAGTAATAAGTGTGTGTCTTCAATTCAATTTAACGTCTGTTCACTCCTAGTGATATTAGAATAAGTGTGTGTGCGTGTGCGTGTGCGCGTGCGTGTGTGTGTGTGCGTGTGTGTGTGTGTGTTGTGTGTGTGTGTGTGTGTTGTTGTTGTTGTTGTTTTGTTTTGTTTTTTTTAATTTTAAAATCTGTTCACATTAAGTGACATTAGACACATTTCTGTCTACCTTTTTGTCTTTGTGTGTGTGTGTGTGTCTTAGTGATGTATTCTTTCTTTCATTCAGTCACCCATCCATCCATCCATTCATTCATTCATTCATTCATTATTTCTCCTTTACAAAACCGCATACACACGGGGACTGGATGTAAAAAAGCACATAAGTGCTTATTCCATTAACCTCGATATAAAAGGATTAAAATTTTAAAATTTAAAATAAAAAAATATATTTCTTTCTTTCTCTCTTTCCTTTCTTTCTTTCTTTCTTTTCTTTTTTTCTTTCTTTTCTTTCTTCTTTTTTCTTTCTTTTTTTTCTTCTTTCTTTCTTTTCTTTTCTTTCTTCTTCTTTCTTCTTTTTATTTGGGGGGCCCTTTTCTAATTCATGCTTCTTTCTTTCTTACTTTCTTCTTCTCCTTCTTCTTCCTCTTCGTCTTCTTTGGTTCTAGTTTCCCTCTACACGTTTTCTTTGTTACTTTGTCTCTCTTATTCATTCCAATAGGGGGAAGGGGGTTCCTCCTCCTCCTCTTCCTCCCCTCCTCCCTCCAACTGTTTTTTTTTCCCTTCTTTTGTCTGCCCCCCCCCCCCCCCCCTCCCCTCCCCGCCCCCTCCCACTTCCCTCCTACCCTCTTCCGTCTTTTCTTTTCTTTTTTTTCTTTTTTTTATATTTTTTTTATACATTTTCTTTGTTCATAATCTACATCTATGTTCATCCCATATTCGAGATTCTTTCTCATTTTGTGCCTCCCCTACCCCCACCCCCACCTTCCCCCCCAACCACCCTCCCCCACCTCCTTACCCTCACACTCTCCCTCCCTGGGCTGTCTACTTTTCTTTTTTCTTCTTCTTTCTTTCTTTCTTCTTTCTTTTGTTTTGGGAAGAGGGTGGGGGTGGGTTGGGAGGAGGGGGGGGGGGGGGGGGAGGGGAGTTAATCTCCATCTATTTTCATCTGATATCTGAGATAACTACTTCCTATACTACAGCTTGGGGACGGGATAGCTCAGTGGTCAGAGCACTCGCTTTCCCCCAGCCAAGTTAAGCAGCGTCGAGCGTGGTTACTTACCACTTGGATGGGTGACCGTTTGCGCGCCTTGGCTTCA
Source organism: Rapana venosa (assembly GCA_028751875.1). Taxonomy (NCBI): domain Eukaryota; kingdom Metazoa; phylum Mollusca; class Gastropoda; order Neogastropoda; family Muricidae; genus Rapana; species Rapana venosa. Next base: position 50,747,163 of record CM054160.1, read on the forward strand.
TTCAGTACAGTTCCCCTAGTTCCCCCAGCTGTAAATGGGTACCTGCCCTCTTTAGGGTCAGGGAAGGTAAAGCAGCGAGGGAGAGGAGATGGGCGCCGCCCTCAATATGCTGGCCCTAAAGAAGTGAGGTCTCTGACGCCTCGCTCCCCTACGACCTTATAGGTTATGGGACTCCTTTACCTTTACCCTTTTTTTTTTTATACTACAGCTTGCTTGAGACAGACAAGAGTTGGGTGACTTAGGTAAACGGTGTGTTAGCAGGAATGCCAGCCAGACTGACAAGTTTTGGAGTCCTGACTTTTTTTGTTGTTGTTGCTTACATACCATACAGCCTTAAACCCCCTCCCCCTTCCCCTTACCTTCTCTCCTCCACCCCCTCCCCCCCACCCCCTCTTTACTCCCATCCCCACCCACCCACCTTCCCTCTCTCCTTACTATGTACCATCATCTTCTATACGTTTTCATATCAAAACACCTCCCCCCCCCCCCCCCCCCTCCTTCCAACAAAAGAAAAAGTGGGGGTTGGGGGGAAGGCTGGGGGAGGAGGAGGAGGCAGGAGGTTGGGGTGGTTTGGGTTGGTGGTGGGGGTGTAAGGTTGAGGGAGGGTGGGGGTGGGGGTGTGGGTCCGTGGTGGTGGGTGGTGGGGGTGGGTGGGGCGGGAGGGGGGAGGGTAAAGCTGTGAAAGTATTATGGTCAGAGAAGGTAAAGCAGATACTGGACCCAGATACAGTCAGGATCCAAAAGGGAAAGGATAGCAGAGCTTGCCGTCCATTTGTCCCCCCCAAAAAGGGTCCGGACATTCATTTTCTTGCATCCTGCGTCTCAGGGTTGGTGACTTAATTTGACGAGCAAGTAACGCCACAGCCCGACGACTCCCTCACGTCACGGTCCACGTCACGTCACGTCTCTAACCGCTACCACCGCCATTTGCCGCGCTGCTTCTGCCTCTGCCTCTGTCTTTGTTCTGCTTCGCAGCCTGCTGCTGCTTACCGATGATAATAAACACTCCCCGAACTTCTTCTCCTCCCCCCCCCCCCCCCTCCTTCCCCCCCCCCCCCCTTTCCCCCCCCCCCCCCCCCCCCCCCCCCCGTACCCACCCCACCGATGCTGTTTTGTACCCAACGCCATGTATCGTTTTTGGTATACAACCATCTCCTTCCTCCCTCCTTCCCCCCTCCCAAAACAAAAAAAGAGGGAAAAAAATTCCTACACTGACTTGTTGGAGAATATTACAGAAAGAAGCAAAGGTGTGATTTTGTGATTGTTCTTTTTTAACACCCCCCCACCCCCACGAAAAAAAAAAAAACACCCAAAAATACACCCAAAAAAACAACAAACAGCAAACACCAACTACAAAAAACATAACAAAGCAAACAAATCAAAAAAGAAAACTAAAGAAAAAAAAAGAAGAAAAGGATTTATAACCCCCCCGGCTGGAAAGCGCTGGGAAACTGGTAGGAGGAATACATAATTTATTATGAAGAAAGCAAAGATGTTTTATTCTGAATTTTTAAAGACCCCCCCCCCCTCCCCCCCCCCCCCTCCCTCCACACCACACACCAACCACAACACACCACACACACACACACCACACACACACACACACAAAGTAAAGAAAAGAAAAGAAAGACGAAAAAAAGAAAAGAATTACACGGACTGGTGGGTAGAATGTCTTCTAGAAAGAAAAGACACAATTTGTTACATATATCGATTAAAAAAAAAACAAAAAAACCCCAACTCCTCCCCCCCCTTTCCCCCCCCCCCTCCCCCTCCATACATCCCACCCCCCACCCCACCTTCCCGTGAATTTTTTTTTTATTTTTTTTTCTCTTTCTTTTCATTTTACTTCTACGAATTCAAGTCAGCCTGGCTCGCTCATTTACTAATGCGAGTGGCTGTGATTTTTTTTTTTTTTTGTGGGGGGGTGGGTTGTGTGTGGGGGATGGGTGGGTATAGTAGATAGGGGGTGTGGTGAGGGGGGGGAAAAGCCTAAAAGGATTTTCGAGCACTTTGCGCGAGAAATCGTTTATTGTTCCCTCTTGGAAAAATGCTTACATCCCCCCCTCCCCCCAAACCCCACCCTACCGACTCATCTTGCACAGGCAGTGGTGCGCATACACCTGTTTTGCGCTGTCGACCGCCGACCGCCATTTCCGCTTCCTTTTTTTTTTTTTTATTTTTTCTTTGGACTGTACCTCGCGGGGGGGGCGGGGGGGGGGGGGGGGGGGGCGGGGGCATGCAAGCCCAGATGGGTGCATAACGGGATTTTGTTTTCCTTTAGAATTTCTTTTTTTTTATAGGCCATGGGGGGAGGTGGATGGGTGGGGCCGAGGCGTGGGGAGGGTAGTGTATGTACATAGAACCCGGAAACGGATAGTAGGATGCAGTATTTAGCAGGACGGCGGTGTGGGGTTTGTTTTTTTGGATGGGTTAGGCGCTTTATTTTTGTTGCTTGGTGGACAGGCGGAATGGGCGAACCTAGATGCTTGATGATAAGTTGGTTTAGGCGTTTTGTGACGCGTGACCGGGTAACTATCCACTTCAGGCTTGCTTCTTCCGGTGATGTCCTGAGCCCAGAGGTGTCAGGAAGTACTAGTTCACGTTATATGTTGTTTTATTGTGGTCTCTTCTTTTCGAGTTTTTGTGGTCTAGGGTATTCCTAGTAGGCTTGTGGGGATTCATTATGGGCTCTTTGGTGGCGAATGGGGTGGGCGGGGGGGAGGGGGGGGCGAGGTGATCCGGGGACGCCGGGTAGTGATCTTCGGAGGGGGGGAGGCGGGTGGGGCTGGGCGTACTGATGGTGGGTGGCGTAGGTGGCGTCCCGAAACGGCCAACCACATGTGCGCTTCTGTCTCCTTACATTGGCTCTTATGTCGGTGAGAGGCGAGGTTGTTCCTTTCCTCTTTCCTTCTCTCTACTATTATTGTTGGGGGGGGGGGTGTTTGCGTCACGAGGAGGTTGTTGTTTTCTATGTGTGTGTGGTTTGTGTCGTTTGTTTGTCGTGTGTGCGTGCGTTCGGTGTTTTGAATGTGTGTACAGTTGACGTGTCGTGTGTCCTCCTTGCTTGCGCGCGTGTTCTGTTTGGGTGTGTGTGTGTACTGCGGTGTGTTGCGTGTTGTGTTTGTGTGCTGTGGGTTGAGTGGAGAGATGGTCTGGTGGATGGTCTGCTGTTTTGCTTTGCTGGGGTAGGGGATGATGGCATCGTGTGGTCGCGGCGACTCATTCGGCGAACTCCTCGTTTCTCCTCTCTGATTGGCGGTGCGCGTGTGGTGGTGCATGTTCTGGCGGGGCAAGCACGGTGGCCCCGGCTCGCCAGACGCGCGTACCCCCCCTGCTCTGGGCTTCGGGCGGGTAGAGCGGCGGGAGGCGGGTGTGCACGGACTCCGGGCCTGTCCCTCTGGCCTCGGGATGCACGTCCGTTCTGTTCTCGTCGTGCTCGCTGTCCGTGGTTGTGGTGCTGGTGTTGCTCTTCTCAAATGTCCCTCTCCCTTTCGTGTCTGGGATCGTGTTTTTGTAGTTTCTGTGTGTTTGTCTGACTCACATGTGTTTTTTCTATATTCCCTCTTGTCGCTAATTCTGTGTCTTCAGTTTAGCCTGCAGTTGAACTACCAATCGTACTCAACTCTCTAATGTCACTTCTCCTATACAAAAACTATGATTAGATATGTTCAAATATCCCATCATACTACACTCACACCTATCCCTAGCTCCACCAACCACCACCACAACACAAAACAACATACCTATCTCATACGTACACAAAACCTATATTACACGCCTTCCCCTCCCACCTCACTACCCACATACAACCAATATACCTCTCTCTCTTATCACCTATACTCGTCATAACTACAAACTAACAACAATCAATACATCTTATCACAACAAAAGAAACACGCCTAGCAACAAAAAACACCACCATACCACCACCACCACCACCAACAAAAACACCGCCGAGAAAACAACAGCACAACAAGAACCAACATGGCGCATTCACTCTTTCAGAAGGAAACTAATCCAGACAAGTAATAAAAAAATTTGAATAAAAAAATAACTCATTGTGGTTTTCAAAAAAAAAAAAAAAAACCAAAATCTTTATTACAACAAACACAAAAAACCCGAAAAGCTTTGATTCATTTCTTTTTCATCATAAAAGATATTTATATAATATATCCTCAAGACATAACTCCCTTCACCACCACCCACCCATCCCCCACCTCACCCTTTCCCCCAACTAGTATCTTTATTTTTTTTTAATGATAAAGCTTTGATTGGTTTCTTTTCAACATAAAAATAATACGATTTATACTCAAGACATAACTCCCTAATCCCCCACACCCACCCACCACCTACCCTTCACTTACCCCCAACTCTTATTATATTTTTTTTTTAAATGAAAAGCTTTCGGATTCGTTTTCTTTTCTACATAAAAAGATAATACGATATATCCTCATGACATACCTTCCACCCTAACTGTTCCAACTTACCCCCTACCCCGAACTTTTTCTCACCTTCCTTCTTCCCTTTCTCATTCCTTCCTCATTCCTTACCCGTTTCGTTAGTTTTCTCTAGCTAGTCTAGGAGCCATATATTAATTTCAGGAGGGATGGGGGGGGGAGGTGGGGGGGGGGGGGTGGGGGGGGGGATGTGGGAGTGGAGGGGGGTGGGAATGGGGAGTGGAGGGGGGGGGGGGGGGGTGGGGGGTGCCTTTCGCACGAGGATCTGGTCTGTCTGACTTATGTCTTTCTGGCGCATTTGGACGTTGGCGTAGGAGAATGCACATTGCCCTGGGTAGTGATATAGCCAGGGTTTAGGTCTATCTACGGTAGCTTACTAGCCAGGCTATAGGTATTCCACTGTAGCTTAATAGCCAGGCTGTTTGTTGGTCTATCCTCTATACTGGTTAGATACTAGCCAGGCTATAGGTATATCATCCTCTTTTTACTGGTTGCTTATAGCCAAGGCCTGTAGGTTCTATACTATTTAATGTAGCTCTAGCCAGGCTATAGGTCTATCCTCTATACTGGTAGCTACTAGCCAGGCTATTTAGGTCTTATCCACTGTAGCTTCTAGCCAGGCTTTAGGTTCTATCTACTGTAGCTAACTAGCAGGCCTTATTAGGTTCTATCTACTGTAGATACTCTAGCAGGCTATTATGTTCTATCCTCTTTACTGGTAGCTACTAGCCCAGGCTATAGGTCGTATCTACTGTAGGCTAATAGCTAGGCTATGAGTCTATCTACTTTAGCTACTTGCCACAGGCTATTGCGTCTATCTACTGTAGCCTTAATAGACTCTAGGCTTTAGGGTCTTCTACTGTAGCTACTAGCATGGCGTTAGGTCTATCCTATATACTGGAGCTAATTGCATGATATAGGTCTATCTACTAAAGCTTTTAGCCAGGCTTAGGTCTATCCACTATAGATTCTAGCCAAGGCTTTAGGTCTATCCTCTTACTGGTAGCTATAGCCAGGCTATAGGTCTATCTCTATAATGTAGCTACTTGCCAGGCTATAGGGTCTTTCCTCTCTATACTGGTAGTACTAGCCAGGCTATAGGTTCTATCCTCTATACCTGTAGCTAATTTGTAGGCTATAGGTTATCCTCTGTAAAACTGGTTGCTACTAGCCAGGCTATTGGTCTTATCCTACTATACTGTAGTACTACTAGCCAGGCTTATAGGTCTTCTATTAAAGCTTTTAGCCAGCTATAGGGTCTGTTCCAATCTATAGCTACTTGCCAGGCTATAGGTCTATCACTCTATATGGTTAGCTTCTAGCCAGGCTATAGGTTATCCTTATACTGGGGGTTGCTACTAGCCTAAGGCCTATAGGGCTATACTCTCTCTTTGACTGGTAGCTACTAGCCAGGCTATTGGTCTATCTCCTCTATACTGGTTAGCTAAAGTCTACTAGCCAGGATATAGGTTATCCTCTTATACCTGTAGCTATTTGCTGGCTATAGGTCTATTCCACTTTATGCTATTAGCCAGGAACTTTAGTTTATATACTTTAGTACTAGGCCAGGCTAAGTCTATCTACTGTTGAGCTACCTAGCCAGGCTATAGGTGCTATCCACTCTATAGCTTATTAGCCAGGCATATATTGGTTCTATCTACTGTAGTACTAACCATGGCTATAGATCTTCACTCTATACTGGTAGCTATTAGCCAGGCTATAGGTCTATCCTTTATACCGGTAGCCACTAGCCAAGCTATAGGTCTATCTACTATAGCTACTAGCCAAGCTATAGGTCTATCTACTATAGCTACTAGCCAGGCTATAGGTCTATCTACTGTAGCTACTAGCCAGGCTATAGGTCTATCTACTATAGCTACTAGCCAGGCTATAGGTCTATCTACTGTAGCTACTAGCTAGGCTATAGGTCTATCTACTATACCTGTAGCTATTAGCCAGGCTATAGGTCTATCCTTTATACCGGTAGCCACTAGCCAAGCTATATAGGTCTATCTACTTAGCTACTAGACAGCTATAGAGGCTATCTCATAGCTACTATGCAAGGAGGGCTTATAGGTTTTATTACTATAGCTATAATAGCCAAGCTCATCTGGTATATTTCTATTGCTTCTAATTAGCCCAAGAGCTATTTGGTCTGGTACTATCTATTCTACTTTATGCTACTAGCCAGGCCATATTGGTCGGTTCTTTCTACTATAGCTACTAGCATGGCTATAGTAGGTCTATTCTACTATAGCTACTAGCCAGGCCCTATAGGTTCTATATACTGTTAGCTCTCTAGCCAGGGCTAAGGCTATAGGTCTATTTCTACTATTGCTAATTAGCCAAGGTGGCAGGCTAGGCTCTATAGGTCCAATCTTCTACTCGCATCCTATTGTCATTAGCTACTTAGCCTACAGCTAGTCGATTTCCATAATGCAGCCTGCTTGATCGCACTACTGAAGGCTCTATCTTGTCTGTCAGCCAAAAAAGGCCACCGGGGAGATACAAACGGCTTATTGGTATTTTCCCACTATTAGCTTTTTAGACCAAGGCTATGTCTTGGGTTCTCATTCTATCTTCGCTTGCTATTAGCCAAGGCTATAAGGTACTTTCTAGGTGTTAGTTTCTCTAATTTATGCTATAGCCTATGGCTTGCGTCTAGCGTGTTTATCTCACTTATAGATTATAAGCCAGGCTACGTAGGCTCTATCCTGTTATCTATACCGGTCTCTTCTAGTGCTACTAGCCTGGCCATAGGTATATATATGTTAGCTTCGTTGCCAGGTCTATTGGTTGATTGATACTAGTGTCCTCGGCTCCATTTGGGCACTTGTTCTATCAACTGAGATCGAATTAGTGTCAGATCTTACATAAGTCGATCATTACCTCTCCGCCGCTACTTACCCAATTGTTCTTCTTTTTACTCACGATCAGTTTATCCTCTCTGTCTTCTCTTCTTTTCTCTCCCTCCCTCATTCCTCGTTACGCGTTATTAGGTTTGTAATAGGGGCAGCTGCTATTGGTCGTTCTATTCTATGTTGCCTTGGACCTTCACGAAGTTTTAGGTTATAAGTATAATCGCTCTAATCTGCCTGCCCACTATCGGTCTACGTGACTACATATAAATGCGCCACCTGGTCCATATCGGTTCTACTATCTATGTTTATCCGTCATTACACCGCGGCGTTCTATTATAGGGTTTCCTTATCCCTTTTTTGCGTCTGGTACGCCACACCCCAGCCACTGATCCAGCGCTATTGGTTCTATCTCTTTTATATATCACTGAGGCCTACATGTCACTGTTGCTTGTGTAAGCTAACTGAAGACCCTCATGTGTAGTGCTGAAAGCTACAACGCGCCACTATCAATATATCCGTTGCCTAGCTTAGCGCTATGTGTCTCTCTTCTCCACTAGAGTACTGTGCGGCGGATGTGCGCGTTTCATGTCTGCCGTTAGCTATTCTGTAACTATCTGTAATGTAATGTGAAGTGTTATTGCGCATACTCTATGGACTCTCTCTGTGTGTTTGCACTTTCCGTTATTATGACGTTTCAACCAATCAGATATCGTTTTAACCGCCATTGTGACTCCTCTGGCCGTTAACGGGTGGTGTGTATATGAGGGACCGGCGCCAGGGGGAGGGCGATAAGTGGTGGCTTATGGTGGCGTGGTGGGGCGGCATCCTCAGTGGGAGGGAGTGGGTTTGGGAGAGGGGGTAGGAAGGGGTGGGAGAGTTGTGTGAAGGTGGGGATGAGTGTTTCTGTGTGTTATGTGTGTGTGTGTGTGTTTGTGTGTGTGTGTGTGTGTGTGTGTGTGATAGTGGGTGTGATCTGTGTTGTAGGTGCTGGTGTGTGTGTGTGTTGTGTGTGTGTGGTGTGTGTGTGTTCGATGTGTGGTGTGTGTGCGTGTGTGTGGGTGTGTTGGTGTGTGTTTGTGTGTGTGGAACTGTGTGTGTGTGTCGTCTGTTTGCGTGGGTCTGTGTGTGTGGTGTGTCGTCTTGTCGCTGGTGTTGCTGTGTGTGTGTGTGTTTGCTTGCCGTCCTGTGATTGTGTGTGTGTGTGTGTTGTGGGTTGTGTGGTGTGGTGTGTGTCGTGTGTCTGTGGATGTTTGTGTGTCACTTGTGTTTTCTGTCTGTGTGTGGTATCTGTGTGGTGTGGAGTGTGTGTCGTGTGTGTTTGTGTGTGATGTGTCGTTTTGTGCTCTTGCTTGTGGAGTAGTTGGGTCGTGTATAGTGTGTGTGTTGTGTGTGTGTATAGTGTGTGTGTGTGTCTCGTGATGTGTGTGTGTGTCTGTTGTGTGTGTGGTGTGTGTGTGTATGTATGTGTGTGGCTGTGTTGTGTGTGGTGTGTGGTGTGTGATTGGTGTGTGTTGTGTTTGTGTTGTGGTGTGTGTGTGTGTGTGTGTGTTTGTTGTGGGTGTGTGGGTGTGTGTGTCGTGTTGTGTGTGTGTGTTTTGTGTCGGGGATGGGTGTGCCGTGGGTGTGGATTGTAGGGTCGTGTTTACGTGTCTTGTGGTGTGTGTGGTGTGTGTGTTGTGGCGTAGCGTGTGTTGTGTGTGTGTGCCGTGTGTGTTGTTGTGTACTTAGTGGGTGTGTTTGGTCATGTGTGTGTGGGGTGTGTGCTTGGTTGTGTGGGGTAGTGTGTGTGTGTGGTAATGTGTCGTATGTGTGTGTGTGTGTGGTGTTAGTGCGTTGTGTGTGTAGTGGTGTGTTGTGTGGGTGTAGTGTGTGCGCTGTGTATGTGGTTGTGTGCTGTTGTGTGTTGTGTGCTTGTGTAGTCGTGTGTGTGGTGTGTGTGTGTAGTGTCGAGTGTGTGTGTGTTGGTGGTGTGTGTGAGTGTGTCGTGAGTGTGTGTTCGTGGTGTTGCTGTGTTTGTGTGTGTTGTGTTGTGCGTGTTGTGTAGTGTGTGTGTGTTTGTGTGTGTTTGTTGTGTTTGTGTTGACGTGTGGTGTGTGTGTGTGTGTGTGTGTGTGTGGTGTGTGTGTTGTGTGTGTGTGTGTGTGTAGTGTGTGTGTGGGTTGCTGTGTGGTGTGTGTGTGTGTGTGTGTGTGTGTGTTGTGTGTGTGTGGTTCGTGTGTGTGTGTGTGTGTGTGTGTGTATGCTGTGTGTGTGTGCGTGTGTGTGTGTGTTTATTGTCTGTTCCCTTTTGTGTGTGTGTGTTTGTTGGTGTGTGTGCTGTCTTGTGTGTGTGTGTGTGTGTGTGTGTCGTGTGTGTGTGTGTGACGTGGTGGTGGGTGGTGGTTGTGGTGTGCTGCAGCGCAGTCGTGTGTGTTGTCTCTGGTCGTAAGATAGAAGAAGATGCCAAAGAGAAAAAGCATGCCAAAGAGGAAGAAGAAGAAGAAAAGATAGAGAAGGAAGAATGCAAAGAAGAAGACGAAGAAAGTAAGAATGCAATAAGAACAAGAACAAGAATGCCAAATGATGAAGAAGAATGCAAAATAAGTGAAATTAATGCAAAGACGAAGAAGAAGAAGAATCTGCAAAGACAGTAGAAGAAGAAAATAACTTGCAAAGACGAGTGAAAATGAAAAGATATGCAAAAGAAAAAAAGGAAATGGGAATACAAAGAAGAAGAATGCAAAGAAGAAGAATAAAAGCAAAAAGAGAAAGAAGAAGATGAATGCAAGGAAGAAGAATAAGAACAATGCAAAGGACGAAGAAAATAATTGCAAAAGAAGAAGACGGCAAACCAAAGAAGGATAAACACGATTGAAAAAGAAGAAAACAGATTGCGCAAAGAAGAACAAAGAAAAGAATACAAGAAGAAGAATGCAAACAGAAAGAATGAATAAGAAAGATTGCAAAGAGGAAGAAAAGTCAAGCAAAAGAAGAAGAGAAGAAGAAGAAGATCAACAACATACAAAAACAACAACAAAGACAGACTGGTAAACAACTACTGGCTACTGACATAGCTCCGGGCCATTCAATGCTTACCTTAACCTGCTGCGTCTTCAGCTAGCTCTTCGAGAACAAGGTTAAAAACCTGCACAGCACTCTTGGATATTCTGCACAGTAATTAACATGCCCAGACAGGAAGCTATTAAAAGCGCTTTTTTAAAGATCCTCCACCCCCCTCCACCCCCCCTCCTCCCCCCACCCCCACCCCTACCCCCAAAAAGGAGCTCTATGACATTAATCGGAATCGAACCATTTGAAGAAATTGTTCATCACAGCGGCTTAAAGAGAACAGCAAAGAAAAACGAGTTTTGTTCCAAACTGTTAAAGTGTTCGGAATTTTTTTAAAAAATAAAGAAAGAAAATGTGCATTGAATGGGAGAGTTTTTTTTTTTTTTAAGTTTGTTACGTTTATAAGAAGATGACTTGTTGATTTGCTGAATTTTCAGTCGTGAGGGATTTTACTATGTTTGTCTCTCTTGTACACTAAATGGTTTTTAATATTGTTTGTTTGTTTGTTAATAGTCTGTTGGGGGACGGGATAGCTCAGTGGTCAGAGCACTCGCTTTCCCCCAGCCAAGTTAAGCAGCATCGAGCGTGGTTACCACTCGGATGGGTGGGCCGTTTGCGCGCCCTGGCTTCAGTACAGTTCCCCCATTTCACCCAGCTGTCAATGGGTACCTGCCATCTTTAGGGTCAGGGAAGGTAAAGCAGCGAGGGAGAGGAGATGGGCGCTTCCCTCAATATGCTGGCCCCTAGAGAAGTGAGGTCTCTGACGCCTCGCTCCCCTACGACCTTAGAAAAAAAAAGGGAACAAGGCAGAAATGAAGAGAGGGATAGAGAAGAGGGCCCTTGGCGTTCTCACGTGCGAGTGGTAGTGGATGGAGATTAAGACATAATGTTGTGTTGCTTTCCCATAGATACAGGCAATATAATTATATATATAACCGTTCCAACCCAAGGCCAGTCCACTCTCTGATGTTGTCTTCCCATCGTTTTCTCTGTCTGCCTCTTCGTCTCCCTCCTTGTACTGTTCCCTGTTGGACAGTCTATGGTCAAATGGCGTTTTCAGTTCTGGTTTTATGTATGTATGTATGTATGTATGTATGTATGTATGTATGTATGTATGTATGTATGTATGTATGTATGTATGTATGTATGTATGTATGTATGTATGCATGCATTATTTATCTTTTTATTTATTTATTTCTATCGAGGATAATGAAATAAGCAATCATGTGCCATTCTACATCCAGTCCCCGTATGTCTGCAGTTTTTTTGTAAATTCTGTCTTCTCTTCCCACCGGCACAATAATGGCCTACTTTTCCAAAAAGCCGAACAGGATAAAACGTATGGGCAAGATATTCTTTTTTTGTTTCGTTTTCACTCCTTCATAAGTTATGTGATCTCTGTATGAGATACCAAGAAGTTTGCGAGTGGGTCTCTTCCCTCCCCACACCTTTCACAGGGTACAAATGGGCAAGATGGGTATCATATTATTGGACTCTCTTGGTCCAAAGGCTTTCACCTTCAAAACCTTTATCTCTACTATCCCTGGTACAGCGTCTATTCCTCCACCATCCCATCCCATCTCTGCATTTGCTACCAGCCTGTCTATTTTTTTGCTTCAGGCAGATTTTGTCGCCGGGATCAGTTGTGTGGGTTTGGCAAAGCCAGTATACACACACTGACAGTACAGCGTTTCGTGTTGTCCTTAAGAGGTGGGTTTGTCCTGAACTGGTCATGCTTGACACAACAGATAAGAACTGCTCCTTACCCTTGCTTGCGTGTGTGTGTGTGTGTGTGTGGGGGGGGGGTATTTTTTATTTATTTATTTATTTTTATATCGAGGATAATGGAATAAGCAGTCACGTGCTTTTTTTTTTACATCCAATCCCTGTGTGTATGCGGTTTTGTAAATTTTGTTATCTGCTTCCACCGGCACACAATGGCCTACTCTTCCGAAAAGCGGAACAGGATTTAACGTGTGCGCAAGATGTTCTGCATGCGTTCGAACACGGAGCCTCGGTTTATAGTCTCATCCGAAGGAGTTTGGTGTATAAGCAATGTATGTGTGTTATCAGCTTAATTGCAGCGCTATCGATCTGGAATTTGCAAGGCAGACGGTTGTTTTGTGAATCTGACTGTTCCCTTTGATTTCTGTGTCCATGCGAATCTTGACTTGTCAGGCGTGTAACGGCAGCGTAACTTATGTTTGCTCATATGACAGGCAAAAATAGTTGCTGTGTGAGTGAGTGTTTGACAAAGGAAGAGGTGGAGGAGGAGGAGGAGCAGAAGAAGAAGAAGAAGAAGAAGAAGAAGAAGAAGAAGAAGAAGAAGAAGAAGAAGAAGAAAAAAAGAAGAAGAAGAAGAAGAAGAAGAACAAGAACAAGAACAAGAAGAACAAGAACAAGAAGAACAAGAGCAAGAAGAAGAAACACGAAGAAGACGAAGAAGAAGAAGAAAAACAACAACAACAACAACAGCAACAACAAGAACAAGAACAAGAAGTAGAAGAAGAGGAAGAAGAAGAAAACAATAGGAAGAACAACAAGAAGAACAACAAGAAGAGCAAGAACAAGAAGAAGAACAAGAACAAAAACAACAACAACAATATACACACTAAAGAACAAAAACAAAGTACACACACAAATCCACAAAGTAAAACAAAGACATATTCATACACTCTAAAGAACAAAAACACAAAGTACACACACACACACACACACACACACACACACACAAGCCCAGAAAGCAAAACAAAGACATTACACACACACACACACCACACACACACACACACACACACACACACACACACACACTAAAGAACAAAAACCAAAGAAAAAACCCACCACCCCAAAAAACATCAAAGTTACTTCTTGACAATCACTGTGTTTACCAATACAGCCCAACAGCTACATGGAAGAGAATGACACGAAATGTTTCAGCAGCTCTTTTGAAACATGGGGGAAGGTTAAAACACACACACACACACACACACACGCACGCATGCGCACACACACACACACACATACACACAAACACACACACACAAAACACACACCGACACACATACACACACACGCACACATACACACGCAAAACACACACACATGCACACACACGCAAAACACACGCACACAAGCACACACACACACACACACACACACGCATACACACGCAAAACACACACACACATACACACACGCACACACACGCAAAACACACGCACACACGCGCACGCACGCACACACATACAAACACACACAAACACACACACACACATGCAAGCACACACACATACACACACATACATACACACACACACACACAAACAACACACACACACACACACACACACACACACACGCACACACACATACACACACACATACACACACACACACACACACAAACACACTCACACACACAAACACCACACACACATACACACACACACAAACCTACACACCACACACACACACACACACACACACACACACACAGAGGACAATTTTACTCCCTCGAGACTTCATTTAAACTTAAAGCCTAGAACAAACAGCAACGATTCAAAGATTGTTCTCCATCCCTTTAAAATCCTCCAAACCTCTCTCTCACAAGGAGAAAAGGACCATTTTGGATTGGCCAGTTAAAACGGCTTTTAAAGGAAACAGCGAGACTAAAAATTAAACGACTTTGTTGCAAACGGTTTAAAGCGTTTGTTTGTGTTTAGGGAAAAAAAAAAAGAAAGCCCAAAGTAACAAAACAAAAAACAAATCGTACACACGCACGTACACGTGGGCGCACGCGCACGTGCGTCTCGCGCACACACACACGTGTACGCATGCGCACACATACACGCACGTACACACGTACGTGTATGTGTGCGTGTGTTGTTTATTTTTTTGTTTTTATTTATTTATTTTTATTTATTTATTCTATTTTGTTCTTTTATAGCGAGGATAATGGAATAAGCACTTATATGCTTTATGTGCTTGTGTTTTCGCGTGTGTCCAAAAGTAGAAGGGTGATGGGGTCGTTTGAAAAACGAGAGAGAGAGAGAGAGAGAGAGAGAGAGAGAGAGAGAGAGAGAGAGAGAGAGAGAGAGAGAGAGAGAGAAGAGAGAGAGAGAGAGAGAGAGAGAGAGAGAAGAGAGAGAAGAGGGGAGGGAGGGCTGAATACAAACAGGAAATCAAACAGACAGATAAACGAACACACTAGATATCCAAAAAAAAAAAAAGAAGGAAAAGATAAACGGAAACATTACTCTCATATCTTTTTTCTTCCTTTTGAATCTTCCCTCCTTCCCTCCCCCCCCCCCCCTTCTCCCCTGCCCCCCCCCTTACCTCCACCTCCATCCCCCCTCCCAAACTCTCCCTCTCTCTCTCCCTCTCTCCTCTCTCTCTCTCTCTCTCTCTCTCTCTCTCTCTCTCCTCTCTCTCTCTTCTTCACTTCACTCATTCACCTTACCAGACTAATCATGTCTTCGATCGTACCAGTCAACCCTATCGTAAAAGCTATGCATGCCTTAGGGGCGGACACAGAGAGAGAGAGAGAGAGAGAGAGAGAGAGAGAGAGAGAGAGAGAGAGAGAGAGAGAGAGAGAGAGAGAGAGAGAGAGAGAGAGAGAGAGAGAGAGAGGAGAGGAGAGAGAGTTTAGAGAGTGTGACAAGGGAGACGATCCTCATCTACATCCGGGCCACTCCCGTTTCTTCACCCTCACCCTGGGGTTTTTCTCTCTTTTTTTTCTTATTTTCTGTTCTCTTTTTGTTGTTGTTGCTTTGGCTACATATACCACATTTGAAATTTTGGCCACTTGTTCATCTATGTTCACACATATGCACACACACTGGGGAAAAAAGCCACATACACACACACACACACACTGGGGAAAAAAGCCACACACACACACACTGGATAAAAAGCCACACACACACACACACACTGGATAAAAAGCCACACACACACACACACACTGGAAAAAAGCCACACACACACACTGGTAAAAAAGACACAAACACTGGAAAAAAGCCACACACACACACACACATACACTCTCTCACACATACACTACATACACACACACACTGGAAAAAAGCCACACACACACACACACATACACTCTCTCACACATACACACAACACACACACGGGGAAAAAAGCCACACACACACACTGGAAAAAAGCCACACACACACACACACATACACTCTCTCACACAACACACATACACACACACACTGGAAAAAAGCCACACACACACACACTGGAAAAAAGCCACACACACACACACTGGAAAATCACACACACACACACACACACACACACACACACACACACACACACACACACACACACACACACACACACACACACAAGATGGCGTGGCTTCCTGATCAACCAACACCACTGGCAAAGCCGATTTAGCTTCACAGTGTTGGGGTTGTTGTTTTTTGTTCATTCGTTCCTACCGGCACACAATGACCTACTCTTCCGAAAGGCGAAACGGGTTTTTTGTTTGTTTTTTCACGTGTGAGCAAGCTGCTCTACGTTGCGTTCGCACACGAACGACCCCTGGGTTTATAGTCTCCTCCGAAGGACTGAAAACAATCACTTCGATTCGTTGTTGTTGTTGTCAAACACAGTTGCAGACAACAGCAAAAAAGGTGGCGCTGCTCTTGTGGCGACGCGCTCTCCCCGGGGGAAAGCAGCTCAAATTTCACGCAGAGAAATCTCGTGACTTAAAGTGGTATAAATACATAAATAAATGAATAAATAAATAAATAAATAAATAAATAAAATAAAATAAAAAAGGAACTGGGAAGAAAGGGCGTGGTTGGGGAATCGAACCCAGAACCTCGCTGTTTTCTTGTTGGCAGGCGAACGTCTTAACCACCCTGCCACCCTTCCTTCTTTTGATTTAAAAAAAAAGAAAAGAAATAAAGAGTAAAGGCTTATGGGAGATGGATACAGTACTCTGTAGTGGTGGTGGTGGTTATGGTGGTGGTGGTTGTGGTGGTGGTGGTTATGGTGGTGGTGGTTATGGTGGTGGTGGTTATGGTGGTGGTGGTTGTGGTGGTGGTGGTTATGGTGGTGGTGGTTATGGTGGTGGGGGGAAGGGATGGGGAGGGGGAAGGGATGGAGAGGGGGGGATGGAGAGGGGGTACTAGTTGTACGCTTCGTGGCTTAAAAAAAGTGATAGAAAGGATAGAAAGACAAGGGGGTGGGGAGGGAGGGGGGGGGGGGGGGCGGGGAGGAAAAGAAAAAAAAGTCTACTCATAATGGCGAGTGAAGTGTGACTGTGACGGTTGATAAATATTCATAGAACCCTCTTCCTTTTTGTTATATGGGTGGGGGGGGGGGGGGGGGGGGGGGGGGGTGGGGGGGGGGGGGGGGGGGGGGGGGGGGGGGGGGCTGGGGGGGTGGTGGTAGGAGGTAAGGATGGGGAGTAGGGTAGCACTTATATGGAAAATTGAAGAGAGAGAGAGAGAGAGAAGGAGAGAGGAAAACGGCGACAACAGACACATACACATACGTACACACACACTCACCATCCACACACACACACATACCTGAAAATAAAAGTTTGACTTTCACACACACACATACGCACACACATACACACATATATGCATATACACACACACTCTCTCACACACACACACAT
>CM054160.1:50769186-50774186 GCA_028751875.1 Rapana venosa
TCTTCTTGTCTCTGCCTCTATCCCCATCTGTTGTGTCTCTGTGTTGTGTGTGTGTGTTTGTCTGTGTGTGTGTGTCCTGAGTGTGTGTGTGTGTGTGTGTTTTTGTGTTGTGTGTGTGTGTGTGTGTGTGTGTGGTGTGTGTGTTGTGTGTGTGTCTGTGTGTGTGTGTCTGTGTGTGTGGTGTGTCTGTGTGTGTGTGTGTCTGTGTGTGTGTGTGTGGTGTGTGTGTGTGTGTGTCTGTGTGTGTGTGTCTGTGTGTGTGTGTGTCTGTGTGTGTGGTGTTGTGTGTGTGTTGTGTGTGTTCGAGTAAGTGAGTGTTAGACAGAGTGAAAGACAGAAAGGAAGAGAGTGTGGGTGGCTAGGCAAGGGGGGGGGGGGGGGGATGGGGTTTGAGAGAGGGAGAGAGACAGTTAAATCCTGTTCCGCTTTTCGTAAGAGTAGGCCATTGTGTGCCGGTGGGAAGGGAACAGATGACAGAATTTACAAAAACCCGCATACACACGGGGACTAGATGCAAAAAAAGCACATAAGTGCTTTTTCGATCCATTATCCTCGATATAAAAGAATTTTTTTTTTAAACACCTCTCTGCATACCTGTGTGCACACACGCGCACATACATGCTAGCATATGAATATTAACGCGTAGATAGGCATGTCCACGCGCACGCGTACGCGCGTACGCATATTATACGTAGGTGCTTGTGTACTTTTCTTAGCAGTGTGAGAAAAGCTAGCTAGAGTATCTCAAAAATGCATACGTGAGCGAGCAAGGGGCTATTAAAACCATGTCTTACAATATATATACACATTGATATTTTGGGAAGCAAAGACGATGCCGCTATGATTGATTGGGAGAGAGAGAGAGAGAGAGAGAGAGAGAGAGAGAGAGAGAGAGAGAGAGAGAGAGAGAGAGAGAGAGAGAAGAGAGAGAGAGAGAGATTGACTGAGAGAAAAGAAGAAGAAGAAGAAGAAGAAAAGAAGAAGAGAGAGAGAGAGAGAGGAGAGAGAGAGAGAGAGAGAGAGAGAGAGAGAGAGAGAGACAGACAGACAGACAGACAGACAGACAGACAGACAGACAGAAAGACACAGAGAGAGACAGAGAGAGACAGAGAGAGACAGAGACAGAGATTGTTAACGTTATCTTGCCAAGTTTGCGAGATGCTGGTTGAGTTAAGCAAGATTCGTTTGGCAAGAGAGAATGCTGTTGATGGATTGCATAGTTGAGGTTTTTTCCCCTTCATTTTTCTTTCCCTTTCTTTCTTTCTTTCTTTCTTTCTTTCTTTCTTTTCTTTTCTTTTCTTTTCTTTCCTTTTTTACCTTTCTTTCTTTCTTTTCTTTTCTTTCCCTTTCTTTATCTCTCTTACTCTTTCTGTTGGACTTTCTGTCTTTCTGTCTGTCTATGTCCTTTTTTTAAAATCATATTTGGGGCATCTTTTATTCAGCGTGTGTGTGTGTGTTGTGTGTGGTGTGTGTGTGTGTGTGTAGTGTGTGTGTGTGTGTGTGTGTGGTGTGGTGAGTGGGTGTGGATGTGTGTGGTGTGTGGAGGAGGTGTTCTGAGAGAGAGAGAGAGAGAGAGGGCGTGTGAGTGCGTGCGTATGCGTGTGTGTGAGTGTGTGTCTTCGATTTTACGTCTGCTCACTTCAAGTGCGTACGTGTGTGTGTGTGTGTGTGTGTGTGTGTGTGTGTGTGTGTGTGTGTGTGTTGTTTTGTACGTGTATGCGTGTGTGCCACTGTATGTGTTGTACGTGTGTGGCGTGGTATGTGTTTGTACCTGTTGCTGCGCGGCCGCGTGTGTGTGTGTGTGTGTGTTGTACACGTGTGTGTGTCTTGTACGTGTATGCGTGTGTGTGTGAACACTGTGCGTTTGTGTACGTGTATGCGCGCATGTGTGTACGTGTGTGTGTGTGAGTGTGTGTATATTACGTGTGTGTGTTTTGCGTGCGTGTGTACACGTGTGTCGTGTTTTGTACGTGTTGCGCGCGTGTGTGTACGTGTGTGTGTGGTGTGTGTGTTGTAGTGTGTTGTGTGTGTGTGTGAGGGCTGTCACAGTTATCGGCGGTTCGATCACTGCTGGCCTAGGGGCTGCTTCACTGGCTTCCGCCTCACTGCGACATCTTGCGCATAAAAGTTGGGCCTTTTACTTTCGCCTGTTGGGCTCGGCCTAAGGGGCCTGCTTTTTTATTTTATTGTATTTTATTTTTATTCTATCTGTGAGAAGTACGCACGCATACTTGCACGCGCAAAAAATGCACAAGCACGAATACACACGTACATAAACGCGCGCACGCACGCACACACACACACTGCGGGGCATTCTCTCTCTTCTCTCGTCTCTCTTCTCTCTTCTCATCTCTTCTTCTGTCGTCCCGTCTGTCTCTCTCTCTCTCTCTGTCTCTCTCTGTCTCTGTCTCTCTGTCTCTCTGTCTCTCTGTCTCTTGTCCTTCTTCTGTCTGTCTCTCTCTCTCTCTCTCTCTCTCTCTCTCTCTCTCTCTTTCTCAGATACACGCTGTCACGCTCTCTCTCTGTCTCTCTTTTATCTATTTATGTTTTATTTTATTTTTTATTAGTTTATATCGAGATAGTGGTGGAATAGGCACTTACTTTTTTTTTGTTACATCCAGTCCCCATGTGTATGTGGTTTTGTCAATTCTGTCATCTGTTCCCACCGGTACACAATGGCCTACTCTTACATAAAGCGGAACAGGATTTAACGTGTGCGCAAGATGTTCTGCGTGCGTTATCTGTGTGTGTGTCACTCTCTATCGCTCTTTTTTCTCTCTCACACACAGACACACACAAACACACACACATGTCACACATACACACACTCTCTCACACACACAGACGTACACAAACACATACATCACACACACATATCACTCACACATAAACACATACACACTCTCTCATCCTCTCTCTCTCTCACACATACACACGACGCACACACACATACGCACACAGAGTCACACATGCACAACACATACACACTCACGCACACACTCGCACCGCCACTCTCTCTTTCACATACAAAGTTACACTCACACAGTCACAAACACAGTCACAACACACAGAGTCTCACACACACACACACAGTCACACACACACACGTACACACACAACACACACACACCACACCACACGCTACGCACGCACGCACAGTCACACACAGTCACACACATACCACACAGCGGTCTCCACTCAAAAGCAATTTTCTACATTAATGAACTTCGCCTGAAGCAACGAAAGACATTTTATGCCTTTCTTCCTATCTGTATTCCCATCTCCTTCTTCTTTCTTTCCTTCCTTCCTTTCCTTTCTTCCTTCCTTTCTGTCTTTTCTTTCTTTTCTTTTTCTTTTTCTTTCTTTTCTTTCTTTCTTTTTTTATTTTCTTTCTTTTTCTTTTTTTCTTTTCTTTTTTTTCTTTTCTTCCTTCCTTTTTTGTTGTCATACAATGTCATCTGATCTCAAAGATAAAGAATATGATATTAATAGACGGTAACTAAAATTTGAAGGGGGTGGGGGGGGGGGGGGGTGGGGAGGGGGTGGGGTTGGTTGTGGGGTGGGGTGGGGTGGGTGGTGACAATGAGTCAGCGGTTTGAATGTCGTCTTCGTGGTTTCCTAATTACTGAGGTTGAGGGTTCAAATCTCCGCTGAGATGCGCATAGTTTGTAGAGGTGTTGGTATTGGTAGTAGAGGTAGTAGTAGTAGTAGTAGTAGTAGTAGTAGTAGTAGTAGTAGTAGTAGTAGTAGTAGTAGTAGTAGTAGTAGTAGTAGCAGTAGTAGTAGTAGTAGTAGTAGCAGTAATAATAATAATAATAATAATAATAATAATAATAAATGGATTTATATAGCGCTATATCTTGCAGAGACAAATCAAAGCGCTTGAGTCATAACACTCAAATCTGCAAGTGTATACATATCAAGTAACTGTATTTCTTCTGATATTTAAAGGGAGAACAGGGGTATGTCACATAAAGGCAGAAAAGAGATCTGCCACACCGCACACACACACACACCTGCCTCTTGCTATTTGAACTGCAATGGTTAAGGAAGTAACGCTGTGAAATAATCACAGATTTCTCAGCACTGACAGAAAAGTATCTAAGGCTCATATTTCTCACACAGGACAAATCACAAACATAGCAGTAGCAGTAGCAGCAGTAGTAGCAGTAGTAGTAGTAGTAGTAGTAGTAGTAGTAGTAGTAGTAGTAGTAGTAGTAGTAGTAGTAGTAGTAGTTATCGTAATTCATGACTCACTGTTTCTCTGTGCCTGTGACTGACTCTCTGTCTTCTTGTCTCTCTGTCTCTATCTGTATGTCTGTCTCTCTCTCTCTCTCACACACACACACACAACACGCACACAATAACACACACACACACACACACACACACACCTTCGGATGAGAGACTATAAACCGAGGTCCCGTGTGCGAACGCATGCAGAACATCTTGCGCACACGTTAAATCCTGTTCCGCTTTTCGAAAGAGTAGGCCATTGTGTGCCGGTGGGAACAGATGACAACATTTACAAAACCGCATACACACGGGGACTGGATGTAATAAAAGCACATGAGTGCTTATTCCATTATCCTCGATATAAAATAATAAATAAATAAAATAAATAACACAATAACACACACCTTCCAACACCCCCACCACCACCACAACCACCTATAATACCTCCCTAGCTTCCGTCTCTCCCCCCCCCCCCCCCCCCCCCAAAAAAAAAAAAAAATATCCCCTCCTCCTCCCCAACCCTTACCCTCACCCTCCATCCTTCCCCCCCCCCCCCCCCCCCCCCACACAACCCACCCCCACCCCACCCACCCACCCCCGGCCTCCACCACCCACGCTAAACCATTGAGAAGAGAATGCCGTTGTATCCGTCGATGCCAGCCAGACTGGCTGACTGGTTTGATGAGGGAGGCTGCGCTGTACAATGTCTGGCATGGGCAAGGTTTCTGAAAATCTAAACAAAATTCCTGACCTCCCGGCGACTT
>CM054160.1:50781686-50784186 GCA_028751875.1 Rapana venosa
TTAAAAAAATTAGTTTAAGACCACAGACTCTGTGTGTGTGTGTTTGTGTGTGTGTGTGTGTGTGTGTGTGTGTGTGTGTGTGTGTGTGTGTGTGTGTGTGTGTGTGTGTGTGTGTGTGCGTGCGTGCGTGTGTATATTATGTGAGTAAGTATGTATACGTGTGTGTGTGAGTGAATGGGTCATGTGAGTGTGTGTGTGTGTGGTGTATGTGTGTAGTGTATGTGTTGTGTGCGTGCAGGCGTGCGTGTGTATGTGCGTGTGTATGTGCGTGTGTATGTGTGTGTGTGTGTAGATTAAGGTGTGTGCATGCTGCATAAGTGTGTTTGAGCACACACGTCTGTATGCATGTATGCATGCGCACGTTTTCGTGTGAGTGTGTGTGTGTGTGTGTGTGTGTGTGTGTGTGTGTGCGCGCGCGCGCGCGTTCTTTTCTCATCTGTTGGTTTTGCTGGCAAAATCTTGCGTATTTCTCAACATTTTGTTTTGTATGCTACACTGTCTACGAATTTGTCAATGCCTGACTCTGACCTTGTCTGTCTGCTTGTCTGTTTGTTTGTCTTTCTGCTTGTCTGTCTGTTTGTCTGTGTGCTTGTCTGATTGTCTGTTTGCCTCTCTGTCTGCTTGTCTGTCTGATTGTCTGTTTGCTTGGCCCTCTGTATGTCTGGGTGTCTTTATGTCTATCTGTCTGTCTGTCTATCTGTCTGTTTGTCTTTGTCTGTGTCTGTCTATTTGTCTGTCTCTCTTTCTCTGTCTTTCTCCCTCTCTCTCTTTCTCTCTCTCGTGTGTATGTATGTGTGTGTGTATGTATGTGTGTGTTGTGTGTGTATGTATGTGTGTATGTGTGTGTGTGTGTATGTGTGTGTGTTGTGTGTGTGTTCTGTGTGTGTATAGCCACACTATAGTGTGTGTGTAGTGCATGTGTATGTATGTGTGTGTTGTGTGTGTGTGTGTTCTGTGTGTATAGTCACACTATAGTGTGTGTGTGTGTGTGTGTGTGCGTGTGGTGTGTGTGTGTGTGTGTGTGTGTGTGTGTGTGTGTGTGTGTGTGTGTGTGTGTGTGTGTGTGTGTGTGACGCTCTGTTCTGCTCTGCTCTGTTCTGCTCTGTTCTGCTCTGCTCTGTTCTGCTCTGTTCTGCTCTCTTCTATGCTCTTCTCTGCTCTGTTCTGCTCTGCTCTGCTCTGCTCTGTTCTGCTCTGTTCTGCTCTACTCTGCTCTGCTCTGTTCTGCTCTGTTCTGCTTTGCTCCGTTCTATTCTGCTCTGTTCTGCTCTGTTTTGTTCTCCTATGCTCTGCTCTGCTCTGCTCTGCTCTGCTCTGCTCTGTTCTTTTATGCTCTGCTCTGTTCTGCTCTGTATTGTTCTCCTATGCTCTGCTCTGTTCTGCTCTGTTTTGTTCTCCTATGCTCTGCTCTGTTTTGTTCTACTCTGCTCTGTTTTGTTCTCCTATGCTCTGCTCTGTTCTGCTCTGTTTTGTTCTCCTATGCTCTGCTCTGTTCTGCTCTGTTCTGCTCTGCTCTGCTCTGTTCTTCTATGCTCTGTTTTGCTCTGTTCTGTTTTGCTCTGTACCGTTTCTCGACAAGTTTCGTGTTTTCCCAGATGGAAGAGAGAGGTAAGAGACTGGTCATTAAGAGAATGGAAAGTACATCAAGTGGAAGATGAGTTTCAGGGTTGAGGTGGGGGTAGGGGGTGGCGGAGGGAGGTTGGTGGGGAGGGAAGGAGGAGGGAGGGGGTGGGGTGGTGGGGGGAGTGAGAGTGGAGGAGGAGGATCAGGAGTGTGGGGGGTGGGGGTGGGATGGGGGTAGGAATCTTGACAGAGGAGGGAAGGGGAGAGGGTGAGGGTGAGGATGCGGGTGAGGGGATGGTAGGGGGAGATGTTGTACAGCGCGTGTGTAAGGCACATACATGATGATACTCATCATACACGTTCTCTCTCTGTCTAACTGTCTGTCTGTCTGTCTGTCTGTATGTCTGTCTGCCTCTTCTCTCTGTCTCTGTCTCTCTCTCTATCTCTCTCTCTCTCTCTCTCTCTCTCTCTCTCTCTCTCTTTCTCTCACTCCCCCCCCTCTCTCTCTCTCTCTCTCTCTCTCTCTCTCTCTCTCTCTCTCTCTCTCTCTCTCTCTTTCTCTGTATGTCTTTTGTTTCTGTCTGTCTCTCTGTCTCTCTCTCTCTGTGCCTCTCTCTATATGTCTCCCTCTCTGTCTCTACCACACACACACACAAACAAACACATACACACACACACACACAAACACACACAAACATACACACACCAGGATTTTGAGCGGTGGGGTTGGGTGGAGGTTTTGTTGTGTGTGTGCTTTAGTGTGTGCTTTGTGTTTGTGGTGTGTGTGTGTGGGGGGGGGGGGGGGGGGGGGCGGGGAGAGATGGGGTAAGCATTGTAACCGTAATTTCACGTCTATGTGGGTGTGTGTGTGTGTGTGTGTGTGTGTGTGTGTGTGTGTGTGTGTGTGTGTGTGTGTGTTTGACGAGGAAGGGGTAGA
>CM054160.1:50789186-50794186 GCA_028751875.1 Rapana venosa
GGGAAAATGAGATGATATAAAGGAGGAGGGGGGGGAGGAAGGAGGGGAGGAGGGGGAGGGGAGGAGGGGGAGGAACTGGCGAAAAGAGAAAAAAGCCCAAAACTTTTTTTACAATATGGGGGGCCACCATTTCAATTCAGAGAGAGAGAGGAAGAGAAGAGAAGAGAGAGAGAAAAGAGAGAGAGAGAGAGAGGAAAAGAGAGAGAGAAGAGAGAGACAGACAGAAGACGACAGACAACAGCAGACAGACGGGCAGGCAGACAGAAGAAGACAGACGACAGACAGACAGACAAAAAACAGACAAAAACACTGACAGACAACAGGGAAACAAAAACAGAAAAAGACGAAGACAGCCCAAAAAAAACAGGGGGACGGCAGTCAGAGAGAAGAAAAGGACAAAGAAGACAGAGTTACGACGGAGAGAGACAGACAGACAGACAGACAATACAGGAGAGAGAGAGAGAGAGGAGGAGAGGAGAGAGAGAAAACACCACACACACACACCACACACCACACTCACACACCACCACACACCCCACACACACCCCCCCCCCCCCCCCCCCCCCCCCACCAACCCAAAAAACCAAAAAAAAAAAAACAAAACAAAAAAAAAAAAAGGGGGGGGGGGGGGGGGGGGGGGGGGGGGGGGGGGGGGGGGGGGGGGGGGGGGGGGGGGGGGGGGGGGGGGGGGGGGGGGGAGGGGGAGAGGAAAGAATCTAAAAATAAAAGGGCCAAAATGTTTGATCTGAAGCGTCTTACAAATGATTTTGTATATATATATTCATTCCTTTGCCAGCCAATCTTTTCGGGGTCTATTTATAATGGAAGCATCCTGCTAAACTCTACATTTTTGGACTGGAACCCAAAAATTCTCCTCGTCTTTCCTTTTCCCCATAGACATGTTTTAGACAGAATGTTTTTTAAGGTTTGGGGGGGGTTTTTTGGGTGGTTTTTTTTGGGGGGGGGTTTTTTTTTTTTTTGGGGGGGGGGGTGGGGGGTTTCTTTTGGGGTTTTTTTTTGGTTATTGGTTTTTTTCCTCTTTTTTTTTTTTGGCGGGCTGTCGTGTATCTTTGTGTTTTGTTTTTCTTCATCTTCCTTCCTCCCTACCTTCCTTTTTCTTCCTCTCTCTCTCTCATTCTCTCCTCTCATCTCTCCTCTCTCTCTCTCTCTCTCCTCTCTCTCTCCTCCTCTCTCTCCTCTCTCTCTCTCTCTCAAAATTCGCACTTTACCTTCTGGTTATGTTTTTTTCTTTCTATATGACTCATAATATTCGTACCGCACGTACTAAGGCATTCACATTAAAAAAAAAAAAATTAACACTTTTTTGTGAAAGACTAGATCCAACTCAAAACTTATGTGATGTTGCGCAAATTTTGTAGGTTTGAAATTTAGAGAAAAAAAAATTTCAGCAAACACTATACCACCTCAGTCCTTTGTCGTCTGCTAGACAAAATTTACAAAACTGCATACTCACGGGGACTGGATGAGAGAGAGAAAAAGCACATGAGCGCTTACTCCATTATCCTTGAAATAAAAGAAAGAAAAAGAAAAGAAAGCTTCCTAACAGCAATATGCATGCGCAGGGTCTGTCGTCAACTCTGTAGGAATACAGGCAATCCTCGTTTTGATGATAATTTCCAACTTTCTCATGACTGACTATACCTGGTATTGCTCTATGTCCCCCAATCCCCAAAACAAGTACACAGTGCATGTTTGTTCTTTTTTTTTTTAATATGTGAAAAAAATCACCAAAATGTTTCCGACTTACGCTCTATAGAAGATACTAGCTTACCCGTTCCGAGCTAAGACCTATTTTATTTATTTATTTATTTATGTTATTCTTTTATTTGGATATAATGGAGTAAGCATTCGTGTGCTTTTTTTCCCATCCAGTCCCCGTACACACACACTCGTATACACGCGCACGCACGCATGTGGACATAAGTGTCAAACACAGCCCACTTGTAAGAGAATAAAACCGAAAACAGAAGATATGGAAAGTGAGAGAGAGGAAAGCCCAAACATTCCAACAACAATAAACCCAAGAAATAGAAGAAATAACAGCTACAACACACACATACACACACAATGCACACGCACAGTCACACACACACACACACGCAACGGTCACACACACACCAGTCTCACACACACACACACACACACACGGGTCACACACACAAACACAACACACACAGACACGGTCTCTCTCTCTCTCACACACACACACACAACAGCACGCACAGCCACCCGCCCCCCCCCCCCCCCCCCCCCACCACCCCCCCCCCCCCCAACCACACACACACCCGGTCTTCTCCACTCTCCCTCTCTCCTCTCTCTCTCTTCCTCCTCTCTCTCTTCTCTCTCTCTCTCTCTCTCTCACACACTCGGTCACACCACGGTACACCACACACACACACACACACACACACACAAACACACACACACACAACACCACACACACACACACGCACACACTATTGCAGTTACATGCAAACGTAATCCTTTGAGACACTGATGTCTGCTTTATCTGCTTTTGCATACTTTGTTTCTTTTTTTCTCCCTCTCTCTCCCCCATTCTCTTGTTCCTTTCTCTCTCTCTCCTCCCTCATCTCCCTCTCTCTCTCTCTCTCATCTCATCACTCTCCTCCTCACGCCTACAGCTACTCTCTCTCTCTCTCTTCCTCACTTTCTCTTATGCCTTATTTGGTCTTTTTTTTTCTATTTTTCTCGTTCGAACCATTTCTTTATTCGGTGGGTTTTCTCCCATCTCTCTCTCTCTCTTTTTTTGTTTTTGTTACTAATTCGATTAAAAGCGAATCTCCTTGTGAGCCATTCCTTTCCGTAGTTCAGGAAGTCTTTGAAAAAGTGTATGTGTGTGTGGGTGGGGATGGGGAGGGGGGGGGGGGGGGGGGAAGGGGGAGGGGAGTGGGGGGGGGGGGGGGGTGGTGGGGGGTGGAGATGGGGTGGGGGTGGGTTGGGTTTGGTTGTGAGTTGGTGTGGTGTGGTGTTGGGAGGGTGGGGGTATAGTTAGTGGGGTGAGTGGTGTTGTAGCGTAGTGTATGTAGTGTAGTTGGTGTGTATGTGTGTGAGTTTGGATGTGGTGTGTGTGGTATAGTGTAGTGTAGTTCGTTGTGTAGTGTAGTGTAGTGTGAGTTGTGTGTGATGTGGTGTGTGTGGTGTGAGTTTGTGTATGTGGTTGTGTGATGCAAGTGTAGTGAAGTGTAGTGTATGGTAGTGGTAGTGTATGTGTGTGTGTGGAGATGAGAGAGAGAGAGAGAGAGAGAGAGAGAGAGAGAGAGAGAGAGAGAGAGAGTGAGAGAGAGGAGAGAGAGGAGAGAGAGAGAGAGAGAGTTTCCGTTCCTTTGTTGTGTTTAAGTTGTATTGGTGTGATGCTTTCATGCTACTTTTCTTCTCTTCTCTTCTCTTTTCTCTCTCTCTTCTCTCTCTCTCTCTCCCTCTCTACTCTCTCTCTCTCTCTCTCTCTCTCTCTCTCTCTCTCTCTCTCCTCCCTCTCTCCTTTCTCTCCTTCCCATGTGGAGGAGGATTATTGCATTGGTGTCTTGGTTTGTTGGTTTCTTTTTTTCGTTTCTTCCTGTACTTTTGCACTTTTTTGCGGTCTTTTGGGATTGTCTTGTGTGTGTGTGTGTGTGTGTGTGTGTGTGTGTGTGTTGTGTGGTGTTGTGTGTGTGTGTGTGTGTGTGTGTGTTTTTATGTGTTTGTGTGTGTGTGTGTGTGTTTTTATGTGTTTGTGTGTGGTGTGTGTTTGTGTGTGTGTAGTGTGTGTGTGTGTAGTGTGTGTGTGTTTTATTTTTTCATTCTTTTATTCCAGAACAATGGAATAAGCATCTTTTTGTGATTCTTTTTGCATCTAATCCCCGTGTGCATGCGGTGGTTGTGTGTGTGTGTGTGTTGTGTGTGTGTGTGTGTGTGTGTGTATGTGTGTGTGTGTGTGTGTGTGTGTGTGTGTGTTTTGTGTGTGTGTGTGTGTGTGTGTGTGTGTGTGTGTGGTGTGTGTGTGCAAGTGAAAAAATGCGGAAAGAAAGAGATGACTGTGTCTATTCGTAATGTCCCTTAATCTTGGGTTTCTTTTCCAGTTTTGAAAAAAAAATCTTTGTTTGCCTGTTTTCTTTTGTTTTGTTTTGTTTTTGAGTACTTTGTTCTACTCTATGTTTTGTTTTTGAGTACTTTGTTCTAGTCTTTGATTTGTTTTTGAGTACTTTGTAATAGACTTTGTTTTGTTTTTGAGTACTTTGTAATAGACTTTGTTTTGTTTTTGAGTACTTTGTAATAGACTTTGTTTTGTTTTTGAGTACTTTGTAATAGACTTTGTTTTGTTTTTGAGTACTTTGTTCTAGTCTTTGATTTGTTTTTGAGTACTTTGTTCTAGTCTTTGTTTTGTTTTTGAGTACTTTGTAATAGACTTTGATTTGTTTTTGAGTACTTTGTTCTAGTCTTTGATTTGTTTTTGAGTACTTTGTGATAGACTTTGTTTTGTTTTTGAGTACTTTGTACTCATTTTCTCATTTCATTTGAGCTTTCCATTTCTGTTTCTTGTTTTAGTCTGATTTTTTTTTATTGCAATTTTAATTTTCCAATTTTGACTTTGTTTCTTGTTCTTGTGAGTTGAGGTTTTCATCACTGTTTTCTTTCATTCATTTTTTCCGTTTATTCATTCATTTATTCGTCCACTCAATCACTCGTTCATTTATGTATGACCTTCTTTTTTCTTCCTTTTCTCCATCCAGTCTTCATAGGGTTTTGGTTTTGTTTGGGGGTTTTTTGGTTGGGGATTTTTCAGGGTTTTTTTTTAGGGGTCTCTCTACTAGAAGCTTGTTCAGTGATGACATTCTTTCATTCATTCATTCATTCATTATTTCATTCATTCATTCATTCATTTATTTATTCATTCACTCATTTATTATTCAATCAGCACATTATTTTGGAATCATTTCATTTCCTGTTGTTGTTGTTGTTGTTGTTGTTGTTGTTGTTTTCTT
>CM054160.1:50809350-50819350 GCA_028751875.1 Rapana venosa
GTGTGTGTGTGTATGTGTGCCTGCCTGCCTGCGTGTGTGTGTGTTTGTGATTGTGCGTGTGTGTGTGTGCGTGCATGTGTGTGTTTGTGATTTGTTCGTGATTGTATGTGCGTGCGTGTGCATGTGTGTTGTGTGGAGTTTTGTTGTTTTGTTTTGTGTTGTGTTGTGTTGACGTTTCAGCTGTAAAAAAAACAATCCAAAAACCCAAACAGTGAAATATTGCCAACAGTTGCGTAGGGTATTGTATTTTAAGGTTTCCTTTGTGACTTGTAAAAGGGAAACGGAATATCTGGCAGTTGTTTTGCATCCTTCAAATCTGCTTTTGATTTTTGGCGAACCTGTGAGGTTTTTTTCCTTTTTTTTTTTCTTTTTTTTTTGGTGGATTTTTGGTGGTGGTGGTGGTGGTGGTGGTGGTGTGTGTGGTGTTGTGTGTGTGTGTGTGTGTGTGAGGGGGGGGGGGGTTGTTTGTTTCTTTGCTTACTTCCTCTTGTGTTCTAGGCTTGAGGTTTTTGTGGGGGTTTTTTTGTTTGTTTGTTTTGTTTGTTTGTTTTTTGTTGTTGTTGTTTTTAACAATGTTTTTGTCTTTGTGTTTGGTTTTTGTTTGGTTTGATGTTGTTTATGAGTCAGAGTTCCCCCCACCCCTCTTTCCCTCCCTGTCTGTCTGTCTGTCTTGTCTCTGTCTGTCTGTTTCTGTATATCTGTTTCTCTCTTCTTCTTTTTTTTTCTTTCTCTCCTTCTCATCCCATCTCTCTCTGTCTCTCTGTCTCTCTGACTCTTTCTCTTTTATCTCTCTCTGTGTCTCTGTCTCTCTATCTCTCTCTGTCTTTCTCTCTCTCTCTTTCTCTCTCCTCTTTCTCTCTCTGTCTCTCTCTGTTCTTTCTCTACCCCACCTCCACCCCCTCTCTCTGTCCATGTCTTGTCCCCTCTCTCTCTGCCCTCATCTCTCTCTCTCTCTCCCCCCCTCTCCCCTCTCTCTGTGTCTCTCTTGTGAGTACTGTGCTTTTCCCGTCTTTCTCTGTCTCAGTCGTTCTCTGTCTCTTCTTGTCTCTCTGTCTGTGTGTGTGATGTGTGCGTGGGCGTGCGGGGCGTGCCGCGTGCGCGCGCGGCGCTTTCTAATGCTTCATGAGAACTTATCTTGGCATGGGAGGTGGGAGGTTGCCCCCCTCCCCCTCCCCCCCCCCCCCCCCCCCCCCCCCCCCCCCCCCCCCCCCCCCCCCCCCCACCAGGCAGCTTGTTGGTTTATAACGAAGCCAATTTATTTCTATATCACCTCCAGCACCCCCCCCCCCCCCCTTTTTTTTTTTTTCTCTCTACTACCCCCCTCCCCCTCCTTCTTCCTTAAACTGCTGGCATCATTTCCATACCCTCCTGTTCCCCTCTTCTCCCCCACCACCCCAAACCCTTCCCCTCTTCCTCCCCTCTCCCCTCTCACCATTCTCTCTTTCTATCTCACTCTCTCTCTCTCTCACCCCTCTCACCTCACCTCTCACTCCCCCCCTCACTCTCTCTCTCTCTCTCACTCACTCCCTCCCTCACTCTCTCCCCACTCACTCCTCCTCTCACCCCCCCCCTTCCTCTCTCTCTCTTCTCTTCTCTCATCTCTCTCTCTCTCTCTCTCCCTATCTCTCCTATTTTGTCGTCCCCCCCACCCACCCTCCCCTTCTCTCTCTTCTCTCCCCTCCCCCCTCTTTTTTCTCCCCCCCCCCCCCTCTCTCTCTCTTCTCTTCTCCCCCCAAACCTTCCCTCCCCCTCCCTTTTTCTCTCCCCCCTCTCCCTCTCTTTTCCCAAATCTAGTCTGCATTGCTGGAGGAGGAAGAGGGGGTTTAATTGGGGGGGGGGGGGGGGGGGCCTCTTGTTGTTGTGGAAGGGGGACCCAAATGATGAAGTCCAGAAGCAAAGGGAGGCTATTTGTCCAAACTTCACCTTCGGGAGGGAGGGTTGTGCCTGTAATGAAGGGGTTAAATGGAGAATGGTGTGTGTGGTAGTGTGTGTGTGTGTAGTGTAGTGTGTGTAGTGTGTGTGTGTGTGTGAAGTGTGTAGTGTAGTGTAGTGTAGTGTAGGGGTTGTGTGGGGGAAAGGTGGGGTGGTGTAGTGTGTATGTGGTGTGTGTGTAGTGTAGTGTGTGTGTAGTGTAGTGAAAGGGGAGCGTAGTGTGTGTGTAGTGTAGTGTGTGTGTGTGTTTGTGTGTGTGAGTGTAGTGTAGTGTAATGTAGTGTGTGTGGGGTTGGTGGGAAGGTGTGTGTAGGGGGGATGTGGTGTGTGTGTGTGCGTGTGTGTGTAGTGTTGTGTGTTGGGGTTTGTTTTTGTGTAGTGTGTGTGTAATGTGTGTGAAATTTTTGGGAAGGTGTGTATAATTCATGTGTTTTGTAGTGTGTATGTGTGTGAGAGAGAGAGAGAGAGAGAAACAGACAGAGACTGAGACAAAAAGGACTGAGACAAGGAGGGAGGGACGGAGAAAGAGAGACAGAAGACAAGAGAGAGAACAGAGACAGACAAATAGAGAACAGAGAGACAGAGACACAGGGGGAGAGACAAAAGACACAGAGACAGACAACAGACAGGGCAAACTGAAACAAATTTCGCACACAAAGCAGAAAGCTCTGCGGAAAAACGATGTTTCCCTGCTAAAAAAACCGCTCCCCCTCCCCCCCTCCTTGTTTCTCTTCATCTTTAACTCTCGTCTGTCTGTCTGTCTCTCCCCCACCCCCCCTTCCCCCCCTTTCCTCTTCTTCTCACACACACAACACACACACAACACTCTCTCTCTCTCACACACACACGATTAACAAACCCCCCCCCCCCCCCCCCCCCCATCGGAAATAATATACCAAACTTGCCGTAAAAAGTGAAAGCAAAAAAAAACAAACAACAAAAAAAAAAAACCCCCAAACAAAAAAAAATAAAAACCTCAAAAAAAAAAAATGTTTAAAAAAAAGCGAGAGAAAGAAAAATTTTTTTCCCCCCTTTCCTTCTTTTTCTTCCCCCCCCCCCTTTGTGTTTTTCCCCCCCCCCCCCCCACACCACAAACTCCCTCCCTAACCCCCCTTGCCCCCCCCCCCCCCCCCCCCAACCCCCCCCCCCCCCTCCCCCCCCCCCCGACGCATTTCTCGCTCATAAAAAAGCAGGGGGTTCTCTGTGTACATCGAAGTTTTCCCCGCGCTTGACAGCT
Source organism: Rapana venosa (assembly GCA_028751875.1). Lineage (NCBI taxonomy): Eukaryota > Metazoa > Mollusca > Gastropoda > Neogastropoda > Muricidae > Rapana > Rapana venosa. The sequence continues at coordinate 50,812,520 of CM054160.1, forward strand.
GTCACCATTTTTGACATCAGAGGTGAGGGGCAAGGGAGATAAATCCATTTGCGCGTGGGGCAAGATGGCGGCCGCCGGGGGGGGGGGGGGGGGGGGGAGGGGGGGGGGTTGGGGGGGGGGGGGGGGGTGTTAAGATATCATTCATATCCTGGCTTTTTTTTGATGGGGGGCCCTTTGTAAAAAATTACTGTTACGAGCGGGAAAAGGGTTTTTTAGGGGGATTTTTTTTTTAAAAATTTTATTTTATTTTTTTATTTTTTGCCCGGCCCTCCCGTGTCGTTGATATGTGATTTTTTTTTTTATGAATTGGTCATTGCGAATTAGTGGGGGTGATGATGTGATATGATTTTTATTTCATTATGAGTTCGTGGGGAGTTTACAGCGAATAGAGGAGGGTTGTAAATTTGGGCCGCTGGGGTTTTCTTTTGGGTTTTTGTTTTTTCTTTTATATTATATATAATAAAAAGCTGCTTGCTGGTTTTATTTGGGTGTTTATTTTTTTGTGGGGACGGGATAGTCATGGTCGGACACTCCTTTTTCCCCCCGCTAAGGTTAAACAGCTCGGCTGGTTACCACTTGGATGGGTGACCGTTTGCGCCTTGGGTTCATAAAAATTCCCCAGTTCACCCCGCGTAAATGGGTAGCGCCTCTTTTGGGGGCAGGGAAGGGAAAAAACCCAGGGAGGAGAGGGCCCGCCCTCAATTGCGGCCCCCAGAGAAGTGAGGGTCTCTGAGCCTCGCTTCCCACGACCCATGGTTATGGGCACCTTTACCTTTTTTTCAGTTTAGTGAGTTATTTTATGGGGGGTTGGTGTTTTTGGGGTGAATGTTTTTTTGTATTTACGCACGTCGCACCCACACCATCACCATCACCTCATATTGGAAATACCTGGGTATTCGAATTTTTTTTCTTCTCTTTAAAAATGGCAAACACATTTAAATTTAAACCTTGTTGTAGATCACTGAAAAATTCAGCCACAATTACCAACCAACCAGGAACCAACCAACTAACCAACCCAACCCAAAGACAATCAACCAACCAACCGGCCAAAACCCCCATCCCCAAACCAAACCATCCAACCAACCCCCAAACCCTCCCCAAACCCAACCCCAAAAACCACCAATAACCAACCAACCCCCAACCAAAACCAAACCAACCATTACCAACCCAAAAAAACCCCCAAAAACCAACCAACCAACCAACCAACCAACAAAACCACCCCCCCCCAAAAAAACCAACCGATTATCCCAAACCAAAAAACCCAACTAACCAACTATCCATCCAACCAACCAACCAACCAACCATCCAACCAACCAACCAACCGACAGACTAACTAATCAAGTCCTTCGGAAGAGACTATAAACCGAGGCCCCGTGTTCGAACGCATGCAGAACATCTTGCGCACACGTTAAATCCTGTTCCGCTTTTCGGAAGAGTAGGCCATTGTGTGCCGGTGGAAACAGATGACAAAATTGACAAAACCGCATACACACGGGGACTGGATGTAAAAAAGCACATGCGTGCTTATTCCATTATCCTCGATATAAAAGAATAAATGAATAAAAACAATAAAAGAATAAATAATTTTTTAAAAAATAAAAATCAACCAACCGACCAACCAACCAATCAGCCAACCAACACACCAACCAACAGACCTAGTCTTTTGAATATTGGGTTCGTTCCAGAGTAAAGGTTGGGGAATTAGGGAGTTTCGGGAGGGGGGTGGGGGTGGGGGGCGGTTGGAGAGGAGTATGCGCTGTAGAGGAGGGGGGAGGGGTGGTGGGGGGGGGGGGAGAGAGGGAGGAGGTGGGGGGGGGGGGTGTGGGGGGGGGGGAGGGGATGGATGGAATTAGCTGGTGGTCTGCACGGCATAGCCTGGCTTTGGCCAATAATTGGGTTACTCAGGGTTTTTTCTGGTTTTGACTTCGGTGGTGGTGGTGGTGGGGGGTGGTGGTGGGGTGGTTGGTTGTGGTGGTGGTTGGTGGTGGTGGTGGTTGGTGATGGTGGTGGTGGTGGTGGTGGTGGTGGTGGTGGATGGTGGTGGTTGGTGGTGGTGGTGGTTGGTGGTGGTGGTTGGTGATGGTGGTTGGTGGTGGTGGTGGTGGTGGTGATGATGGTGGTGGTTGCTGTGGTGGTGGTTGGTGGTGGTTGGTTGGTGATGTGGGTGGTGGTGGTGGTGGTGGTGGTGTGATGGTGGTGGTTGCTGTGGTGGTGGTGGTGGTGGTGGTTGGTGATGGTGGTTGTTTGGGGGTGGTGGTGGTTGGTGGTGGTGTGGTGGTGGTGATGTGTGTGGTGGATGGTGGTGGTTGGTGGTGGTGATGGTGGTGGTGATGGTGGTGGTGAGTGGTGGTGGTTGGTGGGTGGTGTGTGGTGGTGATGTGGTGGTTGATGATGTGGGGGTGGTGGTGGTGGTGATGGTGTGGTGGTGGTGGTGGTGGTAGTGGTGGTGGGTTGTGGTGGTGGTCTGTGTGTGGTGTGTGTGTGGTTGGTGTGGTGGTTGTGTGTGGTGGTTGTGGGGGGGGGGGGGGGGGTGGGGGTTGGTGGTGTGTGTGGTGGGGGTGGTGGTGGGGATTAGAGGTTTTGGTGGAGATGAGGTGGTGACGATTGGTGTTGAGATGGGCGGGGTTTGGTGGTGGTGGTGGTGAAGTGATGATGATTGCTGGTTGTGAAGATAGTGGTTGGTGGTGGTGGTGGATGGTTTTTGAGGGGAGACTGAAGATATAAAATTGTTGTTAATTGTGCTGTTGTGGTGGGTAGTGTTGGGACGGTGAGGGTGGTAGTCATACTGATACTATTTTTAATATTAAAAATATAATGAAATAAGCATTTATATGCTTTTTTTATCATCCAGTCCTTGTGCGTATGCAGTTTTGAAAAAAACAACAACCAAAAAGCAATTTTGTTTCCCCCTAACACACAATCGCCTACTTCTCCAAAAATGTGATGCTAGCTTGTGTCATGATATCTTTGTTGTCGTCGTCGTTGTTATTATCATTGTTCATGGTAGTAGTTGTGGTGGTACTGACCTTAGCAGAGATTCGAATCGGAACGCTCAATTTCTGTCAGACTACGAGGTCCGGGCTTTAACCACCGAGCCTGATTCGCTTTCGTGGTCTTACGTTCGGTTCGGATAGCCCATGCCGTAGTGAGAGCAATCTTCATAGACATTCGTCAGTGTCAGTGTCACTGTCACTGTCACTGTCAATCTACTTCTCTGTCTGTCTATGTCTGTGTCTGTCTGTCTGTCTGTCTGTCTGGCCGTCTGTGTGTCTGGCTGTCTGGCTGTTTGTGTCTCTGTCTCTCTCGGTCTCTGTCTCTGTCTCCCTCCCTCCGTCTCTCTTTTTCTCCCTCCTCCCTCCCTCCCTCTCTCTCTCTCTCACTCCCGCTCTCTCTCTCCCCCCTCTCTCTCTCTTCCTCTCTCTCTCCCCCCTCCCTCTCCTCTCTCTCTCTCTCTCTCTCTCTTGCTCTCTCTCTCTCTCCTTCTCTCCTCTCTCGTTTTTTCCCCTCTTCCTCTTCCAAAAGTGGATCATTATTCTGTGTTTCTTTTTTGTCTGTCTGTTCTGTTCTTCTGTCTTCGTCTCTCTCGCGGTGTGTTTCTGTCTGTTTATCTTCTTGCCATTCTGTCTCCCATTGTACTTGATGTATCTGTCCCCTTCTCTTATCTCTCACGTTTCTCTGATGTCTGTCTTCCCCTCCCCCCCTGTGTGTTGTGGGTGGGTGGGTGTTCGCCCACCCCTTCTTTCCTCCTATCCCCCTTCTCTGTCCTCTGCATCTGTCTTCTGTCCTTTCAGTCTCTCTCTCTTCATCTATCCTGACCCATCTCCCTCTCTCTCCCCTCCCCTCCCACTCTCTCCCTCACTCCCCTTTTCCCTCCCTCTCTCCATCTCCTCTCCATCTCTTCTCTTTTTCCCCCCCCCCCCTCTTTCTCTCTCCCTTTCACCTCTCCCTCCTCTCCTCCCCCAACAACTAAACTCTCTCTTTTCATGCATGTATATAGTATTCATTGCTTTTTTGCTTTCGTTTTTCTTGCAATCGTCTTTCTGTTCTTTCTTTCTTTCTTCTTTTGGTTTTTTTTTCATGTTGGGGCGGATTAAAAAGAAAGTCTTTGAACTTATCCTTACCCTGTAAAATAAAAAAAAATGCCTTGCTTCTCCCCTCCTTCCCCCCCCCCCCCCCCCCCCCCCCCCCCCCCCCCCCCCCCCCCCCCCCCCCCCCCCCCCCCCCCCCCCCCCCCCCCCCCCCCCCCCCCCCCCCCCCCCCCCCCCCCCCCCCCCCCCCCCCCCCCCCCCCCCCCCCCCCCCCCCCCCCCCCCCCCCCCCCCCCCCCCCCCCCTCCCCCTCCCCCCACACCACAAAATGCACGCACTCCCCCTGTGAATAATGAAGGCACCGGTACACGTGTCCAATCAACGCCAGCGAGACAGAACCAGTTCGCACGCTTCTTCCTTTACCTCGCTGTGTCGGACCAGCTGACTGGCTCCTCATTAAATCAGCTCATTAATATGCATGGCGTGGCGGGCCCTGCTCAAATCTATGGCCCCACTGTAGTGTCAATAAACGAGTGTATCGTATCGTCTTTGCTCCGCATTGTTCTTCGTTTTGTGGTTGTTGACCTTTTGTTTAGTGTGTTTGTGTGTGTTGTGTGTTGTGTAGTGTAGAGGGGGGGGGGGGGGGGGGGGGTGTACGTGTGTTGTGTAGTGTAGTGTGTGTGTGTTTTTGTGTGTAGTGTGTTGTGTAGTGTAGGGGGTGTGTAGAGTAGGTGTGTGTAGTGTAGTGTTTGTGTGTGTGTGTGAGATAGAGAGGGAGAGAGAGAGAGAAGAGAGAGAGAGAGAGAGACTGAAAGAGAGAGACAGAGAAACAGAGGGAGTGGGTGGGGGGGGGGGGGGGGGAGAGAGAGAGTGTGTGCATGAGAGAGCAGAGAAACAGAGGGAGTGTGTGTTGTGAGAGAGAGAGAGAGAGAGAGGAGAGAGAGAGAGAATGTGTGTGTGTGCATGCAACAGAGAGACAGAGATAGAAAGAAAGAGAAGAAAAAAAAGAGTGAGAGAGAGTTTCGCGCTAGAGAGAGTGAGAGAGAGGGACAGAGAGGGGGGAGGGGGGAGAGAGAGAGAGAGAGTGTGTGTGTGTGCGCGCGCGCCCGCGCGCTAAAGAGAGAAGAGAGGGTGGGGGGGGGGGAGAAAGAGAAAGGGCGGAGAGAGAGAGAGAGAGAGAGAGAGAGAGAGAGAGGGGACAGGGTTTTGTGTGTGTGTGTGTGAGTGTGTTGTGAAAAGCGAGAGAGAGAGAGAGAGGAGAGAAGAGAGGAGAGAGAGAGAGGGGAGAGAGAGAGAGATGAGAGAGAGAGAGACAAAACAGACAGACAGACAGACAGACAGACAGACAGACCCGACAGACAAACAGACAGACAGACAGATAGAGACAGGGCCGACAGAGAGGGAGGGAGAGAGGAGAGAGGGAGAGAGAGAGAGAGAGAGAGAGAGAGAGAGAGAGAGAGGAGAGAGTGTGTGTGTTTGTTTGTGTGTTTGTGTGAAGTAGAATCTGATGCAAATGGTTGGTTTGTGAGGGTGCATTTGAAATGAGGGGGAGAAAGGCCTGTGTAGTCCTTTACAACTACTTGAGACCAGTGCTGGACTAATGAACCGAATTACTTCTCTTGATGTCGGTGTCTCTTCGGAATGTCAGCTTCGTTCCGCTGACTTTAGACCTACATTCGTACTCCTTACAAGCGGAACGAGAATGTTTGAATAAATGAATGAACAAACCAACAACTAAACGAGCGACCCAACGAACGAAGAAACGAATAAATAAACGAATAAATGAATGAATGAATAATCGAAATAATCTGGATTCTTCTTCTTCTTCATCATCAACCCTTCAGGCAATAATTCTTGTTGGGTATGATATGAGCAAAAATGCGGTGTGCTGCCGTTAAGCTCCTTGGCAAGTCAGGCCCAGCGCGTCTGACTTTGGCGCAGAATATTACATTACTGAATGAAGAAATCGTCAGTATGCAGTGAATGATTGTTTTGTTTGTTCTGGAAGGATATCATTTTGTTATGGGGCCTAGTCTGTGTTTTCGAACGTGGCATTGCAAATATACATACATACTACAACCTCAAAACCGCAGGTCGTAGATCTTTTGGTGTTGCTGCGCCCACGATCTGGAACTCTCTGCCACCAGCCGTCAGACATGCTCCCACTTTATCCCAGTTTAAGTCTTCATTGAAGACACATCTCTTTAATGTATTTCTTAGCTAGTTAATATATTGTGCTTGTCTTGACGGTCGCCGTTTGTCAACACTGTAGGCTACTTCATGTGCATGCCTGGCTGTTGGTTATGGGTTTTTTTGTTAGTTATGTTATTTAGTGCCTTTTCTCTGAGTGTACTGGTTTAAATTTCCTGCTAGTGTGTGCCCGGACGCAAGTGTGTGCCTCTACAGTGCGATAGGTATCTCTGGTAAATTTATTTGCGCTTCAGAATGCTCATTATCTTTGGGGGATTGTTGTTGTTGGTGTATGGTGCTTGGTCATTGTTTAAATGGCTTATAAAGCCATTATATTGTTTTAAAATTTCCAAAAAAAAGCTTTTCTTTTTAAAAAATTAAAATATTAAATTTACACCCAAAACAAAAAAGCTAACTTTGAGGGGGGGATGGGGAAAAGGACAGAAAGCAAGTTTAACCAATACTAACACCAGCGCGTGCACCCACTCCATAACACACAGAGAAAATGCACGGGGGACAAAAACATACGGAGAAAGAGAAAAATAAAAAATAAGACAGACAAGAAATACACACACATCATACGCCTCATCAATAAAAAACACAAAACAAGACCC
>CM054160.1:50821850-50826850 GCA_028751875.1 Rapana venosa
ACACAGTCACACACTCACACACATCACACACAGACACAAACAAACACAGACAGACACACACAAACAGGTAAACACACACACACACACTCACAACCACCACCCCTAAACCCCCCAGGTAAAAACACACACGCACTTCACCAGCACTTCACACAGGTAAACAGAAACCGGGACACACCACACCACAACCCCAAACCAGATGACAGGGGGTTAGGGGGAAGAGAAAGGGGGGAATAAAAGGGGGGATGGAGAAGAGAGGGAAATGGGGGGGGGGGGGGGGGGGGGGGGGTTGAGAATAAAACAAAAAGGGAGGGGAAAAGGGGGAAAAAGGGGGGTTTGTGGGGAGTGGGGGGGAGTTGTGTGACAGGAAGAGTCAGGTTTCGTCTTAAACTGTGCTTGGGTTTTGGCGGGAAAGTTGAGAATGTGTGATTGTTTTTGTTTTGTTTTTTTGGGGTTCTGATTTAGTGGGTTGGTTTGGGGTTTTTTTTTTTTTTTTTTTTTCTTCTTCTCGAAGCTCAGACAGCAATTTGTTGTTGTTTATAAGCGAAAATGGTCACGCTGCCGTTAAGGCCGAAAAGTGGCCCAGCCCCCATCCGACTTCGGCAAAAGGGAGGAATAGTTCCTTTAAAGTTCTTTCTGGAAAAAAAAAGGCAGGGAAATGGACCAAGAAGGCAGAAAATAGATAAGAAGGAGGTGCAGGAAGAAGAAAAGGAAAAAGGGCAGAAAAAAAGAGAGTGATAGAAAAGAGGAAATTTCTAGCACAGAATTTCCAGAATGTGGGATGCTATTTATACTGATAGCCCCCCCCCCCCCCCCCCCCCCCCCCCCCCCCCCCCCCCCCCCCCACCCCCCCCCCCCCAAAACCCCCCCCCCCCCAAAAACCCCCCCCCCCCCCCCCCCCCCCCCCCCCCCCCCCCCGGCTCCCCTGGGGGAAGTTTTTTTTGTGGGGGTGTGTGTTGGTGTTTGAGTTGGGGGGGGGGGTGGGGGGGGGGGGGTGTGTGGGGTGGGTGGGGGAAGGTGGGGGGGGGAGGGGGTTGTCCAAAAATGGGGAAGACCCCCCCCCAAGGGGGAAAAACCCCCCCCCCTTTACCCCCCCCCCCTTTTCCTTTTTCCCCCCTTCCCCCTGTGCCTTTTTTAAAATCTTTTTTGGAAAGTATTAAAACTGCTGTTTCTTACTGTTTGCCGTCTGTTTATTTAAAGGGGTTTTTTTGGTTGTTGTTTTTTGTTTTGTGTTGTTTGTATTTTGTTGTGTTAGGTTTAGTTTTGGGTTCGTTGTTTTGATTTGGTGTGGTGTGGTGTGGGTTGTGTGTGTGTGTGGGTGTGTGTGTTGTGTGTGAAGAGAGAGAAGTTTTCTTGACTTTTTTCTTTTTTCTTTCTTTTCTTTTTTTTTTTCTTCTTTTTGTTGTTGGGGGAGCATGGTGAAAAGAAGTTTCTGTGCTAATCCATTTACCTCAAAAACTTTCGAGTTCGAGTTCGATTCCCTCTCCTTTTTCCCTCACCCCCCCCCCCTCCTCTCTCCCCCCCCCCCCCCCCCCCCCCCCCACCCCCCCCCCCCCCCCCCCCCCCCCCCCCCCCCCCTCCTCTCTCCCACCCCAACCCCTACGGGTGCAAAAGCCTGACAACCCCCCACCCTCCCCCACAACCACCACCACCCCCAACAAAAAAACCCAACCAAACCTAAAAAACCCGAAAGAAAATTATCGCAATAAAAAAAACCAACCAACCAAAAAAACAAACAACAAAAAATAAAATAAAAATCAAGATAATTATAGCTTTTTTTTTTTTTTTAAAGCCAACAACAAATCATGTCCACCTCAGAATTATCCAGTTACGCGGGTGTTTCCCAGTGGTAAGTAGGTCGGTCACACACCCGAAATAATTACATGCCAGGGGACAAAAAGTACAAATTGGGAGTCAGTGGTGGCTTAGTACAAACCCCAAAAAATTTTTTTCCCTTTCCCCCCCCCCCACCCCCCCCCCCCCCCCCCCCCCCCCCCCCCCCCCCCCCCCCCCCCCCCCCCCCCCCCCCCCCCCCCCCCCCCCCCCACCTCAGTCTCCCCATTGCAGGGATAAAATATTTTGTCCGCTATCGTCACGAAAATATGTGTTTCTTAAAAACCCCTACGCTTTTAAGATTTTTCAAGATGGGGGTGAAGGTGATTGGAGGGGGGGGGGGGGGGGGGGGGGGGGGGGGGAGGGGTAAATTTGCGAGTTAGATGACGAAAAATTTTTGATTGTGACGTATTAGTTAAATGGAGGTTTATTTTGCAGGAGGGTTTTGGTTTGTTGGTTTTTTTTTTTAAAAGATCGTGCTGTGTGTGTGTGTTGTGTGTGTTGGTGCCGATGTCCTATGCTTGGTTGTTTTGTTTTTTTTTGGGGTTGTTTGGGTTTGGGGTTTTGTTTGGTGGTGGTGGGTTGTTGTTTGTTTTTTGGGGGGTTTTTTGGGGGGGGGTATTTTGTTTTGGGTTTTTTGTTTGTTGTTGATTGTGTGTTTGTCTGTTCTGGAACTGGGGTGGGGTGGGGGTGGGGGGTGGAGTGAGAGACAGAGACACAGAGAGTCATAGAGACATAGAGAGAGAGGGAGACAGAGAGACAGTGATAAAGCCAAAACATAGAGCCAGAAAGAGAGAGAGAGAAGAGAGAGAGAGAGAGAGAGACAGAGACAGAGACAGAGACAAGAGAGACAGAGAGAGGTTAATCTTTTTTTTAAATATTTATCATTGGCCAATTCAAGATATAATCACACGCAATACTATATTTTCTCTCTCTCTCTCTCTCTCTCTCTCTCTCTCTCTCTCTCTCTCTCTCTCTCTCTCACACACACACACACACACACACACATACTCCCTCTCTCTCTCTCTCTCACATACACACACACACACTCTTCAAGAAACAAACAAAATTGTCCTACATGCCCCATCATACACGAACCAATCACAACATAACACGTCACATCCACCATCTTAACAAGCGAGACAACTCCCTACGCTGAAAAAAAACCAAAGCAACAACAAAACAAACAAATAAACATCAACAAAAACTCCAGCAATAGACAGAAAGAAAGAAAGAAAAAAAAAAGGAGAAAAAATCAATCTTGGATCCAAAGTACATCTGCACACGATCCACACACACACAAAAGAGAGAAGAAGAATGCGAAGAAGAAGAATGCGAAGAAGAATACGAAGAAGAAGAAGAATGCAAAGGGAAGAATGCGAAGAAGAAGAATGCGAAGCAGAAGAAAAAGAAAGAGAATTGTGAAGAAGAAAAGAAGAAGAACTGCGAAGAAGAAGAAGAAGAATTGCGAACAAGAATCGCGAAGAAGAAGAATTGCGAAGAAGAATTGCAAAGAAGAAGAAGAAGAAGAATTGCAAAGAAGAAGAAGAAGAAGAAAGAAGAAGAGAATTGCGAAAAAGAAGAAGAATTGCGAAGAAGAAGAAGAATTGCCAGGAAGAACAAGAACAAGAACAAGAAGGAAAATAAATACAGAAAGAAAGAAAGCAAGAAAGAAACAAAGAAACAGAAAACATATTTATACACAAACAAGAAGAAAGAAACAAAACAAAAACAAAACCATCTTTATACACAAACAACTCGACTTTTCTTCTCTGACACAAAACGAGGTGGGGGGGGGGGGGGGGGGGGATAAGGGGAAACTATTACACCTTGTAGAATAACGATTTTGCCATAAACACGCGGGCTCGGAGTTGTCATGGCAACTTGGCTTAACTTGGTATTAGTTTCCCTCTCTTCGTGTGTGTGTGTGTGTCGTCTGCAGTCAGGCAATTAGTTGTTATCGGTTTAAAGCAGGACCTAGTCATTATTATCGTCTGCGCGTCGTAGATTATGTTTGGATGTTTGTTACAACTGGGGGGGGGGGGGGGGGGGGAGCAAAGACAAAAGGACACTGGAGTATTTGGGGCGAGTAAGTGAGTGAGGAAGTGAATGAATGAATGAGATGAATGAATGAATCAGTCAGAAAGCGAGAGGTGGGGAAGGGATGGGGGTATGAGGGGGGGGGGAGAGGCTAGGGTGTGGAGAGAGGAGAGAGAGAGAGAGAGAGAGAGAGAGGAGAGGAGAGGAGGAGAGGAGGGGGGAGGGAGGGAGAGATGTATGCAAGACAAGAATTCCAACAAAAATTTGGCAAAACCAATAACTAAAAATCGGCACCAATTTCAGAATACACGCACGCACACGCGCGCGCGCGTACACACACACACATTTCTGTTTTTGGTCGCGTGTGAGTGTGTGTGTGTGTGTGTGTGTGTGTGTGTGTGTGTGTGTGTGTATGTTCTTTCTTTTTTTTTCTCTGTTTCTATTTTTCTTATGGAGTTATAGTCTTAATATTATTAGTGGTTATGGAAATAATGCAGTCAGATAATACAAATTATTGATAAGATTTTTTTGTTCCTAGATAGATGGCTTGATGGAAAAACTACAACAAATGTATTGCTTATTCAATGTACCATCTGGAAATTAAAAAAAACAATTGACTTGACTTGACTTGACACACTATATTTCGTGCACTTTCAGTCCTTCAAGACAGGAGGACCACTGTCTTGTTCAGTCAGCTGGCTGTCCTAATAATCAGTTCTGCTTCCTTCCCGAGTCGTATTAGGCTACCCTTCCCCGGCCCCTCCTCCTTCTCCTCCTCCACCTCCCCTTCCTCCCCTTCCTCCTCCTCCCCTTCCTCCTCCTCCTCCTCCTCTTCATCCTCCATACAACAGGTTAGTGAAGACTCTACAGGCTGGGTGGGGAATGCCCTCATGTGCAAAGAAATCTCTCGCTTAGGCTAAAGCATTGAGTCACACGAACTAACCACCTCACCCCCACCCCCACCCCCCCTACCACCACCTCCCCCCCCCCTACCACCACCTCCACCCCCAACCCCTTCCCTCTACTCCGCGAAAGAAGTAGCAATCTCTTCTTCTTCTTCTTCTCCTCTTCAGACCATTATCCTAAAAGTTCTGATGGGTGGAATGACTTTTGGGGGAGGGAGGGAGGGA
>CM054160.1:50829350-50836850 GCA_028751875.1 Rapana venosa
GAGAGGGAGAGAGGGGGAGGGAGGAGTGGAGGGGAGGAGAGGAGGGGAGGGAGAGGTGAGAGGGGAGAGGGAGAGGGAGAAGGAGAGAGAGGGAGAAGAGACAGGAGGTAGAAGAGAGACAGACTGAGAGAGACAGAAAACAGACATAATATATTTATATTGAGAGACAGACAGAAGAGATGGCTAAAATTGAGAGCCACACAGGCAGAGAGAGAAGGAAAGAAGAGAAGGAGTTGAGAGAGAGAGAGTGGGGGAGAAAGGAAGGAGGAAGGAAGGAACAAAGATGAGAGAGGGGAAGAAGAAGAAGAGAAGAGAGATGGGAGAAGGGAGAAGAAGATGATGATGATGATGGTGAGATGATGATGGATGATGATGATGAAGGAGGATGAAGAGTAGAAGATCAAAAAGGAGGAAGATAGAAATAAGGGAGGAGAACGTGACGACGACGACGACGACGACGAGAAGAAGAAGAAGAAGAAGAAGAAGAAGAAGAAGAAGAAGAAAGAAGAAGAGAAAAAAGAAGAAGAAGAAGAGAAATAAAGTAAAAGAAGTAGCAGAGGAAGAAGAAGAAGAAGAGGATGAAAAATAAGGGGTAAAGTAGACGAATTGCTGAGAACAAGAATAGAAGAAGTAGATGATGACGACGACGACGACGAAGAAGAAGAAGAGAAAGAAGAAGAAGAAAAGAAGAAGAAGAAGAAGAAGAAGAAGAAGAAATTAAGAAGAATTAAGAAGAATTGCGAAGAAGAAGAAGAAGAACAATTGCGAAGAAGAAGAAGAAAAAGAAGAAAGAAGAAGAAGAAGAAGAAGAAGAAGAAGAAGAAGAAGAAGAAGAAGAGAAGAAGAAGAAGAAGAAGGACAGACAGACAGACAGACAGAGAGATAGAAAGAGACAGAGCGAGAGACAGAGACAGAGAGAAGAGAAGAACCACACACAGAGACAGAGAGAGACAGAGACAGAGACAGAGAGAGAGACAGAGAGAGAGAGAGAGAGCGTTCACTTCTTCCCTCCCTCCCTCCGTCCCTCCCTCCCCGCTCTTTCACACCTTTCTCCAATTGCCTCCCCTGCCGAAGTGTAATTATCTCCCATGGGGGCGCGTTGCCCAACGCAGGGCGCCTGTTTGTTAGCTCCCTTTGTAGTAGCCCCCAGTGGCGCGGTGGGTAATCTGGAAGGAAAGGGGTATGGGTTACCTGCCCCTGCCCCCCCCCCCCCCTCTCCTCTCTCACTCTCTCTCTGGCTTGTCAGCTTTGGTCAAGAGAAAGTTAAAAGTATGCAACACCACCTCGCCTCTTGCCTTCCCTCCTGTGTGTGTGTGTGTGTGTGTGTGTGTGAGAGAGAGAGAGAGAGAGAGAGAGGAGAGAGAGAGAGACTCAGTTTTCTGTCTTGGACAAATTTGTCATATTATATATATATTATATATTTATATATATATATATTATATATTAATGTGTGTGTGATAGGAGAGAGAGACTAAGAACTCAAGAATTTAATTATATAGACCATACAACCCGTTACAAATCTGTTGGCAATGAGGAATGACAGAGAGAGAGAGAGAGAAGAGAGAAGAGAAGAGAGAGAGGATGGAGAGATGAGAGAGGGGAGAGAGGAGAGAAGAGAGAGAGAGAATGGGACAATGACAATGACAAAGTCTTTGACTTCGAGAATAATGAATAAGCACCCACCATGTGCTTTTTTAAAAAAATTTACATCCAATCACAATCCTCTTCTCCCATTCCGAAGTCGGATGTGCTGGGCCTGACTTGTCGGGCGGTTAACGGCAGCACAGCGCAGCGCATCGCATCTTCCCCATCATATGACAGACAGTAAGACATTTGGAAGAAGAACAACATGACAGTGTTAGGACTTGGCACTTAGCTGACATCAATAACTGACATAGCTTTTTGGGTGGGGCCAAACGCTTGAGAGAAAGAAAGAGAGAGAGAGAGAGAGAGAGAGAGGGAGGGGGGGGGGGGGTAGAAGTGAGAGAGAGATAGGGAGAGAGAGAGGAGATAGGGAGAGAGATAGGGAGAGAGATGGGAGGGGGGGGGGAGATGAGAGAGAGAGAGATAGGGGAGAGGGAGAGAGAGAGATAGGGAGAGAGAGAGATAGGGAGAGAGAGAGATAGGGAGAGAGAGAGGGGGGAGAGGGAGAGAGAGACAGAGAGAGAGAGGGAGAAGGGGAGAGAGAGGAGAGAGAGAGGAATGAGAGAGATGAGAGAGGGAGAGAGAGAGAGAGAGAGGAGATGAGAGAGGAGAGGAGAGAGAGGAGAGAGTGAGAGAGTTATTTATTTATTTATTTTTTTATTTTTTTATTTTTATTCTTTCACATCGATAATAATGGAATAAGCACTTATGTGCTTTTTTACATATAGTCCCCGTGTGTATGCGGTTTTGTAAATTCTGTCATCTGTTCCCACCGGCACACAATAGCCTACTCTTACGAAAAGCGAAACATGATTTAACGTGCGCGCAAGATGTTCTGCGTGCGTTCGCACAGGGGGCCTAGGTTTATAGTCTCATCCGAAGGAAGAGTGAGTGAGTGAGAGAGAGGGAGGGAGGGAGAGAGAGACAATGACAATGACACATTCTTTTATTTTGAGGATAATGAATAAGCACCCATGTGCTTTTTTACATCCAGTTCCCGCTCTTAGGGATGCATTATAATTATAATTATGATAATAAAATTGATAAACCACAATATCTGTACACCTCATACAGTAAAAAGGAAAAAAATACACCCACACAAAACCCCCATAAAAACAACTGGAAAAGAGAGGAAAACAGAAACAACAAAGATTAAAATAGAGAGAAGAAGAAGAAGAATGCGAAGAAAAAATGCGAAGAAGAATGCGAAGAAGAAGAAGAAGAACAACAACAAAACAACAACAAGAACAAGAACAAGAACAAGAAGAAGAAGAACAAGAAGAGAACAAGAACAAGGAACAAGAAGAGAGTGAGAGAAGAAGAGAAGAATTGCGAAGAAGGGAAGAAGAAGAAGAAGAAGAATGCGAAGAAGAGAAGAAGAGAATGCGAAGAAGAAGAAGAAAAATTTGCGAAGAAGAAGAAGAAGAATGCGAAGAACAAGAACAAGAACAAGAACAAGAACAAGAAGAAGTCAAACTCGCAAACCAAAAAAAAAAAAAAGAAACTAGGGCATCCTACTTTTCTTGGCATCAAAATCAGGTTGAAAGCTTCGCCATTTTGTTTACATGTTCCTGGCAATTTCCTGTTCCTGTACACGCGAGTTTCTGTCCTCTGCGGAACAACAGCAATATTGATTTCCCCTGGGATGAGGGCTGAAAATAGGTCACCATGGTAGCTGCACGCCCCCTCTCCCCCCCCCCCCCCCCCCCCCCCCCCCACTTCTTTCTGTATTATTGTTTGTTTGGTTTTGTCAGCCATGTCAATGTTTTGTTCAATATTGTGTTTTCTGTGGGGCGTTTCAACGTCGGTTAACACGCTGGGGTTTCACGCAAGCTATGCTAAAAGTTGTTGTAATTGTAATATCATCTATTTTTTATATTATATATAAACTCACTTTTCCCCCCAGGTGCAATTTCATAATTCAGAGCATGTAAAAGAACACATGGCAATAAGAGACGGGGATAGCCTAGAACGATGAAGCGTCCTTCGGATGAGACTATAAACCGAGAGCCCCATGTTCGAACGCATGCAGAACATCTTGTACACACCGTTAAATCCTGTTCGCTTTTCGGAAGAGTAGGCCATTGTGTGCCGGTGGAAACAGACGACAAAATTTACTAAACCGCATACACACGGGGACTAGATGTAAAAAAGCACATGAGTGCTTATTCAATTATCCTCGATATAAAAGAATAATAAATTAAAAAAATAGTAATAAAAGCGTCATCCCCGCGCTTGTAATGATGTAATGATGTAATGATGTGACGTTACACTGACGTCAGGTGCAACGAGACCCTCTTGTAACGCATGTCACACCCCCTCCCCACCCCACCCCCTCTTTTGCGCCCCCCCCCCCCCCCAACACCCAACCCCCCCCACACCACACCCCAAGGCTGCGTAACACGATACAGGTTGTAACACACCAAGCAGAAAAGCGAAGAAGAAGAAGAAGAAGACGAGGAGTAGGAGGGTGTAACACAAAATGGCCCCCTTTTCCTGCTGTCAGCCCCTTTCTTTGAATAAGACACTGGGTTCATGGGCTTCGGGTTACAGGGGGGGGGGGGGGGGGGGGGAGGGTTGGTTGGGGGGGGGGGGGGAGGAGAACCGTCTTGACAGATGTTTATGAAGTGGGGGGGGGGGGGGGGTAGGAGGGGTAAAGGTAAAGGAGGTAAAGGAGTCCCATAACCTATAAGGTCGTAGGGGAGCGAGGCGTCAGAGACCTCACTTCTCTAGGGGCCAGCATATTGAGGGCGGCGCCCATCTCCTCTCCCTCGCTGCTTTACCTTCCCTGACCCTAAAGAGGGCAGGTACCCATTTACAGCTGGGTGAACTGGGGGAACTGTACTGAAGCCAAGGCGCACAAACGGTCACCCATCCAATGGTAACCACGCTCGACGCTGCTTAACTTGGCTGGGGGGAAAGCGAGTGCTCGACCACTGAGCTATCCGGAGGGGTAAGGAAGGTCCAATCCTTCTCTCTCTCTCTCTCTCTCTCTCTCTCTCTCTCTCTCTCTCTCTCTCTCTCTCTCTCTCTCTCTCCCTCTCCCCTCACCCTCACCCCGAACTTCTATTAGTTCACTGGGTGACGTCTATTATTTCTGATCAACTTGGCTGAGGACGCAGGAGGAGGGTGTGATGTGTATTAGTTCACAAGCCAAGTTCCAGTCTCCTGGTCCTGTTAGGCTTAACTGCTGTAGACGGATTTGTGTAGATGGTCTTGTTTAGTTTTACCCTAGCTTCCAAGTTTTTGTTAAGGAATTGGAGGAGATTAGGTTTCTGCGTCCCTCCCCCCTCCTTCCCCTCCCCCCCACATCCCCCCTCCCCCCCCTCTTCCCAACCTTACCACCACCACCACCACCACCCGTCGTCGTGACCTGATTCTTCGATGGTCTAAGTCTTCTTTCTTCACTTGACGTAAGCGAGACGTAAGCGTTTAGGCAGGCGGTGTGCAACCAAGCGCACTGAGTCTTTCTGACGTTTGAAAACGTAGAGAGTGAGAGAGAGAGAGAGGAGAGAGAGAGAGAGAGAGAGAGAGAGAGAGAGAGAGAGAGGAGAGGATTTGTTCAGCAGAGGTTTTGAGTAGAGAGAGAGCGAGCGAGAGAGAGAGAGAGAGAGAGAGAGAGAGAGAAGGATTTGTTCAGCAGAGGTTTTGAGTAACAGCTAGGCAAGCCTACAGAGGTCTTCTTTATTTCTCAGGTTAGTGGTTAGGTAGGTAGGTTGGAAGGTATATGGGCAGACAGGGATTGATAGAATTTCTCTGTAAATACAGATGTAGTTTTTCTGTGTAGGAATCGGGGAGGCAAGAGTGTTGTTGACTCGTGGGTTTTCAGTTTTGTTGGTTTAACTTTTTACTGGGGGCTTTTCCTGCTCATAGAACTGACAACCACAGTGTTGCTTGATGTCTGAGCGTTCAGCAACGATGAAGAAGAAGTCGGACTTTAGTCCTCAGTTTCCATCACAGTCGTGGTGGTGGTAGAGATGGTGGTGGTGGTGTAATGTAAGCCTTGTAGTTGTTATGGGTAGGGAGGAATTAGCTAACTCTCCGGTCTGAGTCCATTCATGTGCAAGACTTTCAGATGAGTAGACTGCTGCTCTCCCCGAAGTCAGAATTATCGAGAATAATGGAATAAGAACGTATGTGCTTTCTTACAACCATTCCCCGTGTGTATGCGGTTTTGTAAATTCTGTCATCTGTTCCTACTGGCACAGAATGACCTACTCTTACGAATAACGGAACATGATTTAACATGTACGCAAGATGTTCTGCGTGCGGTCACACACGGGGCCTCAGTTTACAGCCTCATCCGAAAAACTTTTGGGGGAGAGTGGAGTCTGCACTGATGTTAACTCCAGGGGGAAATATCGCCCTTGAACGGGAATCGTGGTGGTGGCAAATGCAAAGTCCTGCTTTTGTTGGGCCTCAGAGGTCTAGGCTTGTTAGGGGCCAAGAAATGGGGAAAAAACACAACAAACCCAAACCAAAATCAGAGCATCAACGTCTTATGCACACGTCAGATTTGAAAAACCTGCTCCGCCTTTTGGAAGAGTTGGCCATTTCGTGCCGGACGGAAAGGATGGTGAAAAAAGAAACAGAAAAAACAAACAAACAAACAAACCAACCAACCAAGGCTCATGTATGCACCATCCCCCAACAAAGTGCAACAAAGTGCAACCAATGCGGCTACTTAAACAGTGTGTGTGTGTGTGTGTGTGTGTGTGTGTGTGTGTGTGCGTGCGTGCGTGCGTGCGTGCGTGCGTGCGCGCGGGCACGTTTATTTTTATTTATTTATTTATTATTTTATTTCGAAGATAATAAATAAACACTGATGTGCTTTTTTTTTTTTACATACAGTCCTCCTGTTTTTGCAGTTTTGTAAATTTTGTCATCCGTTCCCACCCTGTGTGTGTGGGGTGGTGGTGTTGTGTGTGTGTGGTGGGGGGGGGGGGGGGGGGGGGGGGGGGTGGGGTTTGTGGGGGTGGGGGGGGGGGGGAGGGGGGGGGGATCAAAGCATACGCCAACAAAAATCTCACCATTGGTGAACCTGGGAGCTCTAGCCTAGTGGAGGAAGGGAGGAGAGAGAGAAAAACATTAATAATCTTACCTGAAGGACTTGAGTTGAGGAGGGCGTCCGTCATCAGAACTTAAGCCTATGTCAACACACGTTTTGACTTTGAGGGTAGAGCACTGGGCAGTAGACCTAGCTAGCCACTGTCCACTGACTTTAGGAGTAGAGCACTGGGCAGTAGGGCTAGGTAGCCATTGTCCACTGACTTTAGGAGTAGAGCACTGGGCAGTAGGGCTAGGTAGCCATTGTCCACTGACTTTAGGAGTAGAGCACTGGGCAGTAGGGCTAGGTAGCCATTGTCCACTGACTTTAAGAGCACTGGGCAGTAGACCTAGCTAGCCATTGTCCACTGACTTTAAGAGTAGAGCACTGGGCAGTAGACCTAGGTAGCCATTGTCCACTGACTTTAAGAGTAGAGCACTAGGCAATAGGGCTAGGTAGCCATTGTCCACTGACTTTAAGAGCACTGGGCAGTAGGGCTAGGGAGCCAATGTCCACTGACTTTAGGAGTAGAGCACTGGGCAGTAGGGCTAGGTAGCCATTGTCCACTGACTTTAAGAGTAGAGCACTGGGCAGTAGGGCTAGGTAGCCATTGTCCACTGACTTTAGGAGTAGAGCACTGGGCAGTAGGGCTAGGTAGCCATTGTCCACTGACTTTAGGAGTAGAGCACTGGGCAGTAGGGCTAGGTAGCCAATGTCCACTGACTTTAGGAGTAGAGCACTGGGCAGTAGGGCTAGGTAGCCATTGTCCACTGACTTTAAGAGCACTGGACAGTAGGCAAGGTAGCCCT
>CM054160.1:50846850-50866025 GCA_028751875.1 Rapana venosa
GTATTGTCTTTCTTTCTTTCTTTCTTTCTTTCTTTTTCTTCTTTCTGTCTTTGTTCCTCCTCCCTCCTCCCCCCCCCCCCCCCCCAATTCTCACCCTACTTATCCAACGTGTGTGTTCTGTGTGTGTCTCTGTGTGTGTCGTGTGTGTGTGTGTTGTGTGTGTGTGTGTGTGTGTGTGTGTGTTGTGTGTGAGGTTGGTTAATTTCTAGTAAGCATATTGTACAAGCAAAATATTGTTCTAGATGTGTGTGTGTGTTGTTGTTGTTGTTGTTGCTTTGATTTTCGTCTGTTCTTCTTAAAGTGATATTAGACGTGTGTGTGTGTGGTCGTGTGTGTGTGTGTCGTGTGTGTGTGTTTGTTGTGTGTTTGTGTGTGAGTCAGTTTTCCTTTTTTTTATTTATTTAGTAGCATAGTGGGGACGGGTAGGCTCAGTGGTCAGAAGCACTCGCTTTCCCTCAGCCAGTTAAGCAGCGTCGACGTGGTTCCAGTTGGATGGGTGACCGTTTGCGCGCCTTGCTTCAGTATCAGTTCCCCCCAGTTCACCCAGCTGTAAATGGGGTGTTGCCCTCTTTTTGTGTGGGTTTCAGGGAAGGTAAAGCAGGAGGAGAGGTGTTGGTCGCCGCCCTTCAATATGCTGCCTAGAGAAGTGAGATCTCTGAGCTCGCTCCACCTACGACCTTATAGGTTATGGGACTCCTTACCTTTCCTTTTTTATATTGAATAAAGCAAAACATTTTCCTGTGTATATTATGTGTGTGTGTGTGTGTGGGGGGGGTGGGGGGGGGGGGGGGGGCGGATGTGAGAGAAAAAAGTCAGTTAAAAAAATTATCGTGAGCATATTGAACAAAAGCAAAACATTTTCCTCTGTCTGTGTGTGTTTGTATGTTATGTATGTATGTATGTTTGTTATGTATGTGTGTGTGTGTTTTGTGTTTTGTGTGTCCGGGTGTTTTTTTTTTTTAATTTTAGTAAGCATATTGAACAAAGCAAACATTTTTCCTCTGCATGTGTGTGAGAGAGAGAGAGAGAGGAAGAGATTTTTTTCTAGTAAGCATTTAAACAAAAGCAAAACACTTTCCTCTGTGTGGTTGAGTGTGGTGCTTGTGTGGGTGCGCGCACGCTCGCTCGCACGCGCGCGCGCGCGCGCGATTTTGAGGGATAGGGAAAGTGCCAAGTGTCGAGGTCTGGAATATATCGGGAAAAGAAGGAAGGAAGGGAAAGGGAAGGAAAAGAAGGGGAAGGAAGGAAAGAAGGGAAGGGAAAGGGAAAGGAAGGAAGGAAGGGGAAAGGGAGTCGGAATGGGGTAAAGAGGTGTGTGTGGTATTGTTCCCGCTTCATTCGTTTTTGTTGTCCTTCGGGTCAGAGAGAGAGAGAGAGAGAGAGGGGGGGGGGGGAGGGGAGGGAGGAGGAGAGAGAGAAAAGGGGGGGGGGGGGGGGAGAGGGAGAGAAGAGGGGAGAGGGGGAGGGTGGGGGGGAGAAGGGGGGAGAGACCGGGAGAGAGAGAGAGAGAGAGGGGGAGATAAGAGGAGGGGGGGTGGGGAGGAAGGGGTGGGTGGGGAGAGAGGAGGGGGACGGAGGGGGGGGGAGACAGGAGGAGGGATGGGAGGGGGGGGGGGGGGACAAGAGAGATTGAGAGAGGAGGAGAGGAGGAGGGGAGAGGATGGGGAGGGAGGATGAGGAGAGGAGGGGTGATAGAGGTTTAAGAAAGGGAGGGGGGATAGAGAGGGAGGGGAGAGAGAGAGAGGGTGGAGAGGACGGGGGGGAAGAGGGAGAGAGATGGGAGGGAGAGAAGAGAGAGGGGAGAGAGAGAGAGGGGGAAGAGAGGAGAGAGAGTACGCGGGGCCTTCTAGTACATACAAAATACATACAACACACACAAACAGGGCGCGCGCGCGCGCGGGGCGACACACACACACACCACACACACACATGCAAGCACGCTCACTCTCTTAGCACGCCCCCCTTCCCCTCCCACCCGCTTCCTTCCTTACCACACACACACACACACCACCACACAACATACATTAACACCACAGCACGCACGCGCGCGCGCACACAAAACACACAACACAAAAACACACACATTTACCTAAAAAAAAAAGTATGTTCTTTCGAGCAAAGGCCCATAGGAAAAGCCGGAGTTATCCCGGTTTCTGTAGCGTTTAAGCAAACTGATGGTTTTTCACCACCCCTGGACAGGACGCTAGTCTGTCGCCAGATTACTTCCCCAAGCAGAGCTGTTACCCCCCCTTTACACCTGGTGGAGTGAGGAAATAGGAGTAAAGGTCTTTCCCAAGGACACAACACCGAGCCGACGGGGATCGAAACCGCGACCATCTGGATCACAGTTGACAGCCTAAAACACCACCACCCCCGTGCCCTCCCTTTTTACCTCAAACTAAGATTATAATCGTCCGCGCGCTATTTTCATGCAAGGATAGAAATGTGACACAAAACACACTACTATATAATACTATATGGATATCGGAGTGATGACACAGGAGAGCAATAGAGCAGAGGAAGGTGAGGGTGGGTGGGGGGGTGTGGTGAAGGAGGGAGGGGGGGGGGGGGGGGGGAGGGTGGTGAGGCTTGACGTCTTGAGGGAAAAGAAGAGGTTAATTGATGATAACTTGGAAGGGTACCTTGGTAGGGGAGAGGATGAGAGAGGAGAGGAGGGTGGAGAAGGTGGAGAGTGGGGGAGGAGGAAGGAAGAGGGGCTGGGAGTGGGGTAGTGGTGGGGTGGTGGGGGTGGGGGTGGGTGTGGGTGGGGTTGGAGGGAGGGGGGAGAGAAGAAGAGTCAACAAGACTTGACACGTGTCACGCTGAACGAAGTCTGTGCCTCTGAAGTTACCTCCCTTGCCCCAGTGCTTTTTTTTTCTTTTCATTTTAGAAAAAAAGGATAATTATATTTTTGTGTATTTTTTTTCTTTATTCTGGTTTCGTTGGTTTTGAAAGCCTAGCTTTTCAAGTTCAGATCGAGTATTGTTTGAATACATTATTATATTTTTAGAATTATGACAAATGTACAAACAGGATAAGGAAAGAAGAAGAATAAGAAGTAAGAAGACTGAAGAAAGTAAGAGGAGGAGGAGAGGAGGAGAAGAAGAAGAAGAACAACAACAACAACAAGAAGAGGAGAGGAGGAGAGAAGGAAAGGAGAGGAGAAGAAAGAAGAGAAAGGAGAAGAAAGAAAGAAAGAAAGAAAGAGAAGAAGAGAAAGAGAGAGAGAAAGAGAGAGAGAGAGAGAGAGGGGAGAAGAGAGACAGACAGACAGACAGACAGACAGACAGACAGACAGACACAGAGACAGATAGCCAGAGAAAAACAAAGAAAGAAGCAAAGAAAAACAAAGAAAGAAAAACAACAACCAAAAGCACAGAAAAAAAGAAGATAAAGACAAGAGAAAAAATGTACAAGAAGACAAAAAACAACCCACGACATTAATAAGAAGAAGAAGAAGAAGAAGAAGAAGAAAGAAGAAGAAGAAGAAGAAAAGAAGAAGAAGAAGAAAGAAGAAGACATGGAATTCATATAGCGAATGAATATATATATATTATATATATATATATATATATATATATATATTATATATATATATATATATATATATATATATATATATATATATATGAGTGAAAAAGGAACTGTTTTCCCCCATTGCTTTCTCTGAATATAATCAATCAATCGCCACTAGACCAAGCTCTTTTGACTAAAGAGTGTGATAAACCAAACCTTTAGCTGAACATGTTTCCTTGGCTGTGTCATCAACCACAGTCCCCCATTCCACTCTCCCAAAAGTTTTCACGCTTGTCCTTAATGTGAAGTGTCAGGGAGGGGGGGCAGGGGGGGGGGGGGGGGGGGGGGCTCCCTCCCCCACCTCACCCCACCCCCACCCTCCTCTTCCTCCTCCTCCTCTTTGCCCACCTCCCCTCTCTCTACCTTCCGCAACGTGTGCGTGTGGCACGCGCGCGCGCGCAAAGGCACGCGTACGCGCGCGCACACACAATACAAACACATATACACAAACACACACAGGCGCACATAATTATACACACATACACACACACATACATACAAAGACATACACATAGACACACACACACAACACCAAACCATACACATACAAAGACATACACACACTACACAACACGTACACACACACAACCCATACACAACACACACACACCACACACGTACATACACCACACCACGCACGACGCGCGCGCCACAACACACAAAACACATACACATACACACACAAAACACATACACACAAAACACACAGCACATACACACACACACACACAACCCCCACCACGACACACCCAACATACACACACAAACACATACACACACCAAACGCATACACACAAACACAAAAAACACATACAAACAAACACAAAAAGACATCACAACACACAACACAACACACACACGCACACACGCACACACACACACACACACACACACACACACAACACACACACACACACACACACACACGCTGGAGTATTGGTTCAATGATGCATCGTAGCTTTTACCATGTCTGTGCGAACTGTGTGGTGAAAAAGTTTTGTTTTTTTTTAAAATCAGAAAAAGGCGTAGAGAGAGAGAGAGAGAGAGGAGAGAGAGAGAGAAGGGAGAGATGAGAGAGAGAGAGAGAGATTGGGAGTAGATGAGAGAGAGAGAGAGAGAGAGAGAGATGAGAGAGGAGACAAACAGACAGACAGACAGACAGACAGACAGACAATCAAGAGCATTTGTTTATTGTTTTGTTTCGAGGATAATTAAATAAGCCCTCATTTGAGAGAGTGAGAGGGAGGGAGGGAGGGACAGAAGGAGGGAGCAGACGTGTGTGTGTGTTTTGTGTGTGTGTATTTTGTGTGTGTGTTTTGTGTGCGTGTAAGACAGAGAGGGGACACACACACACATACACACACAACACATGCACACCACACACACACACAACACAACACACACCACACACAAACAAACACACACACACACACACCCCACACACACAAACACACAACACACACAGAGACAGAGCCTCACTCTAGGTGTGCAAGCAGACGACTTTTATTACTGTTTCACGATCTCGCTTCCCCTTCATTGCAAAAGCCAAACTGATCATCATCAATAATTATTTTTTCTGCCTTGTGCTATTTGAGCTTGAGTCACTATCAATTTCTCTGTCTCTTGAGATAATCAAGTATCGGTATCGGTATCGGTATTGGCAAATGTATCGGTATTGGTATTGGTATCAGTGTTAGGTATCGGTATTGGTTCTAGTATCGGTATTGGTATTAGTATTGGTGACGGTATTGGTATCGTTTTAATTTCATATCATACCACTTTAAAGTCACGGCAGATTTTCTCTGTGTGAAATTCGGGCTGCTCTCCCCGGGGGAGAGCGCGTCGCCACAAGAGCAGCTCCACCCATTATTTATTGTCTTTTCCTGTCTGCAACTGTATTTGTTTCCCTATCAGTATTGGTGTTGGTATCACTATTGGTATTTGTATCGATATTGGTATTTCGAAACCCGGTCCAGGTCAATAGCTGTGGCAGTTATACGTAATAGTGATGATGGTGATTATAACAACAACAACAACAATAATAATAATATAATAACAACAACAACAATAATAACAACAATAACAACAACAACAACAACAACAACAACAACAACAACAACAACAGCAACCAAGGCCTACATTTGACATGTTGTTATGTTGTATAAAACGTTACGTTGATATTGTCTTCTTCAACCATGACAAACAACACTTAGCACATAACAACCTTGCATTGTCCTAAGGAAAGCAAAATTTAAAAAATTTGGTTGCAATCTGCCTATTGCTGCTGCCAATGTGGCCAGGTATTCGAAAACAGTGATACAGCAAGCTTCTCATCCAGTGTCTACTTTCTCTAATCTCACAGAGATTCCCAGGTAGGAGATGAGTGAGTGAGTCAGGGTGCATCATTAATATGCTGGGTGCACCCCCCCCCCCCCCCCTCCTCTCCCCATCCCCCAGGGTAGTTCAAAGTGTTAAGCGAGTGAACGCCCAACACCCGCAACAAGTTATTTTTGAAGGGGCATTCTCGGGGTTTTTTTTTTTTTTTTTTGCTTTTTGTGTTTTTGTTGTTGTTGTTGTTTTTCTAATAAAGATGTCATTGACATTGTGAGTGGATAGAGAAGAATGGGGCTTGATGTGAAACTGTCTTTATTTTGTTAATGTTTATCGTCTGTCGTCGTCGTCGTTCGTTGTCTTCGTCATCATTCATCATCATCATCTATCATCATCATCATATTATCATTCATATATACTACTTTACTACTATAATTACTATACTTTTTTACTACACTACTACTACTACTACTACTAACATACTATACTACTTTATACAGTATACTACTACTACTACTACTAATAACTACTACTTACTACTACTACTACTCACCTCACTACTATTATTATTATTATTATTATTATTATTCATTATTATTTATATTATTGTTGTTGTTGTTGTTGTTGTTGTTTTTTCTGGTGCAAAACTGCCGTATTATTATTATCATTATTATTTTCATTTATTATTACTATCATTATTATTATCGCTATTATTAATATTATAACTGTTATCAATATCATTATAACTATTATTATTATCATCATCATCAACCACAACGTTATTATTATTATTATTATCATTATTATTATTATTAATATTATTATTACTATTATTATTGTTTTGTCATATTATCATCATCTCATCACATCATCATTATTATATCTTTTCAGCGACAGCTTTTAGTCGCCTTGCTAAGATAGGAATGAATATTCCTCACCCCACCACCCCCCCACACCCCCCCCCCCCCACCCACCCCCCCCCCCCCCCCCCCCACCCCCCCCCCCAACACATCACACACCCACACGGTTCAATGGCTGAGTCAATGAGAAATCAGTGACTTTACAAAATCAGATTAAATTATACGTTCATTTTCACACTGTTCAAAAATTTTGTTTTCATCTTAGATAATTCAGTTCAATGTATGATGGTAAGTCCGTCGTTTTCGACGATGCCCCAAAACACGAGAGAGGCAGTGCAGTTCGGAAACTGGGCAGAAATTTATTGTGGAGATCCTTCCCACAGAACATCCCCTACTCTCGGCCAATGGGCATAAGGACAGCAGCGTTGAAGATGTTCTCCAAGGACAACTGCCCCAGGGACTGCAAGCACAAAAGGCTGCGAGTCTAAGCCTCTAGTCAGAGAGTCATAGTCGATCACTAAAGACTAAGCTGTAAAGTGGAATTCCATGAGTGGGAAAGCCACTGCTCATACAGCCTCTCACTTAGCTGTAAGCAAAAACTTCGCATACGCAAAATCTCACTAGTGGTGAACCTCGGAGCTCTAGCCGAGGAAAACAACAACAACAACAACAACAACAACAGCAGCACCAACAGCAGCAGCAGCAGCAGCAACAACAACAACAGAAAAGATAAAAGAAGATTGAAAGTCGTAGCTTATTGTTGTGCCTGCAATCTGTGCTGCTTTGCCGAATATGTCGCCACAGTCTAGCGGTACTTATCTTTTGACAGACATTTTTTAAACTGAAAAATTGTATGGTTCATTTTTAGAAGAAGAAGAAGAAGAAGAAGAAGAAGAAGAAGATAATGAAACCGATTTTTGAGAGATATTTTTCACTGAAAAATCGCAAAACAAAAAAAAAAAAAAAAAAAGAAAAGCAAAAAATGGCAAAACAAACAAACGAAAAGTATGATGAATAATGCAACAACAGGAAAGGATATGAAAGAAGCAAACGTCATTTTCCCTCTGGTCATAAACCTTACCTGACATTTTTGTTTCCATCTGCTTAAAAGAATCTTATTCTGGTAAAAGTAAAACCTCCCACCACACTACACACAGACACACACACACTAACCAAGGAGAGGTCAATAAATGAATAAATGAATGAAGGAATGACTCCCAAACCTCCCTCCACCCACCACCATCCACCACCCTCACCACCATTCTCATCATCATCACCACCAAACAACAAGCAAAACTTTAAAAAAAACCAACCTCCCCCACCCCCCACCCCATACAACCCTACCCTACCCCCAACCCACCCACCAACCCACCGACTGGCCTCCTTCCCGTTGCGCTATCGCGGATCCACAGCAAGGGAAGTGATTGGCCGCGGCGGCGAGGGAGTGGTTTCCCTTTGTCTGGCGCGGTGCGCGTGCGCGCGTGACGAGGCTGTAGGCCTAGCAGACGAGAAGAGAAAACAAGAGAGAAAGAGAGAGAGAGAGGAAGGAGAAAGTGCGAGGAGAGGAGAGAAAGAGAGAGAGAAGGTCGCATTCGTTCAATGAATAGGCTAGAGCTAGGCCTAGGCTAAGCCACGCTCTCTCTCGGCTGCTTTGCTAGCCTACACAGACAGCACTAGCCTAGCCTAGCCTACGCCTAGCAGGAGATTGTTCCAGTTCTGGGTTTTGTGTGTGTGTGTGTGTGTGCTCGCACGAGAAGGATTTTTTTTTTAGCAAAGCACAACGAGACTGCCACTGTTTAGTTTTGTTTCATTTCGTTTTCTGGAACTGAAATCGCTGATTATTTCCGTGGGATTTTTTACGGGTGCAATTCTGTGCAGTGCATAAAGTTGATGATGTGTGTGGCTGGTTGGTAGTAGTAGTGGTGGTAAGTTTTTACTGTGTGAAGGTGATGTGTGTGTTGTTCCGCGAGTTTGGTGAATTTTCTTCTGTTTTCATGGAATGCTCAGACAGCAAGTATTGTTGTCTGTCTTATGAGCGAAAATGTGATGTATGCTGCTGCCGTTAAGCACCTGACAAGTCAGGCCCAGCCAGTTGGATTTCAGCGTTGAGTGGTATATTTATTTCCGGGATTTGTACTGGGATTTGTACTGAAGGTGTGTTTCCAGTGTGTGTGTGGAGTATTTCAGATGTGTAGTGATGGTTGTTGTTCTTTCATCATCGTCTTCGTTGGAGGAGGATGGTAAGGTGTGGTGTGTGTGTGTGTGTGTGTTGTGTGTGTGTGTGTGTGTGTGTGTGTGTGGCGCGCGCGCGCGCGGCGGCGTGGTGTGTGTGTGTGTGTGTGTCAAAGTCAAAGTCAAAGTCAAAGTCAAACTTTTATTTTCAGATGGTACATTGAATAAGCAGTGCATTTGCTTTTTTTCATCAAGCCATTTGTGTGTGTGTGTGTCTTCAATTTAACGTCTGTTCACTCTTAGTGATATTAGATTGTGTGTGTGTGTGTGTGTGTGTGTGTGTGTGTGTGTGTGTGTGTGTGTGTGTGTGTGTTCATTCGTTTTTGTATTTAACGTTTGTTTACTAAAAGTGATATTATACGGGGGAAAAAGACCTATAGCAAAAAAACAATAGAAGACAGACGGAAAGAGAGTCCTGTAATAAATTGGTGTTCAAACATCAATGTAACGCCTGAAAATGCAAATAGGGAAAACAATACCAAAGAACTTTATAAAGAAACGCGAAAACTGGGCTATGTACAAGAGACCTCGAAATAGCAACAAGAATATTTTCATCGGACAGAATTACGTCTACATTTTCTTCAGAAGCAGTTTTGTCTAAAAAGTTTTGGGGTAAGAAACCACGAAGCTCTGTGTGTGTACGTGGTGTGTTGTGTGTGTGTTGTGTGTGTGTGTGTGTGTGTGTGTGTGTGTGTGTGTGTGTGTGTGTGTGTGTGTGTGTGTGCTTTGTGTGTGTGTGTGCTTGTGTGTGTGTGTGTGCGTGTGTGTGTGTGCTTTGTGTGTGTGTGTTGTGTGTGTGTGAGATGTGTGTGTGTGTGTGCGTGCGTGTGTGTGTGTGTGTGTGTGTGTGTGTGTGTGTGTGTGTGTGTGTGTGTGTGTGTGTGTATGTGTGTTCTTGTTTTTGTTGTTCAGTGTTTTTCCTGTGTTACTGTCATTTCATCCTCACCCTTTGCCGTTTTGTTTTTCTCTGTATTTTTGTTGTTGTTTTCTTCCTTCAAGTCCTATCTTTCCTCAATATCTTCCTTCCTTCATTCCTTTCTTCCTTCATTCCTTCCTTCCTTCATTCCTTTATTCCTTCATTCATGCTTTGTTTCTCTCCCCAATCTTTCCGTTTTACTATTCATTTATTTAACTCGTTTTTAGTTTGTTTTGTTTTATTTGTTCGTTTCTTTCTTTTTTCCTTCTTTTCTGACCAATTGCTAAGGAAAGCAGAGATTCGCTGTGTAAAGCCCCATTTAACTGATCCATGAATTCGAATTTTTCCAGAAATTGGATTGTTAAAAATAAAAACCAACCAACAACAAGTAGAACTATGTGTGTGTTCTTTAATTTAAAGAAGAGAACACTCACACATACACACATACACTCACACGCACACAGACACACACAGACAGATGTAGTTTTTTTGTGTTTAGTGTGTGTTTACACAAGCGATCGAATTCTCAGATAAAATTGATTTTTAGAAAATGAATTGAGAAAGCAAACATAGCATGCAGGACAACATACCTAGACAATCTGTAATTTTCGTCAGTGGGTAATTTATTTATTATTATTATTATTGGTTGGGGTTTTGTTGTTGTTTTTAATTCCTGTAATTATTTTCTGTGTTGTTGATGTTCGTGATATTTGGTTTGTCATTTGCAGGCTATTTTAATTTAGTTGTAATTGTTTGTTATTTGTGTCAGCAATTTCTTTCGATTTATTTTCTCGTCTGCTTTCTACTACGTGTGTGCGCCCCGCGCGCGCGCGCGTGTGTGTGTGTGTGTGTGTGTGTGTGTGTGTATGTGTGTGTGTGTTATTTTTATCTATTTTATTCTTTTATATCGAGGATAATGGAATAAGCATTTGTTTTCTCTTTTCTACACCCAGTCCCCGTGTGTATGCAGTTTGGTAAATGTTGTCATCCGTTCCCACCGGCACACAATGGCCTACTCTTCCGAAAAGCGGAACGGGTTTTAACGCGTGCGCAAGATGTTCTGCGTGCGTTCGCACACGGGACCTCGGTTTATAATCTCATCCGAAGGATGGGGTGTGTGTGTGTGTGTGTGTGTGTGTGTGTGTGTGTGTGTGTGTGTTGTGTGTGTGTGTGTGACTTTCTCTGTGTATGTGTGATTCTGTGTGTGTGCGTGCGTACGTACGTGTGTGTGTGTGTGTGTGTGTGTGTCTGTCTGTCTGTCTGTCTGTCTGTGAGGGAACCCCCATGGTGTGTGACTTGTGATGTGCGGGTAAACCATCAAGCATCTGCTTCTGGAGTGTCCAGATGTCCAGGATATTAGACACAACAAGCATTTTACTGCAGACTCCCTAAACATCCTTTTTCGTGATATTCCACCGGACACCATTTTTAACATTTCCCGTTTGAAATGAGTCAAAGTGTTAACAGTTGGTCACTAAGAACAAGCTCGTTTGAAGAAATCTGGTTTTAGGTTTTATCTCATTTTATGTGTGGTTGATGTGGTTTTTCCCACAACGCGGTGACCGTCCTGGGTTGACCCTTATGGTTGGCCAGGGCGTTGCTACAAGGAACGACAGTAGAGTTGGTTTTATACCCTGTTTTAATCTGTATATAGCTGCACAGTTTTTTTAAATCTGAGATTTAAAAGTTGAGGAGGTGACAGCCCTGATATGGCCTCTGTGGTCGGCGGGGCTATAAACAATAGGATTGGATTGGATTAGATTGGTGTGTGTATGTGTGTGTGGTTTTGGTTTTTTTTTTTTGGTTGGTTATTTATTTTTCCTTGTTGTTTGCTTTTTTATTTAAAAAAATATGTGTCTGGGGGTGTGTGCGTGTTTTTATTTTCTGTTCTTTGGTTATATAATGTTTATTCAGAAAGATACATACATACATTATTACATACAAATTAATGCACAGAGCAAGAACAAGCAGAAAAAAAGTATAACATTTTCTAACACATAAAACATTAAACTAAACAATACCTTGGCAGCAAGTAATAGGTATGTGTTCATATGTAGCAATATTTTTTTTAAATATATAGATACAATTCCATGTATGACAAATCCTGATTTTGCTGCGACTACGTTAATTTTGGAAGGAAAATTATTTTAAATGATTTTTGTTTTAAATCAGCACACAAGCGCCACAGAAACAAGCAATGGAAAAAGCAATGGGAACATGTACAATTTAAAAGAAGACTAAGACCAGAAAAGAAAACTTAAAAAAATTAAAGCATTATAACAGTTTGTGTTCTCTCTCTCTCTCTCTCTCGCTTTCTTTCTTTCTCTCTCTCGCTTTCTTTCTCTCTCTCTTTCTTTCTCTGTCTCTCTCTCTCTGTCTCCCTCTCTCTTTCTCTCTCCCCCTCTCTCTCTTTTCTTTTCTTTTCTCTCTTTTCTCTCTCTCTCTCTCTCTCTCTGTCTCCCTCTCTTCTTTCCCTCTCTCTTCTCCTCTCTTTCTCTCTCTCTTCTCTCTCTCTCTCTCTCTCTCTCTCTCTCTCTCTCTCTCCCCTCTCTCTCTCTCTCTCTTCTTTCTTTCTTTCTCTCTTTCTTTCTTTCTTTCAGTACGTGTTGCTGTCTTCCTTTACACTGTAATGTGATGTCAGTCCCTTGGTTTTTGTTTTGGTCTGTGACACAGTGAAAATGTATGTATCTATAGATCTATTCTAGATAGGCCTACACAATGATGCAGAAAACTTCAGTCTCTCTCTCTCTCTCTCTCTCTCTCTCTCTCTCTCTCTCTCTCTCTCTCTCTCTCTCTCTTCTCTCTCTCTCTCTCTCTGTCCTTCTGTCTGTCTGTCTATCGCTTGGGGGACGGGGATAGCCTAGTGGTTAGAACATTGCGCTGGCAATCTGACGACCCGGGTTCCATTCCTGTTCAAGGGGATATTTTCCCCTGGAGTTAACATCAGTGCAGACTCCACTCTCCCCAAAAGTCTTTCGGATGAGACTATAAACGGAGGTCCCGTGTGCGAACGCACGCAGAACATCTTGCGCACACGTTAAATCCTGTTCCGCTTTTCGTAAGAGTAGGCTATTGTGTACCGGTGGGAACGGATGACCGAATTCACAAATCCGCATACACACGGGGACTGGATGTAAAAAAGCACATACGTGCTTATTCCATTACCCTCGATATAAAAGAATTTTTAAAATTCAGTTTGTGTCTGTCTGTTTCTCTATCTGTTTATCCTCTCTCTCTCTCTCTCTCTCTCTCTCTCTCTTCTCTCTCTCTCTCTCTCTCTCTCTCTCTCTCTCTCTCTCTCCTCTTCTCTTTCCCTTCCTCTCTTCCTCCTTTCTTTCCCTCCCCTGGTCCCTCTGTGTGTGTATGTGTGTGTGTGTTCCTCCCCTCTCGCATTTTGTATAATTTGCATGCTAGCGCACGTGCGCGTGCTTGTACGAACACACACACACACAGGCTTGGTATAATCGCAGAAATATGTTATCTCTCATCTACAGGTTTAAGCTAAACGCTTTCTGGACAAAATACGTGAAATATGTAAAGTGCATTTGTAGGGAGAAGATTACAAATAGTCATGTTATTTTTGATTGTGGACATTAATTTAAAAGCATTTTTACCTGCTGTACCAAGTTTGTCACTGGATCAGATTCTGTATGAACCATCGTTACTGTTGGACATTGTGTTAGGGTTGATAAAAAGTCCGATAACTCAGTTTTTGTAGTATGTTAAAGCTGGCTTTTATTCAGTACTGTTATCTGACATTTTTCAGTTATGGTTTGCTTTTTCTTGTTAGATTTTTCCCGTCGAAAATCACTAAATGTGAATAGACGTTAAACTGAAGATATCACAGACACACGCACGCACGCACACGTACGTGTGGGCACGTCGGGGTGTGTCCTCAAATGTTGAAAGAAACAAAGAGGATGGCATTTGCACACACAGAGAGCGAGCGAGCGAGCAAGAGAGAGACAGAGAGAGAGAGAGAGACAGACTGGAAGCAAACAGATGGGGTATGAAGTGTCAAGCGGAGAGATAGGTTGTATCGAGACGGATCTCTTATGTCAGACGTTTTCGGGTGACACGTGTGTGGTGTGTGTGTGGTGTGTTGTGTGTGTGTGTGTGTGTGTGTGTGTGTGTGTGGTGTGTGTGTTTTGTGTATGTGACTGTGTGTGCGTGTGAGAGAGAGAGATTGTGTGTGTGACTTGTGTATGTGTCCTTTGTGTGTGAGAGACTGTGTGTTTGTGTGTGACTGAGTGTGTGTTTGTGTGTGTGTGGTGTGTGTGTGTGTGTGTGTGTGTGTGTGAGTGTGTGTGTGTGTGTGTGTGTGTGTGTGTGTGAGAGACAGAGAGAGAGAGAGAGTGAAGAAGAGAGAGAAGAGAGAGAGAGAGAGGAGAGAGAGAGAGAGAGAGAGAGAGAGAGACTCTGTGTGTGTTTGCCTGTGTGTGACTGTGTGTGTGTCTGACTGTGTGTATGACTCAGTGTGTGTGATTTGTGTGTGTCTGACTCTGTGTGTATGTGTGTGTATGTCGTTTTTCCTCTGTTTCTGGCCCATCCGCCTGGAATGACCTCCCTCTTTCACTTCGCCAAAAGCCTTCACTTAATACCTTCAAAGCCAGCCTCCAAACGCATTTATTTCCTACCTGAGACTTCCCCCTCTCATCTGTTCCTACTTTTCAACAGCATCCTTCATCTCCTTCATCACCACCTAAGTGTGTGTGTGTGTGTGTGTGTGTGTGTGGTGACAAATCTCACGTGCTCTTGAGACTGAACGTTCTATGTGTGTCGACACTTCATGCCCGTGCATGCACACACACACACACCCCACGCGCGCGCGCACGCGCTTAACATATTGCTCCTGTGCCAGCCATATGGTGTTACCTTTTTGTGTCAATATTATGCTCAGACTTTTTGTGGGTGTGTGTGATAGGCTAGTAATGATGAATAATTAGTACTATACATTGGTGTCAGTAAAGGGGATGATGAGAGAGAAGGGGTGAGAGAGAGACAGACAGAGAGAGAGAGAGACAGACAGTAAAATAATGTGAGAGAGAAGGGGGGGGGGGGGTGGGGGGGGAGGTGATATAGATAGGTAGATAGTATAGGTAGGTAGGTAGTGATAGTAAATAGATGAGATATATAGATAAGATAGATAGATAATAGGATAGAAAGAGATAGATAGATAGATAGATACTAAGATAGATAGACAGATAGATATAGATAGTAGAAAGAGAGAGAGGTGTTTGTATGAGTAGGGGAGAGAGAGGAGGGAGAGAGAAGAGAGGTGAGAGGAGAGGAGAGAATGTTGAGAGAGAGAGAGAGAGATTTACAGGTTTGAGATTTAAATTTATACTGATCTTGAAATACACAACACACACACACTTACATACACACGCACACTACACCACACCCCCACTACGACACTCACATCACACGCACACAACGGACACACAATCACACCCCAAGAATCTTAAAACTAGCCCCCCCCCCCCCCCCCTCCCCGAAAAAAAAACCAAAACAACAACAACAACACACCCCAAAAAAACAACCAAAACAAAAAAAAACCAACAACACAAAACCCACAAAAAACAAAAAACAACAAACAACCCCCTAAAAACCAAACAAAAACCCAAAAAATCCACAAAAACAAACAAGACAGACAAGACAAAAAACAAAACGAAACAAAACAAAACAAAACTACAGGCCACCAACCTCACTGACTCCATTCTGCCCCCAACGCTGTGGAAACCCAGTAAGGAACAACACACCACCACACCACCACACACCACCACCACCACCCACCACCACCACCACCACCAGGAGGAGGAGGAGGGAATCACAGCCACCCACCTACCCACAGCTACCTCCAGAGATTACAAATGTCATTACGGAATTTCCGTCACTTGTAATAAGACACAGGTTACGGCAACTAGCTGCCTGATCTACTGATTACACACATGCACGCAGCACATGTGCACGCACGCACGTACACACACAGAGAGGCGCACGCACGAGCATGTATGCGTGCTGAGTGTGCAGACACACACACACATTCACACACATATAATTATGATCTACTGATTACACACACACATATATAGTGTGACACGGTGTCACACACCTACAGTGTCACACACATACAGTGTTACACACTACAGTGTCACACACATGCAGTGTCACACACCTACAGTGTTACACACCTACAGTGTCACACACATAACAGTGTCTCTCTCTCACCACACACACTTACACATACGCTCTTACACACTCACAGACCACACAACACACACACCACACACACACACACACACACACACACACACACACACACACATACACACAAGCAAAACATTGAATTTGGCATTTGATATTGCAAAAGGTCTCTGGCATAGTCCTATAGGACATTTGTTATAGTTTCATTAACGTGAATCACTTTTTATGTTTTTGTTTCGGTTTGGGTTTTTTAATTTTATATTGTATCTTTTGCTTTGCGCGGTTTCTTTTCATGATTAGACTACTTTTCCCCCCTCGCATTTTTCAGTAAGGCCTCCACCACCACCTCAATTCACATACACCTCTTGTATATTTTTTTCTCTCGTCTAATATCACTGAGAGTGAACAGACGTAAAATCGAAGACAACAACAACAACAAGCAAAACAACAGAAAGAAGGAAAAACTTATGGAAGAAGAAAACGGTAAATGCATTGACTTATTCAATGTACCACGTGAAATTAAAAATGTGACTCTCCCTCTCTGACTCTCTCTATCCGTCCCCCTTCTCTTTCTCTCTCGCATACACGCACACACGTGCGCGCACATGCACGCGCACGCGCGCAAAAAAGGAAACCTTAATGCTAACAGGACTACTAGTACTAGTATTGTCTGTCTGTCTGACTATCTGTCTGTCGCTCTCTCTCTTTTCTGTCTCTCTTCTCTCTCACTGTCTTTGTCTGAATGTCTCTCTGTCTCTGAGCTCTCTCTCTATACTCTCTCTCTCTCTCTCTCTTTTCTCTCTCTCTCTCTTCCTCTCTCTCTCTCTCTCTCTCTCTCTCTCTCTGTGAGCTTTCTATCTCTCTCTCCTCACCCCCCCCCCCACCTCTCTCTCTCTCTGTGAGCTCTCTCTATCTCTCTCTTCTCACCCTCTCTTCTCTTCTCTCTCTCCTCTCTCTCTCTCTCCTCTCACTCTCGCTCTTCTCTCTCTCTCCTCTCTGCTCCTCGGATTCTTACCACCACAACCAAGACTAATTGTAGTTGCCATAATAATGGCTGTTTTGTTTTAGGGGCTTGAGGCAATCATTTGTCAATTAAACGTGCCATATCTTAATCAATTAAGGCAACAAGTGTCACTTTTGGCGCCAACTTTCTCCAGCACATCAACACGCACGCGCATGCACGCATGCGCCTATAAACACACTGGGGCGTGAGCGCAAACATGCACAAGTATGCGCGCGTGTGCGTGTACGTGTGCTCTTGCCAAACAGTCGTGCATTCTCGCTCGTGCGGTTAGGTGTGTGTGTATGTGTGCGCGCGCAAAATTTATTTAAGTATGCATATCTATTATCTAATATCAAATCTATCTATTACTATTATGTCAACCATTTTAACGTGTGCATGCATGAAACACGCTCATGGCACACGCGCCCACCAAACATACTAACTCCCAAACACACAAAACACACACACACCACACACCACACACACACACACCAACAACACACACACACACAAAAACACGGCGCATTCTCTTTTCTCTATTCAATGTACCTCCTAAAAACAGAATCTTGACTTTGAACACACACCGCTAACAACCACCACCATCACCACTATACCACCACCACCACCACTACAACCACCACTACACCATCACCATCACAACCACCCCCACCACTACACCACCATCACCATCACCAAACCACCACTACCACTACAACCACCATCACCACTATCCACCACCACCACACTACAACCACCACCACCAACCACCACCCAACCACCACCACAAACCACCATCACACTATCGCCACCCCCAAACCACTACAACCACCACCACAATGACAACCCACCATCCCCAAACTATCCCCACCACCCCCACTACAACCACCACCACAATGACAACCACCACCACCACCACAATCACAACCACCATCACCACTATCACAACAACCCCAACCACCACCACCACCACCACAAACAAACCCCCAAACCCAAACCACCACTACCAACCACAACCACCACCATCACCCACTACCCCACCACCACCATCACACCCCCCCCCCAACCCCCCCAACCCCCCCCCCCCCCACCCCCATCCCCACACCCCCCTTTCGTTCACTCCTCATTGTACATAGAATATAATTATGATATATGTAGGATGGGTGATATATATATGGGTTATTCTCAGAAACATGTGAGGTTTTTGTGACATAGACCTTGAAAAATAAATGTCATTGGAAGTTTATGGCTTTTTGTTATATTTTAGAGTACTCTGTCATAAACTGCATTCTTTTTAAAAAATTTTGAATATTAATTGGTTTCCTAGTATTTGACGAATTAAAGTTCTATTTTTAGCCGTGTTGCGGTTGTGACATGGAAACCAAAAGTAGCATAAATAATCTTTTTTACTCAGAATATCAAAAAAAACCCACCTCCAAAATGCTGTTGTTTTCATTTATAAAACAAATCTAACATTTGGAAGTATGACAATCACTGACAAGCATATTTTTGGCCATTTTTCTAATGACACTCTAAGACAGTTTTGTAAAGCCCAGATTTAAAGTTTTGTTTTTTGTGTAGTGACCACAGGAAGCATCACAAAAATTTGCCTAAATTTAACCCAGAATCATTTAAATAAAACAACAAATTTTCTTTACACAAGAATGGAAGCTATTTCAAAATTAATACGTTAAAAAAGTAATATGTTGCGTTTGTGACATGGAAACCGTTTGGTTTTTGACATGGAAAC
Source organism: Rapana venosa (assembly GCA_028751875.1). Taxonomy (NCBI): domain Eukaryota; kingdom Metazoa; phylum Mollusca; class Gastropoda; order Neogastropoda; family Muricidae; genus Rapana; species Rapana venosa. Next base: position 50,865,723 of record CM054160.1, read on the forward strand.
CACACCCCTTCCAAAAAAACAAATCATGGAAGTGTAGCAATTTTAAACATACATTTAAACAAAACACCAACTTAATTTGGAAACAATGCATTCTTGTAACATTTTTCATACTGGATTATCATTTAATATGATATTTTATGGTTGTGACATCGAGACCCTTTGGTTGTGACATGGAAACCACACCCCCAAAAAAAAAACAGAAAGTGTAGCAATTTAAGTCAAAATTTAAAAAAAAAATCATCTCAAAGAGAAAAATGCATTTTGAACTTTATTTACACTGATTTATTATGTTTTAAGACTTAG
>CM054160.1:50869025-50874025 GCA_028751875.1 Rapana venosa
CACACGGAGCGGGGCGAAGTGTAGCTCTCGGTTTATACTCTCCTCCGAAGGACTCCAAGTTGACATAATAATGTTTTAATGAAGAACGTGTCATGAATGACAAGAAAACCGAAACACAATAGACAAACAACAATATTAGAAGAAAACGAACACAAACAAACTTGAAACAAACATCATCATGTAACTCCACTTAAATACCCTACCCCCCCCCCCCCCCCCCCCCCCCGCCCCCCCCCCCCCCCCCCCCCCCCCCAACCACACATACAAATTCCCATTTAATTAAGTGTAAAGGTTAGTATAAAACTGGAAAGACCTTTCCCCTTTCACCCTTTTTACAATAAGGTTTTTTCCCAAAGGGGGGGGGGGGGGGGAAGGGTTTGGGGTTTGGGGGGGGCCCGGGGGGGGGGGGCCCCGGGGGGGGGGGGATTTTTTTTATTTTTTATTTGCAGGTTTGGGTGGGGGGGAAATGGAAGGGGGGGGGGGGGGGGGGGGGTTGAAGGCGGGGTTTTGGCCATGTTTTTTTCTTCTTCTAAAGTGTGTGTGCGCAAGCGCGCGTGCGTGGAAAGCACAGCAGAAGACGACGAAGACAGACAGAAGACAACAGCAGAGTTTGCCCAATAATTTATCGTCATTGCTCAAATTGCCTATTGTAAAGGGGGGGGGTTAAGGCGATTTTTTTTGTACTATATACAAATAAAAAAAAAGAGAAATTACACGATCCATTTTTTTTAAGAAGAAAAGAGAAGAAGAAAAGAGAAGGAGAGAAGAGGAAAAAGGGGGAGAGAGAGGGGAGAGACGAAAAAAGAAGAGAGAAAAGAAGGAAAAAAAGAAGAAGAGAGGGGGAAAGGGGGAAAGGGAAAAAAACCCCCCAAAACCCCACACACTTTTAAAAAAATAATAAATTAAAATTAAAGAGAAGGGGAAAAAAAGGGGGGGGGGGTCGGGTTTTTTTCGGTTTTTTCTTTTTTGTTGGGTGAGGTTTTGGGGGGGGGGGGGATTTTGGGGAGTAAAAAGGGGCCCGGGGTTTTGGGGGTTTTACCCCCCCCCAAAAAGAGATAGGGAAAAACCCCCCCCCCAAAAAGGGGATTTTATTTTTTTCCCCCCCTTTTTTTAATTTTCCCGGGGGAGGGGGGCCCCCCCTTTTTTTCCCCCATTTTTTTCCCCGGGCACGGCGCCCGTGACGGCCGCCCTTGCCCCCCCCCCGCCTTTTTTTTTGGCGTTTGGTTTTTTTTTTCCTTTTCTTCTCTCCTTTTCTTCCTTTCCTTTTTCTTCTTTTTTTCCCCGTTCAGTAATTCCTTTAAGTTTAAACTCAACCCCCCCCCCCCCCCCCCCCCCTCTCTCCCAAAACCCCTTTTCCCCCCCCCCCCTTTTTCCCCCCCCCCCCCCCCAACCCCCCTCCCCCCAAAAATACATTTTAAAATTTTTTCCCTTCCCCCCCCCCCTCCCCCTTCCCCTTTTTGTTTTTCTCTCTCTGTTTTCTTCCTGACTTTTCTCTTCTTTTTGTTAGCCCTTCTTCTCTGTCTTTGTTGGCCCGCTCCGTCCCCCCTCCCTTCCGGCGCGCCCCTCCCGCCCGGGCCGGGCCCCCCCCCACCCCCCCTCCCCTCCTTCCCCTCCCCCTCTCTCCATTTAAGAAATTAAAAAAAACCCCAAAACCACCCCCCCCCCTCCCACCTCTACATCCCAACCCTTCCCCCCCCCCTCCCCCGCCCCCCCCCCCCCCCCTCTCAACCCCCCCCCCCCCCCTGGGTTGTTAAACTTTACATTTTGTCAAAGCTGAAAAAGAATATACAGTTCAGCCCTTCCCCCCCCCCCCCCCCCCCTCTCACTTTAATGTTTTTCCCCTCGTCTTCTTCTGTCCTGACTGTTGTCTCTCTTCCTGTTTGTGGTAACCTTCTATCCTGTCTCGTCTGGCACACGACATACAACAGATACAACACACCCCACACTTAAACCCCGCGCGCAACACCATCACAAAGCACGCGCGCGCGCGCGCACACACCCACACACACAACTCACACGCATGCACTTACGGACCACTGCACACACCATCTACATCACATCATTAGACATACACTACCACACACACAACCACACACACACACACGTAACAACACCCACTCGTGACACAACACACCAACACACTTACACCCCACACACCAACGCACCACTCGTGTACACACACACACAACACACACCACACACACACACACACACCACACACACACACACACACACGCACCACCACCACGCACACACACACTCGTGTACACATTTTACACCACACAAAAAACCCCCCTTTCCCCCATCCCCCCCCTCCCCCACACCCCCCCCCTTACACTCCCTCCCTCCCTCCCTCCCCCCTCCCCCGTCCCCCCCCCCCTCTCCCCCCCCCCCCCCCCTCTCTCTCTCTTTTCTTGTCTCTCCTCTCTCCCCCCCTCTCCCTCGTAAATTCTCATTAGACCAAGGGGTTGGAAAGGGGAGATGGGGTAGACCTTCTGATAAGGTCCGCCATGTTTTGATCAGAGAGAGAGAAAAGAGAGAGAGAGAGAGAAGAGAAAAGAAGAAGAGGAAAAGAGAGAGAAGAGAGAGAGAAGAAGGATGGAGAGGGGAAGAGAGAGAGATTTTATGCATTTTTGTGCATTTTTTTTTCCCCTCTATTTTGTCTTCTTAACTTTTGTTTGCAAATTTTTTCTACTTCCATCTGTTGTCTTGTTTCTCTCTCCCCCTCCCCCTTTCTCTCTCTCTCCCTTTCCCCCCCCCCCCCCCCCCCTCCCCCCCCTTCCCCCTCTCCAAACCCCCTTTTCTTTTCCCCTCTCTCCTCTTTCCCCCTTCTCTTTTTAAAGTCACTGGAAAATATCTTCCATGCTTTTTTTGGGGGGAAAATTTTCCCCTTTCTCTCTTTCGTCTTTTTTTTTTCTTTCTTTCATTCATTTTTTTTTTCTTTTTTTCCTTCAATTCTCCCGCGTTGCTTTTCTTTCTTTTTTCTTTTTTATTTCCTTTTGGGCCTTTCTTTCCTTTTTCCTTTTCCATTTCTCTTTCTTTTAATCATCTTTTTTTTTTTTTTTTTTTTTTTTTTTTTTCAAAAGGGCCCGTGATGCTTTTTTTCTTAGAAAAGATAAAAGAGTTCAATCTTTCTTCCTATAATTTTTTTCTTTCCCCGTCTTCTCTTTCCCTTTTCCCTTCCCGTTCATTTTTCTTGGGTTTTTTTATTTAAAACTCTGGGGTGCCCTTTTTCATTAAAAAAAAATCCCCAAAAAAAAATGCCAAAAAGTTCAATTTTTGAACCTAAATTTCTGGCTTTCAAAGTGATGCGTTTGAAAAAAGTAAGCAGAAGAAGATGGAAAAATAAACATTTGTCGTCATACCAAGGGGCCCCGATTTTTAAGGGAATGATTGTTAATGCAATCAGTAATAACAAGAAAGTGTTTTAGGTGTTTTATACATTAAAGGGTTTAAAAATAAAGTTTCCCAAAGCCCAAATGTTTGGGAAAAAAAAAAGAATGAATAGATAGGTAAATAGACAAACAAATAAACAAACAAACATAAATAAATGAATAGATAAATGTTGAAGGAATAAGAAGGTTAAAATAAATAACGTAACATATAAAGATAAAATAGAAGCTTATACAATTTCATCATTGAAAAAGGTGTGTTTTTTCAACAGTTGCTTTTATCATTTTTGTCAAACCTTTGAGACGGCAATGTAAATTGTGGAACTAAGCAATTGAGAGAGACATCTCGAGCTCGACTTCGAACTGCTTATTGAGAGTAAATGGATAAGCACAGGGCTTCTTTACACCATGCTCTCACACACAAAAAGAAAAGAAAAAAGAAAGAAAAGAAAAAAAGTCAATAAAAACACACACACACACACAAAACACACACACCAACACACACAACACACACAACACACACAACACACAACCATCAAAACAGAAGAACCGAAACCAAACCCAACAGCAAAAACAGACGAACGCACACCAAAGCAAAAAATCTCCAATAAACAAGGGAAATGCAAACAGAATAACAGCACTTAGATACATTCACAGGAAGATTCAAACGACTCTCAAATGAAATACTAATACTGAATAATAATAGATGAAGATGAGAAGAAGAGACAAGAGAGAGAGAGACAGAAGAGAGAGAGAGAGAGAGAGAGAGAAGAGAAAAGAGAAGAGAGAGAGAGAGAGAGAGAAAAGTAAATCATACTATTCTTGTGGTTTTTCATATTGTTGTTTTTCTTCAGTACAAGTTTTAACGTGTGCGCGAGATGTTCTGCGTACGTTCGCACATGGGGCCTCGGTTTATAGTCTCATCCGAAGGACTTTTGGGGAGATTGGAGTCTGCACTGATGTTAACTCCAGGGGAAAATATCCCCTTGAACGGGAATCGAAGAAGAAGAGGAAGATGAAGAAGAAGTGGAAGATGAAGAAGAAGTGAAGAAGGAGAAGGAGGGGAGAAGAAGAAGAAGGAGAAGAAGATGGAGAAGGAGAGGAGGAAAGAAGAAGGAGGAGAAGAAGAAAAAGGAGGAGAAGAAGGAGAAGAGAAGGAGGAGGAAAATAGGAGAGAGAAGAAAAGAAGAAGAACAAGAAGAACAAAGAACAAGAATCAAGAACAAGAACAAAGAAGAACAAGAGAGAAACAAAAAGAAAAACAAGGGAGGAAATCCCCAAGAGACCAAACAAACAAACAAAAGGATGAAAAGATAACTCTACTTATTTCCGTTAGAATTGTTCCACCTGGATTGAATAACAAACAATAATAATAAACTGGTTTTTGTTGTTGTTTGTTTTTGTGTCCAGGAGAGAGATTTTATTTTATTTATCTATTATTTATTTATTCTTTTATATCGAGGATAATTGAATAAGCACTCATGTGCTTTTTTACACCTGGTCCCCGTGTGTATGCGGTTTTGTAAATTTTGTCATCTGTTTCCACCTGCACACAATGGCCAAAAGCGGAACAGAATTTAACGTGTGCGCAAGATGTTCTGCATGCTT
>CM054160.1:50881525-50886525 GCA_028751875.1 Rapana venosa
GATTCAAAATGGGCAAATGAGAGAGAGAGAGAGAGAGAGAGAGAGAGAGAGAGAGAGAGAGAGAGAGAGAGAGAGAGAGAGAGAGAGAGAGAGAGAGAGAGAGATTGTTTTATTTCGAGGATAATAGAATAAGCACTCGTGTGGTTTGGTTGGGTGTTGTGTTGTTTTTTTACACCAGTCCCCGTGTGTATGCAGTTTTGAAAATTTGTCACCCGTTCCGGGGGCCACCACCCAAGGGCCCTACTTTTCCCGAAAAGCGCATAGAAGAAGACAGACAACGAAGACAGACAAAAAAACAGAAAAGACAAGACGGGCAAGACAGAATTGTCGACACATCAGACAGAAAAAACCCGTTCAGAAGCAGCAGACAGACCAAACCGACAAAAACATACAGACAACAGACGACACCAAACCCAAGGAGCCCGACAGGCAGAGAGACGGACATGCTTTTGGGAAAGGCACAGAGACAGACAAATAGACGACGGACAACAACATACAAACCCAAAAAGACAGCAGGGTTTGGGAAAGGGGATTTTGGAGCCGTGTACGCCAAGGGGGAAAGACTTTGCCTGAGGGAGCCCCCCCCATCTTAATATATTTTAAAAATATACACACACGGGGTTCTACAAAAAACCCCCCCCCCTCACAATCTCTCTCTCCTCTGTCTCTCTGTCTTTCTGTCTCTATCGCTGTCCTCGTATTTTGGTGGGTCTCTCCCTCTTTTGTTTGTCTCTCTTTCGTCTCTGTCTAAAGTGCCTTTGTTTATGTCTTTCCCCCGTTATCTGTCTGTCTCTCCTATCTCTCTGTCTCTGTCTGTCTGTCTGTCTGTCGTCTGTCTCTCTCCTCCTTCTCTCTCTCTCTCCTCCCTCTTTTTTGTTTGTCTCTCTTTCTGTCCTCTGTCTTTTTTCCCTCTCTTTTTCTTACCCACGCCCCCCCCTCCCTCAACACACCCTAACCCCCCCCCCCCCACGGTTTCGCAAAAAAAAATACACACAGATAATAGATAGATAGATAGATAGAAGATAGATAGATAGTAAAGATAGATAGATAGAAGATAAAAAATACAGAAACGACAGACAGATAGTAGTAATAGAAAAGAGAGAGATGTATATGAGAGATGTGGTTTTTGTATGTGTGTGTGTGTGTGTGATTGGTAGTGTGTGACAACGACAGCAGACAAAAAACCCCCTTCATGTCAGATTCCTGAGAACCCAAAAAAACGGAACATACCCAAAATACAACATCCCCAAAGTCGAATACGGCTACCTTTAAGGAGGCAAAAAACAAAACAACAAAAAAACAACAACAACAAACAAAACCCAAAAACCCCCCCACATACGCAAAATCCCCCATCATTAACGTCTGTGAAAATCAAGCACTAATAGCCGAAAATGAACAAAAAAAAAAAAATGTCCAGGGATAAAAACGGCAGTTTAGGGGGGGAACTGGCAGCCCCGGGCACCGGGGTGCACGTGTGGCGCTGGTGTGTCAGTGTGTGGGTACGTCACTATGACAGTACTGTCACGCCCTATTGGTTTGCCCCTCGCGCACGTGACCATTCGCTAGGCTGTGCAGAAATGTACCCGTATTATATCTGCTCTGATACATAACCACCCATATGGGGGGGACGGGGATACCCTAGTGGTTAGAACTTTTGCGCTGGCATCTGACGACCCGGGTTTTGATTTTCCCGTTAAGGGGGATATTTTTGCCCTGGAGTTAAAAATCAGTGCAGACTCCACTCTCCCCAAATGTCTTTCGGATGAGACTAAACACCGAGGCCCCGTGTGTTGAACATCTTGCGCACACGTTAAATTCTGTTCCGCTTTTCGTAAGTGTAGGTCATTGTGTGCCGGTGGGAACGGATGACAAAATTTACAAAACTACAATCACACGGGGACTGGATGTAAAAAGCACATAAGTGCTTATTCCATTATCCTCGATATGAAAGAATAAATAAATAAATAAGCAGTGGATGCCAGCGAAAGAAAAATATGATTTTATGTTTGTGTGGTGTGTGTGTGTGTGTGTGTGTGTGTGTGTGTGTGTGTGTGTGTAGCAAGTGTTGTGGGGTGGTGGGGGGTGTGGGTGGTGTAGCAAGTGGTGTTGTGGTGGTGGGTGGGGGTGTGTGTTGTGTAAGTGTGTGTGTGCTCTGTGTGTAAGTGTGTGTGTGCTTTGTGTGTGCTTTGTGTGTGTGTGTGTGTGTGTGTGTGTGTGTGTGTGTGTGTGTGTGTGTGTGTGTGTGTGTGTGTGTGTGTGTGTGTGTAGCAAGTGTGTGTGTGGTGGTGGGTGGGGGGGTGTGTTGTGTAAGTGTGTGTGTGCTCTTGTGTGTGGTGCTTTGTGTTTTGTTCTTTGTGTGTTGTGTGTGTGCGGTTTTGGGGGAAAGGGGGTGGGCTGGTGAAAGGGAGTGTGTGTGTGTTGGGAGGGGGTTGAGATTAGGGGTAGTGTGTGTGTAGGGGGAGGCGGGAATGAGGGTGTTAGTGTGTGTTGTGTTGTGCTGATTTGTGTGTTTGTGGTGTGGGGGGGGTGGGGGTTCTCTCTTTTCAGTGTCTATCTTTCTCAGTTTGTCTAAGGGAGTCGTTACTCTTTTTTCTCTATCTCTTTCTTATGAATATCCCCCCCCCCCCTCTCTCTCTCTCGTCTCTGTACCCCTCAAACACAACACAACACACACACAACACCCATTATACAAAACATTCACTCACTCACTGGGAACAGATGACAAAATTTACAAAACTGCATACACACAGGGACTGGTTTTTTTTAAAAAGGCACATAATGCTCATTCCATCACCCTCGAAATTAAGAGAATAAAATGTAAATAAATAAATAAATAAATAACTCGTCCAAATCACATCACATAAAAAAAAAAAAAAAAAAGCAGGGTTTAAAACACACACACACACAACCACACACCACACAACACACACACACACACACAACACCACACACACACACACGCACACACGCACACAACACACACACACACACACAACGCACACACGCACACACACCAACATTCTTCCTGACAGTCATTTTCCGAGCTTCTCAGCTTGAAAAAGAGTTAAAAGGGAAAAAAAAACAACCTCTGAGGAGTAGTGAAAGGAGAGTCACAGAAATGAGGGAGCGGGTGGAGGGTGTGTGGAAACTTCAAACGCCATGCTCCTTGACTTTTGCTGCAAGCTAGCTAAGCTAAGCTTGGGCTAGCTGGCGGCCATGCCTGCCTGCAGATGCGCTGTGACTATCTGTTATCTATCTATCTATCTGTCTATCTGACTATCTATTTTACCTTTTTATCTATCTTGCTCATCTGCGCGCCCCTGCCTTTAGTTAGTTAGTTAGTTAGCAGTTTCGGGGAGCTAAAGAGTTAATCGGCAGCTTCAAAAAAGGAAAAAAAAGAGTTGAAGGGAGGGAGGGGATTGGGGGAGGGTGGGGGGTGGGGGGGGGGGTGGGTGGGGTGGGTAGGGGTGGGGTGGGGGGGGGGGGTGGGTGGGGGGTTAGGGTGGGGAGGAAAGAGTTTGTTGTCAAAATCAGAGCGTTGGGTTGGGTGTTGGTTTGGAGAGGTTTGTGTGTGGTGCGCAGTGTTTGCTATATCCGATAGGCTTTTTTCGTCTCTTTTCTCTCTCTCTCTCTCTCTCTCTCATCTCTCTCTCTCTCTCTTCTCATCTCTCTCTCTCCTCTCTTTTCTCTCTCTCTCTCTCTCTCTCTCTCTCTCTCTCTATCCTCCCTCTTACTTGTTCTCTCTCTCTTGTTTGTTCTCTCTCTCTCTCTCTCTCTCTCTTCTCGTCTCTCTCTCTCTCTCTCATCTCTCTCTCTCTCCTCTCTCTCTTCCATTCTCCCCCCTCTCTCTTTGTTTGCTCTTATCTCTCTCTGTCGTCTTTCTTTCTCTCTCTCTCTCTCTCTCTCCTCTCCTCTCTCTCTCTCTCTCTCTCTCATCTCTCTCTCTTCTCTCTCCTCCCCCCCCCCCTCTCTCTCTCTCGTTGATAGTCCCTAATCAGGACAAGGGCCCGATGAAAAGAAATAATACAAAAAGTATGCTTATGCTTATTTCTGTCACCCTTGAGAAATAAGATTCATTCATTTACACTCTGTCTCTCTTCTGTCCGTATGTCGTCTGTCTGTCTGTCTGTCCCTCTCTCTCTTCTCTCTCTATCTTCCTCTCTCTTCTCTCTCTCTTCCTCCTCTCTCTCCCTCTCTCTTCCCCCCCTTCTCTCTCTCTCTCTCTTCCTCCCCTCTCCTCCTCTCCCCTCTTTCCTCTCTCTCTCTCCCTCTCTCTTCCCTCTCTCTCCCCTCTCTTCCTCTCTCTTTTCTCTCTCTTTCCTCTCTCTCTCTCCCTCTCTCTTCCCCTTCTCTCCTCTCTCTCTCTTCCTCTCCTCTCTTCTTCCTCTTTCCTCTCTCTCTCCCCTTCTTCCTCTCTCTCTCTTCCTCTCTTTCCTCCCCTCTCTCTCCCTCTCTCTTCCCCTCTCTCTCTCCCTCTCTCTTTTCCCCTCTCTCTCTTCTCTCTCTCTCTCTCTCTCTCTCTCTCTCTCTCTCTCCCCCTCTCTCTTCCTCTCTCTCTCTCTCTCTCCTCTCTCTCTCTCTCTCTCTCTCTCTCTCTCTCTCTCCCCTCTCTCTCTCTTTCTCGCCTGTAAGGGTATCTCTCACGAACGCTTCTGGGTTTTGGGGGGGGGGGGAGGGGGGGGGGAGGGGTGAGGTTAGGGGATGGTGGTGGTGGTGGTGTTTTCTCTCCCCCAGTTGTAAACTGGCGTGGCAGAATTGAGGAGGATGTGTGAATGGTGTGTGTTGGGGGTGTGTGTGTGTTTGTGTGGTGTGTGTGTTGTGGTGTGTGTGTTCCTTCCTTCCCCTTTTTTTATTTCTCGTTTTGTTCTTTGTTACCTTCTTTCTTTTCTGTCTTCCTTTCTTTCTTTCTTTCTTTTTTTTTGCTTCCTTCCTTCCTTCCCTTTTTTTCTTTTGTTTCTGCTTTGTCTTTCTTTTCATTCTTTCTTCCGGTTTTTTCTTTC
>CM054160.1:50911303-50913803 GCA_028751875.1 Rapana venosa
AAGACACCCACCCACACACTCGCATCCCCTTCTTCTCCCTCTACACACACACACACACACACACACTCAGACACAGTCCTTCGGATGAGACTATAAACCGAGGCCCCGTGTGCGAACGCACGCAGAACATCTTGTGCACACGTTAAATCCTGTTCCGCTTTTTCGTAAGAGTAGGCCATTATGTGCCGGTGGGAACAGATGACAAAATTTACAAAACCGCACACACACGGGGACTGGATGTAAAAAATACACACGAGTGCGTATTCCATTATCCTCGATATAAAAGAATAAATAAATAATAAATAAACACACACACACTCACTCACTCACACACACTCTCACACACACAGATACATACCCCCAACCACCCCTACAGACACACCCATCCTTCCCCCCCCCCCCCCCCCACTACTACTACTAGTACTACTACTACTACTACTACTACTAACACTCACTACACACACACACACACACACACACACACAGACAAATAACAAACAAGCAGCAGAATACAAAAAAGAAGCAGAGACAGTGATCAATTCAAAGAGTTGACATCAAAGCTAACACAGCACTATCAGTAACGTTGCGTTTAAATAATAATAATAACAGTAATAATAATAATAATGATAATAATGGAATTTATATAGCGTTGAAGCCTGTAAAACAAACAAATCGAAGCGCTTGCGCTCAAATCATTTACACGCATACAACTCTCCTCAAATATCATGAATAACAGATGTGTGTGTGTGTGTGTGTGTGTGTGTGTGTGTGTGTGTGTGTGTGTGTGTGTGTGTGTGTGTGAGAGAGACAGAGACAGGACAGACAGACAAGCAGACCAACAGAGATTTGAAGTCAGATTTACAGGGTGTATACTATTTCACGATCCCATGATTTTTTAAAATATTTTTAGATATAGACAGCTTTTTGCAAAATTTGCATTTTCTACTCTTTAGAAGATTTGTTCGTCTTCATCATTCTTATAGCTCCAAGTGTTCGTCTTCCTGGCTGTCAAACAGAACGGTCGGGTTGACATGAATGGTATCTTTTTTTTTTTTTTCTATCTGCGAGGGAATCTTTCCCCCGGTAATTTCTTTGCCGTATCTCACAGGGGAGAGTGAATGAGTGTGTGCGCGTATATATGTGATTTCCAGTTTTCTTGTTGTTGTTATTCTTCTTTGCATTCTTCTTCTTCTTCTTTGCATTCTTCTTGTTCTTCTTCTTTGCTTCTTCTTCTTTGTATTCTTCTTTGCATTCTTCTTCTTTGCCTTCTTCTTCTTTGCATTCTTTTTTGTATTCTTCTTCTCCTTTTTCTTCTTGTTCTTCTTTGCATTCTTCTTCTTCTTTTTCTTCTTCTTCTTCTTTGCATTCTTCTTCTCATCTGTATTACGCGTTTGTGTTTTGAGAGGAGTGTTGAAACCATGGGAGTTTAAAAAAAAATTTTAGTAAAGATTTTCTCTTGTTTTTCGGGGGAGGGGGGGGGGGGGGGGCGGCTGTTTGCTTGTTGTTGTTGGGTTGGGTTTTTTTGTTTTTGTTTTTGTAAAGATAATATGACATACGGCTATGTAATCTTATTCCACCCTACACACACACACACACACACACACACACACACACACACACACACACTCACACACACACACACACACACACACACACACACACACACCACACACACACACACACACACACAAACTCACACACACACACCCACACACGCAAAAAACAACACACACACACACACACACACACACACACACTAAAACCCCCCTCCCCACCCCTCCCCTTCCCACAAAGTAGAATCCCTTCACCACAATTAAAAAATTTTTTTTTTTTAAAGAAGAACAACTTCGATAATCAAACACAATGACAGTACTACTAAGTACTATACTACAGCCATCAGAAGAATGAAGACTTTTCACTGCCTGGAAAAACACCGCAGTATGCTGGAAAAAAGCTGAAGTATTTACTGTGACCACGTCGCTATGTTTGTCCCATTTACTCCACACACTGTGTGTCAGTTTAGGGAGGGTGTTGGGGTGAGGGGATGGGGGGGTGGGTGGGGGGGAGGGGGAGAGGGGGGGGGGGGCTTGGGTCTTCTCTCCCCTATTTACCTAGTGGTGTACTCCAAAGGTGTTCTCGCTTTTTCCTATCTTCTTCTTCTTTTTCTTCTTTCTTCTGCTTCTTCTTTCTTCTTCTTTCTTTGCTTCTGCTTCTTCTTCTTCTTCTTCTTCTGCTTCTTCTTCTTCTTCTTCTTCTTCTTCTTCTTCTTCTTCTTCTTCTTCTTCTGTTGTTCCTTTTTTCTATTGTTTTTTTTTTCTGTTTCTTCGGATATGGTTGTGTTTGAGAGTGTTTATTGCAGGGTTAGTACTGGTGGGTTATTTTATTTTTTGTTTTATTGTATAGCTGGTTGGCTTTGTTGATATTATTGTAACAAGAGTGGGGATATCTCTTTTTATATCTCCCGTTTCTCTGACACAAGAATGAGAGTGTTGAAGTGTGT
>CM054160.1:50921303-50946303 GCA_028751875.1 Rapana venosa
AAAGAAGGTAGTGGGCGTGTCGAGGGGGGTTATGGGTGATTTCGGTTTGTGAGTGGAGGGGGGGGGGGGGGGGGGGGTTCTGTTTTGAGGTCTGTAGTGCAGAGTTTTTGTGGTTGTTGTTGTGGTGGGGGACGTTGGGGTTTGTATATTTTGTGGGGGGGTTGGGGTGGGGGGTGGGGGGACGTTGTGTGTGTGTGATAGATCTAGAAACGTGTGCACAATATTTTTTTTAGTTACCTTTCATGGTGATATTGCTGTGTGTAAGCCTTTCTAGATATTATTGTTATTGATTTTTTATACTTTGCAATACAAACCATGGTTTTGCGTGTATTTTAGCATGTGCGTTATTTAAGACTATTTAATGACAAAGGTTTCACATTAAAAAATTTTTTTTAGATTGCTTTAGTTTTGAAAGAATCTGATCAGTTTTAAATTAACTCTACACTCCCCCGAAACTGGAATACAGCTACCGTCATGGTAGGTGAAAACGATGACACATACGGAAAATCTCACCATTGGTGAACCTGGGAGCTCAAGCCAAGAATCAACACAGATGAACTTAAATCTGATTTCTTCTCCCATTGAAGACCTTTTTTCCCCTATTAGTAAGGGTGTTTTTTTTTTAGGATTATTTGTTAGGGTTAAAGGTACTGTTAGTTAAAATCGATTGTATCAAAAGAAAGAGTTGCAGGGCAACAGCTCTTCAGAAAGATGTATCTGGTAAATCGAACACTTTCATAGCAACGTCAAATTTGCTTAATCACTTAGCCGGTAACATAGCCATCATTTTTATGCAGATGACTCTCAGATTCTAAGCAAGCGACACTCCTGAAAATCTGCCTTCTCTCTTGACAAAACATGTCCCACTGCTTTCAAGATATCCAAAACTGGATGATGCAGAACAAGTTACAGCTAAATGCAGATAAAATGCTTCAGAAACGCGGATGGTGATATTTTGCATCTGTCATTGTTTTTGCCTACCATGAAGATAGCTGCATCCCAGTTTTGGGGGAGTAGTATAAAGTTAATCTGCATGTAACCATGCTTGTAGGGCCCAGACACAAACTCTCCTCCATGACAACAGCTTCAATACAGTTTGGCAATGCATCAGTCCCTGTATCCACTGCTGTGAAGTATCTAGGGGGTCATTATCGACAGCACACTCTCTATGCACAAATTTATCACCCAGACCTGCCAGTCATGCTACTATCATCTACCGTGTATTAGTGCAATTCAAAAGTACCTGTCCACAGATGCAATATCCAGACTCGTTAAGTCTCTCATTCTTTCACATCTGAGCTATTGCAATTCTCTTTTGGCTGGTCTGCCAGCATCATCAATCCACTCCCTTCAACGTATGCAAAACTCTGCAGCTCGACTGGTCCTCAGAAAGAAAAAAAAATCTGAGCACATCTCCCCCCCTCTCTTGCAATCTCTCCACTGGCTGCCTGTGCCACAGAGAGTAAACTATAAGATCAGTACCCTCTGTTACAACTGTCTCCACAAAACTGCATCCTCCTACCTCTGTGAATGTCTTCATGTGTGTGTGTGTGTGTGTGTGTGTGTGTGTGGAGCGCGCACACACACACACACACATTTGGACTTGTTAGTACTATTAATTGTTACTGGTTGCATGACTGTGTAAGAATGAGTTAAGTACAAGCATTTTTATTTGTATCTGCCAGATATAGCACAACATAAATTCGTTTTATTATAATGATAATTATTATGACTAATTTGTCTGCTAATTACTTGTTGATAATTCTAAAATAAGAAGCAGTTAAAGGCTATATAACTATTGTGCCTGATGATTGATATCCCTACTATTATTGCTTTATAGAAAGGAAATTCCAATTCAGATTTTTTTTTTAAATCACTGTATAAATGATTGCTGCCCCTTTCTTTTACAACCTCCCTCTCTCTCTCTGAAATCTGAAACTTTTCAGTGTTCAGTGTTTCAGTGTTCTCTTCTCTCTCTCTCTCTCTCTCTCTCTCTCTCTCTCTCTGCCCCCCCCCCCCCCCCCCCCAAACACACACACACACACACACATACACCCGCTACAATGCAACAATAGAAGACTTAGCCTTGTCGGCGACTGCGGCATGACAAGGGAACAAAAAGAGGGTACAAGTGTCGCCATGAGGTACACCATTGTGTTTTAGGAAAAAAAAAAGAACGAAGGGACCGGCTAGGGCCACACAATTGAGGATGTAACCTGAATAAACACCAGGATGTTGTCAGAGCAAATGTCTCAACACTCCTGGTCTCCTTACAAGTGGAAAGATGCGAAGAGCATGGAGTCAAATACTTTAATCGTTATTTTTTCCGTGTTCCTTGTTTGAAGGAGAAATACCATGAAAATGAGGGCCGTACTCTTTAGTTTGTTGCGGTGGAGGAGGTACTGATGAAGAAGAGAGCGTTAAGGCAAAAGAGAGGGGAATTTAGGAACATAGTAGTTATAACAACAGATGGAAGACGAGTTGTTTAAATAGCATTCCCGTTTAGATATTGTATACATGTACACCACGCACGTTCTGCATAGTGCGAAAAGATGGGGAAAAAGTTATAAAACCGCATATGGGACTGGATGTAAAATGCACTTAAGCGATTATTCTATTATAATCGAAATAAGGAATGAAATGAATAAACTCCTGAATAAATAAATAAATAGCTGGTATTTAAAAGTTCTAAACCTACTTCTATCATCTGAACCATCTCTTTTTTTCCCTCCAACTCTTCACTCCATTTCTTGTTCATCCCTGCCCGGTAAAAGAATTTACGCAGTTTTCTCATTGCCAACTGAACCATAGGGCAAGTAATTAAACAGAAAGGACATTGCCAACAACAAAAAACGAAGAGGGGTGTACGGAATGCCTTGGGGAGCACCATCGTGTTTTGAAAAACAATACATGGAAAGACTATCCAATCTATCTGGTATGCAACTTGCAAACTCACGGGAGTGTACCCTGAACAAATTGTGTAACAGTTCTTCTTACATAAGAGGTATAGGTAGGCAAAATAGATGGGGAGGGTTTTTAGAGTCAAAAGCTCAGCTATGCTCTTTTGTTGTTTTTGTTGTTATTGTTGTCGTCAGTTATGTGAACAATTCAAAACAGATTTTTTGAATAATTCACTTTTGAGCTTTAAACTTTCTCTGTCTCTCTATTTTTGTCTCTCTGTGTCTGTCTGTTTTTGTGTCTGTCTGTCTGTCATCCTCTCTCTCTCTCTGTATGGGTGAGTGCGCCTGAGCACTCTTCTCTCTCTCACTATCTCTCTCTCTCTCTCTGTGCATGGGTGTGTGCGCTCTGAGCATCTTCTCTCTCTCCTCTTTCCCCCCCTTCTCTCTCTCTCTCACACACATACACAACTATCTGCCTCTATCCAACAATAATACAACACGTAACCTTCTCCACGTCTCAGGTATTACAAGCGAAATTCAATTTTCTCAACAACCAAAAGAAACCCCCACAAAAAAAATGGACGGTGAAGGGAACACAGTGAGGTATACCACTGCTAATAAAAAGAAAAATCCCGAAAAAAAAGGAAGAAGACAGAAAAAGAAGGGGTAGGGAAGGGGCCAGAAAGGGCCACACTAGTGAGGGATGTAACTTGAATAAACACTAGGCTGTTGGCAGAACAAATTTCACAACACTCCTCCTGCTCCTGAAACCAGTGTGTAAGAAGAAACAAGAGGAGAGCGGGGAGTCAAACCCTCCTCAACTCTTTAAAACGCTTCTATTTTTTTCCGCTGAAGGAAAAATTGTGGGGGTCTTTAGTTTGTTATGCTGGGAGGAGAGATGGATAACAGAGAGAGAGAGAGAGAGAGAGAGAGAGAGAGAGAGAGAGAGAGAGAGAGAGAGAGAGAGAGAGAGAGAGAGAGAGAAGGAGAGAGAGAGAGAGTGAGAGAGAGTGAGCGATGGAGAGGAGAGAAATGTAACAGTGAAAATAACAGAAGGCACGGTAAATTGTTTAAACGGCAGCTGTGTTTTGGATATTCTGAATACAATGTACAACACGCATGTTCTGAAAATAGCGGGAACTCTTTGAGTTCTATATCAACTTGGTTTCTTTTTTTTTTTCTATCTCTGTTTGTTTGTATGTATGTATGTGGTTGGGTGTCTTGCTACTGTTGTTTTTTGTTTGTTTGTGTGTATGTGTTTTGTTTGTTCATCCATCTCCCCTCTTCTTCATCCAAGCAAGAAAAAGAAAAAGAAAACACAACTCCGCTTGTTCCCAACCGAACCATTCCGCAGAAATAAAAATAAAAACATAAAGGGGAAGACAAATACCCACAACAAGAAAACTGAGAGGGTACAAGGAGAATGCCTTGGGGTACACCGTTGTGTGGTGTGTGTTTTTTAAGTAGAAAGAAACAGAAACCTAGTGGTGATGTAGCTTAACCACTCACTGAAGCGTTGTCAGAACAAATTCTGTAACATATTCCTCCACCTTAGAGAATCTGCTGAGCAGAAAGAAAGAGAGGGGCTCAGAGTCAAATGCTCAGCTTATCTCGCTCTTTCTGAAATATGGGAATAAGCAATGGTGTGGAAACAAGGTTCCCTGGCTTGTTATGTTAGAGGAGATCTATACATAATAAAGACGAGTGTTTGGCAGCGGAGAAGATGATGTAACAGAATGAAGAAGGAGGAAGGAAGGAAGGAAGAAAGAAGGGAGGAGAAAAAAAATAGAGCAGAAGAAGAAAATGGAAGGAAGAAGGTAAGCAGTATCAGAAGCAGCTGTTTTCACACATTCTAAGTCGCTCCGAACATTCCCTGCATAATTCAAGGCCTGGTTTCTATCTATACTCTGTGTCTTTCTTGTCGCAGTCTTCTTGTCTGTCTTACTCTCTCTCTCTCTCTCTCTCTCTCTCTCTCTCTCTCTCTCTCTCTCTCTCTCTCTCTCTCTCTCTCTCTCTCTCTCTTTCTCTGTCTGTCTGTCTGTCTGTCTGTCTGTCTGTCTCCATCAGCCTCCGTAGCTACTCTCTCTCTCTCTCTCTCTTCTCTCTCTCTCTCTCCTCTCTCTCTCTCTCTCTCTCTCTCTCTCTCTCTCTCTCTGTCTGTCTGTCTCTCTCTCTCTTCTCTGTCCTGTCTGTCTGTCTCGTCCTCTCTCTCTCTCTCTCTCTCTCTCTCCTCTCTTCTCTCTCTCTCTCTCTCTCTCTCTCTCTCTCTCTCCCCTCTCTCTTCTCTCTCTCCATCAGCCTCCGTAGTTCTCTTTCTGTCTCTCTTTTACAGTCTGTTAATCTTTTTTTCCCTGGCCGTTTGTCTTTCCGTCTGTCCGTCTGTCTTTCTCTCCATCTCTCATTTGTCTCTCCTTTTCTTTCTGAATGCACTGACGTTTGAGAAAGCAACACCAGTTGTTTACCTTTTGAAGACATCGAGTGTTAAAAGGAAAAACAATGTCAGTTTGTGTGTGCATGTTTTTGTGTTTAGAATAATATTGCATACTCTTTCAAGTACAAGAGGAGAAGATGAACAAATGTATGAAGGGACAGGCAGACAAGGAAGAAACCAACCAGATAGTGAGCCGAAATATAACACACACACTCTCACACACACAGGCACACACCCACGCTCTCACACACACAGGCACACACGCACGCATACGCACTTACACAAATCTGAAAATAAAATTTGACGTCGACTTTGACTTTGACACACGCACTTACACAAACACTCACACACACATACATACACACACTCACTCTCTATCTTTCTCTCTCTCACAGACACACTCTCTCTCTCTCTCTCTCCTCTCTCTCTCTCTCTCTCTCTCTCTCCTCTCTCTCCTCTCTCTCTCCCCCTCTCTCTCTCTCACTCCCCACTTCACACACACACACTCTCTCCTCTCTCTCCTCTCTCTCTTCTCCTCTCCTCTTTCACACAACACACTTACACACACACGCGCGCACACACACACACCACACACACATCCACACACGTGCTTATTCAATTATTCTCGATATAAAAGAATAAAAATATTTTAATGAAATAAATAAGCACACAAATACACAAATAACACACACACACACACTCTCTCTCTCTCTCTCACGCAAAAAGAGATAAAAACCCACTTCATAACAACAACCCCCCCCTCCCCTACCAAGTAATGCTAGCTCTCTGTCTGTCTGTCTGTCTGTCTGTCTGTCTCTCTCTCTCTCTGTCTCTCTTCTCTCTCTCTCTCTCTTCCTCCCTCCCTCCCTCCCTCCCTCTCTCTCTTAACTGTATACAAGCAAACCTTAAGCTAAGCCTCAGAGCTGACAATTGTCCAGTCTGTCTTTTGATAGTTTACAGTCTTTTTTTTACGGGCCAAACCACTAAACCACAAAACACCGTCACACCTTTCAATGTGTCAGACGTGTGTGTCTCGGTGACACATTTCTTTGTCAGCCAGTTGCGTTTGGCTCCCAAAGATGACTGCGTCAAAGCGACCATAATTGTAAAACTCGTTTGAAAAGTTCTGTCAGGCCAGTTCTGTTTTCTTCCGACTGGACAAGCCGGAAGATGCCTGGTGATCGTCTCCCCTTGCCAACGAAGTTAGGGTTATGGCAGGCTGTTGGCGTCAGAAATATTCTTTTGGAGATTTTGTTTGATTAAAAAAAAAATTGTTTGAAGGGGCGTGTCCGTAAGTGTGTGTGTATTTGTGTGTGTGTCAGAGAGAGAGAAGAGAGAGAGTGAAAGGAGAGAGAGAGAGAGTGTTGTGTGTGTGTGTGTGTGTGTGTTTGTGAGATCTTCTTCTTTTAGGGCAAGTTACATTGTATCAAAGTTTCATTATTAAATGGGGTGGGAGAAAAGGGAAAGAAAATTACAACAACAAAACATGTTCTATGATATTTTCCTCGATTATATTGCAAATGGAATAATGTGTTGGTGAAAGTATGGCAGAACAAAATAAAATCCTTTACATACGTACAGAGAACGAAGAAGCCAACTAGATAGTGAGCCCAAAAGAACACACACACACACTAATACATGACAGAATTTACAAAACCGCATACACACGGGGACTGGATATAAAAAAGCACATAAGTGCTTATTCCATTATCCTCGATATAAAAGAATAAAATAAATAAAAATAAAAATATCCACACACACACACCACACCACCACACCACCACCACCACAACCACCAACAACAACAACACACTCTCTCTCACACACTCACACACACACACGCACTCTCCCCAAAAGTCCTTTGGATAAGACTATAAACCGAGGCCCCATGTGCGAACGCACGCACAACATCTTGCGCACACGTTAAGTCCTGTTCCGCTTTTCGTAAGAGTAGGCCATTGTGTGCCGATGGGAACGGATGACAGAATTTACAACACCACATACACACGGGGACTGGATGTAAAAAAGCACATAAGTGCTCATTCCATTATCCTCGATATAAAAGAATAAAATAAATAAATTTATTTTTTTAAACCGCACAAGCAAGTCATATTATGAAAACTTAGTTTCTGCTTGTTTTAGCTAGTTAGACAGATATAGATATTTATTTAGCTACAGAAGTGAGCAGAAAATATTATTTTTGCCAGCTGAATACAGTTATCGTTTGTCAGTTGATTGTTTTGATAAATATTCACATGACTTTCAAAAGTGTATGTCTGCGTGTCATTTTTTATAAAAAGTATTGGAGGGGAAATAATAATAAATGGAATTTATATATCGCTGTATCTTGCAGAGACAAATCAAAGCGCTTATGAATTAACCCGAAACCAAAAAACGACGACAACGACACTACCACCACCCCACACACTACTACTACTACTACACTACTACTACTACTATACTACTACCACATACTACTACTACTACTACTACTACTACTACTCTACTACTACTACTACTCACCAACCACCACCACCACCAACCACCACCACCCACCACCACGCTACTACTACTACTACTACTACTACTACTATTTACTACTAACTGATGATGATGATGATGAGTATGGTGATGATGATGATGATGGTGATGATGATGATACGTGATTGTATAACCTGATCTTGCAAAAAATCAAGCGCTGGAGATGATGATGATATATAACACAACAACAATAACAATACAGCATAGAAACAACAAAACAACAACGACACGACGACGACGACGACACGACGACGATGATGATGATGATGATGATGATGATAAAACAAAACAAAAACAGCCAACCAACCAACCAACCAAACAAATAAAAGGGCAGAAAAGGAGAGGGGAAGAAAACCCAAAACCCAAACACACACCACACACACACACACACACACACACACACACACACACACACACACACACACAACAAACAAACAAACAAACAATTAAACAAAGAAAACCCCAAACCATCCAAACAGCTAAAGTGGAAAGACCACAAACAGAAAAATAAAATGAGAATGTTTTCTATGTGGTGATAGTTTTGTTTTTACTGCTTCCCCAATCTCTCTCTCTCCTTCCCTCTCTCTCCCTCTCTCTCTTCCCCCTCCCTCCCTCTCCCTCTCTCTCTCCCCCTCCCTCCCTCCCTCTCCCCCCCCTCTCTCTGTCTCTGTCTCTCTGTGTGTGTAGGTATGTATGCGTGTGCGTGCACGCTTGCATTTGCGTGTTGCTGGCATCTCAGTAGGCTTTTTTGTGTAAATTATTCAACATGCTTTTCCCTATATGTCTGCAGTCTCCACCGACCGTGTGTATGTGTGTGTGTGTGTGTGTGTGTGTGTGGATTAGTGTGTGGATATGTGTTTGTGTGTGTGGATAAGTGTGTTTGTGTGTGGATAAGTGTGTGTGTTGTGTTTGTGATGTGTGTTTTGTTGCGTTATGTTTTCTTGTGTGTAGTGTGTTGTGTGTGTGTTTGGATGGGTAAACTGTGTGCGTGCTATACATCTATATATATTTACTCCGTGCATGAGTGCATATATATAGTAACCACCCCTCCTCTCCCCACTCACCCCACCCCATCCCTCCCCCGATACACACGCACACACACACAC
The DNA here is from genome assembly GCA_028751875.1 of Rapana venosa. Classification (NCBI taxonomy): domain Eukaryota; kingdom Metazoa; phylum Mollusca; class Gastropoda; order Neogastropoda; family Muricidae; genus Rapana; species Rapana venosa. The sequence goes on from CM054160.1 coordinate 50,930,282, forward strand.
ACACACACACACACACACACACACACACACACACACAAGGTAATCAGTTACAGCTTCACCATCAATGTGAAAATGAATTTTTTCAAAGATTAAACATCATAGTTAAGTGTGTGTGTGTGTGTGCGCGCGTGTATATGTTTGCGCGTGTGTGTATTGTAAGACAGCGAGACAAACACACAAAGAATAAACTCATCCACGCGGAACGTATAAACGTTTTCAAGAAACCCCACTTTGATGGCAATTAGCTCCCAAAAGCTAGCCATCAACCCTTACACCCAAAACATCGCCTCTTAACTCTCTCTGTCCCAGCCTAACTTCCCTCCAACGACTTCCAGCCGGGTCCAGGGGGCTTAATCGCTGATCGCATCGCTCCTTCTCACATTAAAACGGTCACAGCTGGTTAAGGGACGCCAGGAGGCCACCCATCCTAGCGGCCCCAGCACTGTTGTAGTTTGCTGTGACGGGGCGCCCATTTTTCAAACCATTTGGAGAGAAAACTTGCATAACCAGAAAGGAGAGAAACTCACTAGGTTTGAAACCATTGTTAGCCAAGTGTATTGTTAAAACTTTCCCCCCAACTGTGTGTGTTCAGAGAGAGAGAGAGAGAGAGAGAGAAAGAGGAAAGGTGAGATTTATGAAGTGTATTATGTTGTGTGATGTCTGTAATTCTCCCTCCTTTCCCACTTTATAGAATGATTTAGGTGTGGGGGGTATTTGTGATTTGGAAATTTATCAGGTATGAAGTGACTCTTTGCTTGAAAATCTTTGTGGGAAGGGAGGTGGGGGGTGGAAATATATACCTAAGGTTGTTGAAAGGGGTTAAGTAGGTTTGCATTATAAAGGTAAAGAGTAGCGGTGGCGATATGTGTCAAGAGTTTGAAAATAGTTTCATTTTAAAAAAAATTCTGAACAATGTCCCAGCCTGTGAGGTTTAAGTTAAGCAAAGTTAAGAATTGTATGAATATTTTCTTGTTTTCCCGCTTTGTTATGATAATAAAGCAAACGAGAGAAGATGCAGAGCAGTTTTAACCGTTGATTTTTGCAGTTGAAAAAAAAAATCCCCCCCCCCCCCCCCCAACCTCCACACACACCATGAGATATATCAACGGTTCGAGTGCGCAAAAATAACAGAGAAACACAAAAACAAAAACAACCCCCAAGAAAGAACAACTTTTGTACCTTACCACCCCCTAAAAAAAGTCAAAGAAACAAACAACAACAAAAACAACCAACTAAAACCAATTTAAAAGAAGACCCCAAAAAAAAGAAGAAAAAGAGCAACCCCCCCCCCCCCCCCCCCCCACCACACACACACACTCTTAAAATGGGAAGAAAAAATCATCACACACACACACAACACACACAAACACCCTGACACCTATCCACCTAACACACACACACACACCACACATACCACCCCTCACCCCGCCCCCTCCCCCTTCCCCTACACACACACTGAAACCTCCCAAAACCTAAAAACAAAACCCACCAAAATACCCCCACTCTCTTCACAAGTACAGAGCAAGACTACTTAGCCCCCTCTTCAGACTAGTGTTAAAAACATCTCTGGATAGTTCACAACCTTTTGACACTTGGAACTACCCCAGCCACCCTACTATACCCTTTCCTAAGCATTTTACCCTCCCATACACTGGGAAATCCCTTCCACTTTCACATCCTTTGGCCAGCTTTGATCTCTGTCCCAGAAGTGAAGTACTAAGGACTTAACACCCACTTCAGCCTCCCTCAAAAGATGCCAGGGAAACTGTATGTTTGTGTGTGTGTGTGTGTGTGTGTGTGCGCGCGCGCGCGCGCGCCCCCCACCCCACCCCCCACCCCCATGCGTGCGTTAAGTCAAGTCAATTTTTTTTCTCGATGGTACATTGAATGAGCAATGCATTTGCTTTTTTTCATCAAGCCATCTATCTATCTATCCATCTATCGGGGACGGGATAGCTCAGTGGTCGGAGCACTCGCTTTCCCCCAGCCAAGTTAAGCAGCGTCGAGCGTGGTTACCAGTTGGATGGGTGACCGTTTGTGCGCCTTGGCTTCAGTACAGTTCCCCCAGTTCACCCAGCTGTAAATGGGTACCTGCCCTCTTTAGGGTCAGGGAAGGTAAAGCAGCGAGGGAGAGGAGATGGGCGCCGCCCTCAATATGCTGGCCCTAGAGAAGCTGAGGTCTCTGACGCCTCGCTCCCCTACGACCTTATAGGTTATGGGACTCCTTTACCTCCTTTACCATCTATCTAGGAACCAAAACCAACTTGATCAATATTATCTAACTATATTATTACCATAACCAATAATAATAAAACTAACTCCAAAAGGAAAATAGAAACAGAAAAAAAGGACAGAAAACACACACATACACTCACACGCCACCAACAACAGAAAAACAAACAAAAACCCTTATCAACAACGAAAATGGAACCCCCCCACCCTCACCCCCACCCCCCACCCCCCAACAAGAAAAATACACTGCATAACTGGTACACACATACACACGCGCGCACACACACACACTCACGCACACACACACACACTCACGCAACGCCACGCAATATAACACAACACAACACAACCCATCACACTACAACACTCACACATTCATACACATACTCACGTACATACACGCGCACATTTCGTACTCATATTGGATTACAAGAAAATGAGAGAAAAAAAAGAGTAAAATATCAAACAAAATGTGTGTGTAGTGTGCGTGTGTGTAAGTGTGTGTGTGTTATTCTTTTATTTCGAGGATAATGGAATAAGCTCTCATGTGCTATTTTACATTCAGTCCCCGAGTGTATGCGGTTTTGTCAATTTTGTCATCTGTTCCCACCAGCACACAATGGCATACTCATCCGAAAAGTGGAACAGGATTTAACGTGTGCGCAAGATGTTTTGCGCGCATTCGCACACGGGTCCTTGGGTTCTTAGTCTCATCTGAAGGACTTTTGGAAAGAGTGGAGTTGGCACTGTTGGTTAACTCCAGAGGAAAAAATTCCTCTTGAACAAGAATCGAACCTGGGTCAGCAGTGTGTGTGTGTGTGTGTGTGTGTGTGTGTGTGTCTGTGTGTGTCTGTGTCTGTGTGTCTGTCTGTCTGTGTCTCTGTGTGTCTCTGTGTTTGAATAACTATATTATCTGTGTGTGTCTGTCTGTCTCTGTCCCTGTCTCTTTCTCTTCATGTCTGTCTCTCTGCCTGCCTGCCTGTCTGCCTGTCTGCCTCTATGTTCCTCTCTCTCTCTCTCTCTCTCTCTCTCTCTCTCTCTGTTTCTCTCCCCCCACCTCTCTTCCCCCTGGCTAAAAACCACTTCAGAAGACGACAGCAGGTTACCCCCCTTGCTGCTCCTGTCAACAGTCAGCAGCGTTTACCTCCCCCTTGCGCTATTGTTTGGACCTTGGTCACCTCCCTTTGTCACTTTGGCGGGAAATTTGTATGGTAATTGACTGGTGTCAAAAGAGAAAGAAAAGGAGGAGGAGAAGGAGCAGGGTGTGTGTGTGTGTGTGTGTGTGTGTGTGTGTGTGTGTGAAAGAACTTTAATATTTGTGGCCAAAGTGTTTGCAATATCAGTACTTCTTTCTTTGTCATCATTTTATCATTTCTCTTCATGCTTATATTTTTCTGGTTGTCTTTGACTTTTGGTTATTTGTTTGTATTACTTTCGTTTATCTTGCTACATACTTTTGATTTAGTTTTTTGTAGTTTACAACGGCTTTGTTGTCCATGGTGCTGTTGCTCATATTCTGCTTCTTCTTCTTCGTTTTCGCCTTCCTTCTCTTATTCTTCTTTGTTTTCTTCTTCTTCTTTCTCTTCTTTCTTTCTTTCTTTTTTTCTTTCTGTCTTTCTGTCTTTTGGTTTGTTTCTGTATTCCTTTCTTTTCTACGTTTCTTTCTGTCTTTCTTTCTTTTATTCTGTTTCTCTATTTAATTGTTTGTCTATCCTCATCCATTCTCTCTCTCTCCTCTCTCTCCTCTCTCTCTCTCTCTCTCTCTCTCTCTCTGTCCTGTTATGTTTGTATTTTTGAAGTTACTGAAATGGTCATATTTTTGAAGATGTTAGTTTTCTTAAGATTTGCTGTTATACGGCAGTGTAAATTTTTCTTTCTATCTTCATGGTGGTTAAAGCCAGTGGCATACGCAAAATCTCACCCTCAGTGAACCTGGGAGCTCTACAAATAAGAAATCTTTAAAATCTCAAAAGGGTGAGAAATTCACGGGGGTTACAAGGAAACCTAGCTAAAAACAATCAACAAGTAAACAGTATCTGTTTGTTTCAACTATTGATCATTTGTCATTGGTTGCATGACTGTGTAAGATTAGGTTGAATGCTTGCGCTTTGATTTGTCTTTGCAAGATATAGCGCTATATAAGTTCCATTTATAATAATAATAATAATAATAATAATAATAATTCTTCTTCTTCTTCTTCTTCTTCTTCTTCTTCTTATTATTATTATTATATAGCGGAAATCGGCACCACAAGCCCAGGCATCCATTCCCTCCCCACTGTCTGTCTAACTGATGAACAAGAAAACAAAAATCCTTATTTCCCCACTTTTGGCACATTTGGTTAACCATAGAAGAAAATAAACCCTACAGGAAAGTCCCTCAAAGAGCAGGAGCTCCCCTTTTTTATGGACAGTTTCTATACAATTTTCTTTTGACGCTTTTCCCTTACCATACATTGACTTTCCTTCTTCCCTTCAGGGCCCGTCATCTGTGACCGTTGCTCTTTAAGGAGGGGAGGCCACCGCGGGATGTCGTCTGCTATTGTCCTGGCTCGTCCTTTTGTTGTCCCTCTGTGTTAAAAAGAAGAAGGCAAAGAATTCCCGCCCTTTTGGGACTGGGCTGGAACTGTTTGCTAGGAAAAGGAGAAAGTACTTGGAGGTATACTACTTATGGAAGAAGAGGGGTTTTGGTATTGTTGTTGTTGTTGTTGTTGTTGTTGTTGTTGATGATGATGATGATGATGATGATGATGATGATGATGATGATGATGGAGAGGTTGTGGTCGACTTGTCATAAATGATTTTGGTTGTGAAGTCCGAGATTGTTTATCGTTTTAAACAGAATTTATTATGGAAAAATGTCACAAAAATACAAGCACACCTTGACAGGACAACAAGAAAACTGTGTGTGTGGTGTGTGTGTGTGTGTGTGTGTGTGTGTGTGTGAGAGAGAGAGAGAGAGAGAGAGAGAGAGAGAGAGAGAGAGAGAGAGAGAGAGAGAGAGTCCAAAGTCAAACTTTTATTTTCACATGGTACATTGTATAGCAGTAGATTTGCTTTTTTTCATCAAGCCATCTATCTAAAGAAAAAAAAGAAAAAAAGATCATGAATATGCAGACATAGAATAAAAAAAAACCTACCCTAATCAATGATAAACCATACAAATCAAACAAAGTGTGTGTGTGTGTGTGCGCGCACGCGCGCGTGCGTGCATGAGTGCGTCCATGCGTAAATAATAAGTTTGTATATCTTTTCTAGTCATTGGTTTTTTATTCCTACATTGCTCTGTGTAAGGAGGCACCGTGGTCGAGTGGTTTAGGCGGTCAACTCGTGATCCAGAGGTCGCGGGTTCGATCCCCGCTCGGCTCGGTGTTGTGTCCTTGGGAAAGACACTTTACTCCTATTTTCCTCACTCCACCCAGGTGTACAAGTGGGTACCAGCTCTGCTGGGGAAGTATCTGGCGACAGACTAGCGTCCTGTCACAGGGGTGGTGAAAAACCATCAGTTCGCTTAACGCTACAGAAACCGGGATAAGCTCCGGCTCTATGGGCCTTCTGGCTCGAAAGAACATACTTTTTGCTGTGTGTGTGTGTGTGTGTGTGTGTGTGATAGTCCTGTCATAAATCACAGACTTTTTTGTTTGTTGACTGGGGAGATGCTTTAATCTTCTTACAGTTGCAGTTTTAATCTGAGATTTAACATTATTCTTACAAGGTGACAGCCCATATGTGGCCTCTGTTGTCCGCAGAGCTTTAAACAACACGATTGGATTGGATTGGATGTTGATTTCTGTTGTTGTTGTATTTGTCAGGATTGTTGGCATTATTGTTGTTGTTATTCGACCTACTGCATGTCAAGTCAAAGTCAAGTCAAAACCACTTGAATCATCCCCATGAAGGGCAGTTACAAGGGCACGTGTATGTGCAGGAATGGACTCAAGGCACTAGCAGGTCTGCACTTGAAGTTTACCTCTGTGTGTGTGTGTGTGTGTTGATTTGTTCATTCTGTTAGTTATTCTGTTATTTCGAGAATAATGGAATAAACATTCATGTTGTCCCCCCCCCCCCCCCCCCCATCCAGTCCATGGGTGTATGCAGTTTTTGTAAATTTTGTCATTTATTTATTTTATTTATGTATTCTTTTATATCGAGGATAATGGAATAAGCACATGTGCTTTTTTTTTTTTTACATCTAGTCCCCGTGTGTATGCGGTTTTGTAATTCTGTCATCTGTTTCCCACCGGCACACAATGGCCTACTCTTACGAAAAGCTGAACAGGATTTAACGTGTGCGCAAGATGTTCTGCGTGCGTGCGTTCGCACACGGGGCCTCGGTTTATAGTCTTATTATCTGAAAGACTTTTGGGGAGAGTGGAGTCTGCACTGATGATAACTCCAGGGGAAAATATCCCCTTGAACGGGAATCGAACCCGGGTCGTCAGATTGCGAGCGCAATGTTCTGACCACTTTTGACTGCTTCGTGTGTGTGTGTGAGGGTGTGTGTGTGCGCGAGTGGTGCTTGTTTCTGTCTGTCTGTGTGTCTGCTGAGTGAATAGTGAGGTAGATGGAGAGAGAAGAGAGAGAGAGAGAAGAGAGAGAGAGAGAGAGAGAGAGAGAGAGAGAGAGAGAGAGAGAGAAAAGAGAGAGAATGAATACAATGACAATGACAAATTCTTTTATTTCGAGGATAATGAATAAGCACACATGTGCTTTTTTACATCCAGTCCCCGCCCGTTAGGGATACATCTTAATAATAATAAGCCCAATACTTATACAGTCTACGAGAGAGAGAGAGAGAGAGAGAGAGAGAGAGAGAGAGAGAGGGGGGGAGAGAGAGGAACATGGTGGGTGTGGGCGGGTGGACAGTGTTCGCAGACAAAGGTAAAGTCCGTTAACTCCCCGCTGCTGGGGGTGGAGTCACGCAGAGGGGGAGGAAGAAGAAGAGGGCCATAATCACTCCCCAGCCCCCACCCGTAAATGACCCGTGACCTGTTAGCGCGCTTATGGTCAGATGACTTTGTCAAAAATCCATGCACCTGGGATTTTTTTTTTTTCATTTCCAAGAAAACATTTTTTAAAAAGTTGTGGCTTGCTTTTGGTGTTTTTTTTTTTTTTAAAGAACGCTTTTTCAAAAGTTCTTTTTTATGTTTGGAAGAATAATTTCTCTTTCTTTATGTTTATAAACATAACGTAGCTGGGTTGTTTTTTTTCTTTGTTGTTTGATGGTTTTCTTAATGGTGATGGGGTGGTGGTGGTGGTGGTTTATTCTTTGTCTCTGTCTGTCTGTCTGCTTGTCTGTCTCTGTCTGTCTGTCTGCAAGTGTCTCTGTCTGTCTTTCTCGGTTAATCTTTTATTTGCTGACCTACCGGACACTTCATAAACCTAATCTGTTGCACATCTCAAACACACACCACACACAAACACACACACACTCCTTTCTCTCTCTCCCTCCCTCTCCATTTCTCTCTGTCTTTCTCTGTCACACACAAACATACACACACACACACACAAACACACACACAGATGACAAAAATTACCAAACTGCATACACACGGGGACTAGATGTAAAAAGAGCACATGAGTGCTTATTCCATTGTCTTCGAAATAAAAGACTAAATAACTAAATGAATAGACACACTCACACACACGCAGACACAGAACACACACACACACACACACACACACACACCACTCACTCACTGACTCACACACAAACACAGGGACAAACAGACAGAACTGATCTTTATTTCAACTATGTAGGCCACTCCTAGTTATGCAGTAAGGTTAGAAATTGAGAGCGCACACACACACACACACACACACCACACAACACACAAACTTACACACACAAACACACATACTCACACACACAAACACACACATACACACACTCACACACAGCACACACAAACACACACATACACACACACCTAATACACAACACACACAATACACACACTCACACACAAACACACGCTATCTCTCTCTCTAAAACACACAGGCATACATACACACACTATCTCTCTGTCTCTGTACACACACACACACACACACACACACACACACCACAGACACATTCACACGCACACACACACACTAACTCTCTCTCTCTCCACACACATACACACACTATCTCTCTCTCCCCACCCTCTCTCTCTCTCTCTCTCTCTCTCTCTCTCTCTCTCACAGATGTTAGACAGAATTACATTCCGGTAAAATATAGAAGACAGCCTAATTTATTTAGATTCTGTTTACTCATGGCATCTAGTCGCCCTGAGATCGTGCGCAGCCTTGCTTTATATTTGTGCAAAGCCTTTAGAATAAGAGATATCTTGGTTTCTTAAGTCATATGTTTTGTAACTTATTTTTATTGTGGTGGTTATGGTTATACAATAATATTTTGGTTTTTTTGTTCTTCCTTAGTTTTCTCACTAAAATACTAAGCAGTTTGGCAACTTCCCCATCATGTATGGGCCAATGGCCTTTTTGTGAATAAATCTTTCGAGTTGAGTTCTCTCTCACACACATATTATACACACTATCTCTCTCTCTCTCCCTCCCCCCCTCTCTCTCTCTCTCCACACACACACACACACTCACACTCTCTCACACACACCTCTCTCTCCTCTCTCTAACCACAATCAGAAGTGCGAACACATTTAAACCCTGGGCAATTTCCAGTGTGTCCTGCGTTACACCACTTTTATCTTTTTGACGCCCGTGGAGATCCATAAAAACTCCCCATCAGCCTGGGTGGTTCTATAAGAGGGGAGATGGGGGAGGAAGAGATTTGTGGGGAAGTGGGGGAGGAGGGAAATGGAGGATGGTGGTGGTGATGATGTTGATGGGAGGTGGGAGGGTGGGGGATGATGGGGAGGGGAGGGAGGGGGGGGGGGGGGGGGGGGGGGGGGGGGGGGGGGGGGGGGCTGGACGGTTCATGCATGAGAGCACAGCAATGGTTTGGTGACTTCGCTGTAAGTGTGTGTGTGTGTGTGTGTGACCCTGTGTGACTGTGTGTGGCTCTGTGTGTGTGACTCTGTGTGTGTGACTGTGTCTGGTGTATGTATGTGTGTGACTCTTGTGTGTGTGTGTGTCACTGTGAGTGTGTCTGTGTGTCTGTCTGTGTGTCTGTCTGACTGTCCTCTCTCTCACAAAGCTTTAGTGCATAGCCACGCGTGACCTTCATGGTTAAAATAAAGATTAGTCCTGTCTGTCTGTCTGTGTGTCTGTCTGTCTGCTTCTTTCTTGTTCTATGCTTTGAACGCCTGCGCGCGTACTTGTGCATGTGCACGTGTGTGTGTGTGTGTTTGTGTGTGCATTTGTGTGTGTGCTTGGATGTGTGTGCGTATGTGTGTGTGCGCGTGCGCGCGCCTCTGTACGTGTGTGTGTGTGTGTGTGTGTGTGTCTCTCTTTCAGGTGGGTTATGTTCCTCCTCTCTCTCCTCTCTCTCTCTCTCTGTCTCTCTCTCTCTCTCTCTCTCTCTCTCTCTCTCTCTCTCTCTCTCTCTTTTGGGTGGGTTATGTTCTCTATCTATCTATCTATCTATCTTTCTATCTAGGTCTTTCTCTCTCTCCCTCTCTCTTAGGTGGGTTATGTTCCCTCTCTCTCCATCTATCTATCTATGGTATCTATCTATGTCTTTCTCTCTCTCTAAGGTGTGTTATATTCTCTCTCTCTGTCTCCCTCCCCCCCCCCCCCCTCTCTCTATTTTAAATGTTTTATGTTCTCTATCTTTTTTAAAAAATTTATTTTATGTAATTCTTTTATATCGAGGATAATGGAATAAGCACTTATGAGCTTCTTTTTTCTTTTTACATCCAGTCTCCATCTGTATGCGGTTTTATAAATTCGTTATCTGTTCCCACCGGCACACTCTTTTAGGGCAGGGAGTTACGTTCTCCTTATGGTTTCCTTTTCTTCATGAAGGAAGTGTTTGATGAGCAAGCATAGCAGTATGCCACATCTGCCCTCACACTCAGTCTGTCAGTAGGGCGGTACAGAAGACACGCCATTAAAGCAGGGCTAATAATAGGCAATGGCGTGTTCGGACCACTTTTTTGACAGGGGACATAATTTGTACGGGCCGTTTTGTATGTCAGTATTTTATGGTCAAAATGTCGTGTCTTTTTTTCTTTCTTTCCACGCCTACCTATCTCTTCTGTCTGTCTGTTGTTGTTTTTCTGGTCTGTCTGGTCTGTCACGTCTTCGGGTTGTTTCATGTCTGTCTGTCTTTCTGGAGGACTGTCTTTCTGTCTTTTAGCATGCTGTCTGTGTTTCTTTTTTGTTTGTCTTTGCCTCTCTTTGCTGTCTGTTTCTGTCTGTCTGTCTGTCTGTGTGTTTCTCTCTGTCTCTCCGTCTGTCTCTCTCTTTCTCTTTCTTTCTGTCTTATTGTCTGGCTGTCTCTCTCCTCTCTGTCTCTGTCTGTCTGTCTGTCTGTCTATCTCTCTCTCTCTATCTATCTATCTATCTATCTATCTATCTATCTATATCTCTCTATCTCTTTCTCTCTATCTATCTATCTATATCTATCTATCCTTCTATCAATCCATCTATCTATCCATCTATCTATCTTTTCTATTGCTGTGGGAGGGTAGGGGGAATGCAGGGACATGACTAAATTTAAAAAAAGAGAAGAAAGTGTATAATTGTGGACCCAAAAGATGATTGATTTTTTAATGAGTGGTAGTTGAATCGGGGGACGGGATAGCTCAGTGGTCGGAGCACTCGCTTTTCCCCAGCCAAGTTAAGCAGCGTCGAGCGTGGTTACCACTTGGATGGGTGACCGTTTGCGCGCCGTGGCTTCAGTACAGTTCCCCCAGTTCACCCAGCTGTAAATGGGTACCTGCCCTCTTTAGGGTCAGGGAAGGTAAAGCAGCGAGGGAGAGGAGATGGGCGCCGCCCTCAATATGCTGGCCCCTAGAGAAGTGAGGTCTCTGACGCCTCGCTCCCCTACGACCTTATAGGTTATGGGACTCCTTTACCTTTTTTACCTTTTAGTTGAATTGATCCATGTGTTAGCAGTTTAGGAAGGAATCGATGTTGAGAAGCAGTTTCCCATTTTCACTTTTGTCTGTCTGTCTCTGGCTGTCTGTCTTCTGTCTGTCTCTGACTCTCTCTCTCTCTCTCTCTCTCTCTCTCTCTCTCTCTCTCTCTCTCTCTCTCTCTCCTTGTCTGTCTGTCTTTGTTTTCTCTCTAGGAATCGATGTTGAGAAGCACAGTTTCCCATTTTCACTTTTGTCTGTCTGTCTTCTGTCTGTCTCTGACTCTCTCTCTCTCTGTCTGTCTGTCTGTCTGTCTGTCTCTCTGTCTTTGTTTTCTCTCTTTCCCCCTCTCATCGATATCTCTCTCTCTCTCTCTCTCTCTCTCTCTCTCTCTTCTGCCACTTGCGCACTCCAAAGTTGGGTGTTATTTTTGTTTTTTGCTTGGTTTTTTTTTATCTTATATATCTGGTGGGGTTTTCCTAAGTTTATACATCTGGTTGTTGTTTTTTTACATTTTTTTTGTGGTTAAATCTCTAAGCTTCACCAATGTTGAGATTTTTTTGGTATGCCACAGTTTTTTGCTTTTTTCTTTGGTGCCCACTTTTAAGGTTCGAGCATTCTGACTTTGGAAATACACTTAACTAAGGCACGACATTTTTTTTTAAAAAGCATACAGGAAAAAAAATGCTCAAGTGGTTTTTCTTCTTCTTTTCTTTTCAGATTTAGAAAGAACAAACCTGGAACCGAACCATCTACACTAAGACGCCATCACCACCACCATCACCACTAGGACACCACCACCACCACCACCGTTATCAGCGCGATCAACTTCCGGTGTGTGTGCAACAGGAAGCCTACATGGGCGATAACTCTGGTCACTGCGTGACGTCAGAAGCGCTGTGCAGGGGAGAGAAGTCTGGAGTATGAAGCATGACGAGCCAGCTCAGGCGATGGAGTTACTGGCCCTTTGGCTCGAAATCAACAACACAGCAGCAGCAGCAGCAGCAGCAACAGCAGCAGCAGGAGGATGGAGAAGGGTGGGGGTGAGGCGGCGGCGGAGAGGGAATGTCGTCGTCGTTGTTGTCGCCCTTGTCGTTGCTGTGTTGGCGCTGGGAGATGTTGGGAGCGTGTCGGCTCAAGGTGAGTGAGTGGTGGTTGTAGTAGTGTGTGTGGTGGGGGGGGGGGGGGGGGGGGGGGGGGGGTGGGAGTGGGTGTGGTTGGTGATGGTGGTGTGGTGTGTGTGTGTGGTGGTGGGGTGGAGGGGATGGTGTGTGGTGTGGTTGTGTGTGGGTGGTGGTGTGGTGTGCGGTGGGGGTGGGGTGGTGTGTGCGTGTACGTGCGCGCGCGTGTGTGTGTGTTTGTGTGCGTGGCATGTCCGGTGACTCATTTCGGTGTTGTCTGTGTCTCCTCTGTCTCTGTGTCTCTTTCTCTCTGTCTTTCTCTGTCTGTCTCTGTCCTTTCTCTCTGTCTCTATGTTTGTTCTCTTTTTTCTGTCTGCCTACTCCTCCACCCCTCCCCCTAATATATCCTACTGAGTTCTGTGGCTCTTCTGGTTTCTAGTCTTTCATGTTGGTATCCGTCTGTCTGTCACCCTGTTTCCCTATTTTTTCTCTCATTAATTTTGTTGAGAGAGAGAGAGAGAGAGAGAGAGAGAGAGAGAGAGAGAGAGAGAGAGAGAGAGAGAGAGAGAGAGATAGGTGGAGAGATAGGAAGAGAGAGAGAGGTGGAGAGAAGAGGAGGGAGAGGTGGAGGAGAGGGAGGGGGAGAGAGAGGAGGGGGAGAGAGAAAGAGGTGGAGAGAGAGAGGTGGAGAGAGAGAAAGAGAGAGAAAGGTGGAGAGAGAGAAGAGAGAGAGGAGAGGAGAGAGAGAGAGAGAGAGAGAGAGAGAGAGAGAGAGAACGGCAATGGTTTATTGTTGTAGTAAGCTTTCAAGCCCATTCACAAGGAGGCAGTGGGAGGGGGATTGGACACAAACACAGTGATATCATTTTCACTAGGAAGAAGAACCCCCCTCCCCCTCCCACCACCCAAACAGCAAACAACTTACTTTTTTTTAAAAAAAGTTTAAGGTGTTTCCATAACGTATGTGGTCGTTGGAGAGCGAAGCATCACATCAGAGACCTCAGCTTCTCTAGGGGTCATCATATTGAGGGCGGCACCCATCTCCTCTCCCTCGCTGCTTTTACCTTCCCTGACCCTAAAGAGGGTAGGTACCCATTTACAGCTGGGTGAACTGGGGGACTGTGCTGAAGCCAAGGCGCGCAAATGGTCGGTCACCCATCCAATTGATCACCAAACTCACCACGGCCCAAATACTCCATCAGAGCGTAGATTGCACGTCATGTTTCACCAACTCCAACAAAGATGGGTATTGTTGAAAACTATGATTTACTGTAGTGTTAGCAGAGCGAGTATAACGAGCAGCATTTCTTGAGAGAGAGGCAGGGCAGACAGACAGACATAGAGAAAGAGAGAGAGAGAGAGAGAGAGAGAGAGAGAGAGAAGAGAGAGAGAGAGATCAGAGAAAAGAAGACAGACAGACAGAGAGAACGAGAGAGAAGAGAGAGAGAGAGAAGAGAGAGAGAGAGAGAGAGAGAGAGAGAGAGAGAGAGAGAGAGAGAGAGAGAGAGAAAGACAGAGAGACAGAGACAGAAGACAGACAGACAACAGAAGAAACGAGAGAGAGAGAGATACAGACAGACAGACTGAGACAGACAAACAGAAAGAAACAGAGAGAGAGAGAGAGAGAGAGAGAGAGAGAGAGAGACAGACAGACAGACAGACAGACAGACAGACAGACAGAAACGAGAGAGAGATACAGAGACAGACACACAGACAAAGAGAAAGAAATACAGAGAGAGCGAGAGACAGACAGACAGACACAGACACACACACACACACACACAGAAACGAGAGACAGACAGACAGATTGAGACAGACAAAGAGAAAGAAATACAGAGAGAGCGAGAAACAGACAGACAGACACAGACAGACGGACAGAGAAAAGAACACCAGGGCTATGATCTCACCAGCTAAGACTCCTAAATGGCAATTGAAACGTGATCTGAAACCGACCGCGCGAGGTCGCTCTGTCAATCATTATAGCACGTGACTAAGCCCTCTTTGCATATTATGCAAATGGGATACTGACACCTGCAACGTGTGTGCAAGCGATCACGAGGTAGCGCTTGAAACTGATCCGCTTGTGACAGATGCTGTCAGCCTGTCATTGATTCTGTTAATTTCCTAGGCTTGCTTGCTTAGGCAGTCATATATATATATATTATATATATATATATATATATATATATATATATATATATATATATATATATAAATATATATAATATAATATTGTGTACCCTCGCAGACCATCTTGCCCACATGTTATAATTATACACTCTGCTCCGCTAGTTTGGAAGAGTAGGCCATCCATGTGTGTGGGTTGCTGTACTGTGTGGAATGGGGATGACAAACATTTTACAAAAACTGAGCGTGTCACACGGGGGACTGGATGTAAAAAACAAGAAAAGAACATATTATGAAAGCTTATTCCATTAACCTTGATAAACGATTTTTTCCCTTCTAATGTGTGCCTGTCTTCTCTTTAAATTTCAAACGTGCAACACTAGTGAATTCCTTGAAATCTCGTTTTTGTGTATTGATATATTATCACGTTATACTAATTTTTCAAGTAGCAAAAAGTAGTAATGCTAAATATAAAAAAGGACAAATAAAAACGAAACTATAGTGGGGGGGGGGGTGGGGGGGGTTCGCCGGGAGGGGCTGGAGGGGGGACACTGCCAAAACAAAACAGAAACTATGGACATTGTTCCTAAAGTAATCTCTCTCTCTGTCTCTCTCTGTCTCTCTCTCTCTCTCTCTCTCCTCTCTCTCTCTCTCCTCTCTCTCTCTCTCTCTCTTTCTCACCCACTCGCATACCCACACACACTCTCTCTCTCACTCACCCCCACCCCCCTCTCACTTTCTCTCTCTCTCTCTCCCCCTACCTCCCTTTCCACCCTCCCCCTCCCCCCCCCCTCTCTCTCTCTTCCTCCCTGTCTTCCCTCCCTTCTCCCCTCCTCCTCCTCCCCTTCTCCCACCCCCTTCCTCTTCCCCATCCTCCTCCTCCTCCTCTTCCATCTCCACCTCCCCCCCCCCCCCCCCCCCCCCCCACCTTCCTCCACACATATGACTGATCGGATTGGTAAAGGATCCCGATCCTCATCACCAGTCCCAGAAACCTGTCAGAAGAGAGGGATTCTCACCGAGAAAATCCCCTTCCTTTCTCACTACAGACTGGTGTCACACAAGGCTCCCACCAGATCCTCCCCTCCACCCCCCCTCTCTCTCTCTTCACATGAAATACACTTCTGGAAGAGGGTGGGGGGTTTGTATCCCTCTCCCCCCCTCCCCTATATTCCTTACTAACCATCACACCATGGCTGAGTGGTTTGACTGGTCAGAATCTACTAAGCTTTCGCTGAACTGGGCCAAGCCCCGTTATGTTGGAATGCTTGTTCTGTTCTGATTTGATACCATTGTTGTAACGGTTCCAAACACGCACGATGTTACATGTTGGGGGTGGGGGTATTGTGAAGCACGCGCTTTTGCATGTGTGTGTGTGTGTGTGTGTGTGTGTGTGTGTGTGTGTGTGTGTGTTTTGATGTGTGGAATATCTTTGAGGTTTTGTTGTCTGCTGTTGTTTGTTTGGTTGTTGTTGTTTGTTTGGGTTTGTTGTTGTTGTTGTTTTTTTTGGGGGGGGGTATTTCTTATTTTGGTTTTCGCACTAAAGCAGACACAATCAACAT
>CM054160.1:50951303-50961303 GCA_028751875.1 Rapana venosa
CAGGTACCCATTTACAGCTGGGTGAACTGGGGGAACTGTACTGAAGCCAAGGCGCGTAAACGGTCACCCATCCAAAGTGGTAACCACGCTCGATGCTGCTTAACCTTGACTGGGGGAAAGCGAGTGTTCTGACCACTGAGCTATCTGTCCCCTCCCCTACGGAGTGATGAGAAAGTAGAAATAGATTTCGATTATGTGGTGAAAAGAAATGTTGGGCATGATTTTTTTTTAAAGAAAAAAGTCATAAGAATGTACATTTATTGTAGTTATAATGTTTGCAGGATTGTGTGACGAAAACCATAACAGATAATTATGGCATTGACAATAATGATACTCTTTTTTTTTATTGGGTTTTTATTTTATTTCAGTTCCTCGGTTAGACCTCCGAGGTTCTGACCAATGGTCAGATTTTTTTTCTTGTTAAAATATTCTTATAATACGAAGAGAGAGAGAGAGAAGAGAGAGAGAGAGAGAGAGAGAGAAGAGAGAGAGAGAGAGAGAGAGAGAGAGAGTAAAAAAAAAACCCAACCCAATAACATCGAAATTGAATATACTTGAAATTTGTCATCGCAAAATAGGGCTGGTTTTTTTGGTTTTTTTATCTCTTCTTTTTTATGTACGGAAGAATTGTCACATACATGCCTCTGTCTGTCTGTCTGTCTGTGTCTGTCTCTCTCTCTCTCTCTCTCTCTCTCTCTCTCTCTCTCCCACACACACCCATCCCTCTCTCTTCTCTCCTCTCTCCCCCTCCCCCATCCCTCTCTCTTCTCTCCTCCTCTCTCTCTCCCCTTCCCTCTCTCCCTCTCTCTCCCTTCCCACCCTCTTCTCTCCCCTTCTCCCTCCTCTCTCTCCCCCACTCTCCTCCCCTCTACCCCCTCCTCCCCTCCCCTCCTCTCCCTCATACCTACCCCCCCTTCTCTCTCTCTCTCTCTCTCTCTCAAGAAGTTGCCTTAATGTCCTTCCTATACTGCTGTGGATTCCAGACTCCCCCCCCCCCCCCCCCCCCACTCACTCCTTCCCCTGCCCCCCTCACTCAGTGTCTGAAAGTCTTGGAGGGAGCGAGTTCTCCCTTCTGACCAATTATCGCGATGGATTCCGGCCTGCCGGCCGCTTTAATTGCAGTCGCGCTACGACCGCGTCGCGCACCGATTTCTTATTTTTTTGTTTTTTTTGGTCTATGTGCTCCTCCACGAAACACCAACGACTACGACGACGACAACGACACACACACACGCACGCACGCACGCACACACACACACACACACACACCACACACACACACACACACACCACACACACACACTCACACACCACCGCCGCGCGCACACACACACACACACACACACACACACACAGACACACACCTCTCTCTCTCTCTTCTCACACACACACACTCACACACACACACACACTCTCTGTCTCTCTCTCTCACACGCTCACACACACACACACACTCTCTCTCTCTCTCACACGCTCACACACACAAACTCCTCTCTCTTCTCTCTCTCTCACACACACACACACAGACACAAGGGGTAGGGGACGTAACTCCGCACTAGAAAGGGCGACCAAGGGGAGGTTATTCGGGTGCGAATTGGTATAACTCTTTGCTCGTGAGTAATGACTGAATGGAAAGAAGAGAAAGAGGGGAAGAGAGAGAGAGAGAGAGAGAGAGAGAGAGAGAGAGAGAAGAGAGAGAGAGAGAGAGAGAGAGAGAGAGGGAGAGAGATAGGGGGTATGGAGTGGAAGAGAAGAAGATTGCAGTCTGTGTTAGGAGAATTGAAGGTCTTTTAAAAAAAACACACACACACACACAAAAAGAAAAAAAGAGAAAAGTTTTGTGTTTTGTTTCGGGAAAGTCATCGAGTGCGTGTTTGTGCTTCGTTTCTGTCTTTCTGTCTCTCTTTCTTGACTTTCTCTGTCTCTGTCTGTCTCAGGTTTTTGCTACTGTCTCCCTGTCCCTTCGCTGTCTGTCTTTGTCTCTGTCTCTGTCGCTGTCTCTCTCTGTGTCTCTCTCTGTCTCTCTGTCTGTCTCTCTTCTTTCTCTCGCTCCCTCTCTCTCTCTCTCTCTCAATCTTTCCCTTTGTCTATATCTGTCTTTCTCTCCATCTGCTACTGTCTCTCTGTCCCTTCGCTGTCTGTCTTTGTCTCTGTCTCTGTCGCTGTCTCTCTCTGTGTCTCTCTCTGTCTCTCTGTCTAACTCTCTTCTTTTCTCGCTCCCTCTCTCTCTCAATCTTTCCCTCTCTCTGTCTCTCTGTATTTCTCTGTCTCTGTCTGTCTCTCTCTCTCAATCTTTCCCTCTCTCTGTCTCTGTCTGTCTAATGTCTCTCTGGCTTTTTTTGTCTCTGTCTGTCTTTCTCTTTTTGTCTGTCTCTCTGTCTGTCCTCTCTCTCTCAATCTTTCCCTCTCTCTGTCTCTGTCTGTCTATGTCCCTCTGGCTTTCTTTGTCTCTGTCTGTCTTTCTCTTTTTTTCTGACTCTCTGTCTGTCTCTCTCTCTCAATCTTTCCTCCTTTTCTGTATCTTTTCCCTCTCTCTTCTCTGTGTGTCTCTGTCTCTCTGCTTTCTTTGTCTCGTCTGTCTTTCTTTCTGTCTGTCTCTCTCTCTATCTCTCTGTCCCTGTCCCCTCTACTTCTCTCTTTCTCCTCCATCCTCCTCTATGTCTTTACCCCACCCCCCTCTCTCTCTGTCCTGTCTGTAGCAACCAGCCCTCCCCCCCCCTCCTCTCTCTCTCTCTCTCTCTCTCTCTCTCTTACGCACAGTATCTAGACTCTCCACCCCCCTCCTCCCTACCACCCTCCACATCTTCTTGTTCTGTGTCTGGCCAGTCTCTCCTCTGTTCCCACATCCATCCTTCCTTCCTTCCTTCCTCCTTCCCTTCATCTTTCCTTCCTTCCTTCCAGCCGTCTGTGACTTATGACTGCAGGTGCTACACTGAGTGGGAGAGAGAGAGAGAGAGAGAGAGGAGAGAGAGGAGATGAGAGAGAGAGGAGAGGAGAGAGAGAGAGAGAGAGACAGCAGAGGAGAGAGAGGAGAGAGAGAGAGAGAGGGACAGAGAGAGAGAGAGAGAAGAGAGATGAGAGAGAGGAGAGAGAGGAGAGGAGAGAGAGAGAGAGAAGAAAAGAGATAGAGAGAGAGAGAGAGAGAGAGAGAGAGAGAGAGAAAGAAAAAGAGAGAGTGTGTGTGCTTGTTTGTGTGTGCGTGCGTGCTTGTTTGTTTGTGTGAGTGTGTGTGTGGTGTGTGTGGGGTGTGTGTGAGTGTGTGGGGTGTGTGAGAGAGAGTGTGTGTGTGTGTGAGAGAGAGAGAGCGAGCGAGAGCAGAGCTATTAATGATAAGGATATAGTTTTGGCACTCACAGAGAGTGACACACACACAAACACGAACACACACACACACACACACACACACCCCCACTACACAACACACACACCACACCACACCACACACACAACACAACACAACACACCACACACACACACACACACACACACACACACACACAACACACAACACACACCACACACGCACAGCGAGGCAGTCCTGCATAAGAAGGTAAAGAATTTGGAAATTTCGGTGGTGAAGGTGGTGGTGCTGGTGGAGGTATTGGGTGGATGGAGGGAGGGGTGGAGGGTATGATGGAGGGGGTGGGGGGGGGGGGGGGTAGAAGAGGGTGAAGTGGGTGAGATATGTATGGCGGGTGGAGGTAACGATATAAATGATGGGGGCAACTGTGTGTGTCTGAGATTAAGTGGTTAGAGACTTCACGGGGGAGACAGACAGACAGAGAGAGAAAGAGAGAGAGAGGGAGAAGAGAGAGAGAGAGAAGAGGGAGAGAGAAGAAGACAGACAGACAGAGAAGAGCAGACAGACAGACAGCAGACAGACAGAGAGACAGACGACAGAAAGACAGAGAGAGACACAGATAGGGGGAAGAGAGAGAGGAGAGAGAGAGAGAGAGAGATGAGAGAGAGAGAGAGGAGAGAGAGAGAGAGGGAGAGACAGAGAGAGAGGGGAGGGGGGGTAGACAGACAGATATATATAAATATTGATAGATTGATAAATAGACAGACAGAATACAGGAGACAGAGACTACAGAGAGAGACAAGGCAGAGAGACAGACAGGAACACAGAGAAGAAGAAGAGAAAGGAGAGAGGAGGAGAGAGAGAGAGAGCGAGAGAGACAACATACATACATACATACAGACAGACAGACAGACAGACACACAGAGACAGACAGAGACAGCCAGCCAGCCAGACCAGACAGACAGACAGACAGAAATACAGAAATACGAACACAAAACTTTTTCACAGAGGGGTTTCCTATGGAGATGCTGGCGGACTCCTTGCAGCATAAACAGCATCCCCACCTTCAGGAAATTCTGCACTGGACATTTTCCCCCTTTTCTATCCCTCGCTCCTTCTTTCTTTCTGTCTTTCTCCTCACCTCTCTATCCTCTCCCCTCTCATGCCTACTTTTTTTTTCTTTCTGTCCTTCTACCTACCTAACACCTTTCCTGCCTCTCCTTGGCTGTTTGGTGGTGGTTGGTTGTTTTTTTTCTTTTTCGTGCAAATCTGAAAATTGTTTTTTTTATTCTTCTAAACTTTCTGATGAGCTCGCTACTCTGAAGTCGGTTGACAGAATTGACAAAAACCGCATACACATGGGGGACTGGATGTGAATTTTATAAAAAAAAAAGCACAGAAGTGCTTATTCCATTATCATCTATGTAAAAGAATAAAATAAAAGATAAAATATAAAAAAGAGGTTGGAACATGTCGGCTGGGGTCAGTAGGGCAGACCTCTTGTAGAGTTATAGGCACTAATGTATGTTCTGTTTTTGTTTGTTTTGGTTGGTTGTTTTGGTTGGTTGTTTTGGTGGGTTTTTTAAAAATAATAATAATAATAATAATGATAATAATAATAATAATAATTAATGGAATTCATATAGCGCTGAATCTTGTAAGGCAACAAATCAAAGCGTTCAGATTTTTTTTCTCGAGGATAATGGAATAAGCACTCATTTCCTTTTGTTTACATCCACTCCCCGTTATAATAATACTAGTAATAATAATATAATAATAATAATAATAATAACAATAATAATAATGTATGGAATTTATATAGCGCTGAATCTTGTAAAGCAACAAAATTTATCAAAGCGCTCAGATTTTTTTCTTCTTTATTTTTCTCGTGGATAATGGAATAAACACTCATGTCCTTTTTTGTTTACATCCAGTCCCCGTGTGTGTGCGGTTTTGTAAATGTTGTCATCTAATCCCACCGGTACACAATGGCCTACTCTTTCGAAAAGCGGAACAGGATTTAACGTGTGCACAAGATGTTCTGCATGCGTTCGCACACGGGGCCTCGGTTTATAGTCTCATCCGAAAAGTGTGGGTTTTTTTTATAGATCAGATTTCAGTTGTTCTTGTCAGCAACTACGAAGTGATGTAATCACTTGCATAGTTAGTCTCAGGGATACTGAAAATAGAGATTTTGTTTGGGTTTGTTTTTGTTTGTGTTTTCTTATTGCTATTGTGATAGACAGAATTACAATTGATGTAAGCATTGATTTTAGTCTCAGGGATACTGAAAATAGTATGATTTTTTTGTTGGTTTGTTTCTTGTTTGTGTTCTCTGTATCGCTATTGAGCTACAGTTCCGTCAATGGTTTGCATCTTTATTTCCGTCGCTCTCTTTCCTCGTCTTTCTGTCTATTCTTTCTTTCTATATCTTTCTCTCTCTTCTGTCTCAACTTCTCTCTCTCTCCTCTCTCTCTTCTCTCTCTCTCTCTCTCTCTCTCTCCTCCTCTCTCTTTCTCTCTCTCTCCCCTCTTCTTCTCTCTCTCTCTCTCTCCCCTCTCTCTCCCTCTCTCTTCTTCCCTCTCTCTCTCTCTCTCCTCTCTCTTCCCTCTCTCTCTCTCTTCCCTCTCTCTCCTCTCTCACCCCTCTCTCTTCTCTCTCTCCCTTTCTCTCTCTCTCCCCCTCTCTCTTTCTCTCTCTCTTCTCTCTCTCTCCCCTCTCTCTCCTCTTTCTCTCTCTCCTCTCCCCCTCTCTCTTTCTCTCTCTCTCCTCCTCCTCTCTCTCTCCTCTCTCTCCCTCCCTCTCTCTTCTTCTCTCTCTCCTCTCCCTCTCCTCTCCTCTCTCTCTCCCTTCTCTCTCCCTTCTCTCTCTCTCTCCCCCCTCTCCTTTCTCTCTCTCTCTCTCCCCCTCTCTCTTCTCTCTCTCCTCTCTCTCCTCTCTCTCCCTCCCTCTCTCTCTCTCTTTCTCTCTTCCTCCCCCTCTCTCTTTCTCTCTCTCCCTTTCTCTCTCTCCCCCTCTCTCTCCCCCTCCTCTCTTCCCTCTCTCTCTCTCTCTTTCCGTCTGTCTGTCTCTCTCTCTCCCTCTCTTTCTCTCTCTCTCTCTCTCCCACTTTCTCTCTCTCTCCCTCCTTCTCTCTCTCCATCCACCACACTCTCTCTTTCTCTCTCTCTCTCTTCCTCCCCTCCCCCCCCCCCCACTCTCTCTCTCTGTTGCTTGTAGTTTCCTTTCCTTGCCTCGTTCTTCCTTTTTCCTCTGTTCTTGAGCGCTTTGATTTGTTGCTTTACAAGATTCAGCGCTATATAAATTCCATACATTATTATTATTATTATTATTATATTATTATTATATATTAATATTATTATTATTATTATCATTATTATTATTATTGTTCTGATTTTCTGTTCCTGGGGTGCTTCCATACTTCAGCTTCACGGCTCTTCTTCAGTCGTCTGCTGGGATCCAATGGGAGTTGTCTGTTGGTCTGCTTCTGGCCAATAATATGGCCCAATATATAGTTATTATTGAGGGTAAGGGGATACGCTTACAGCTTCTTTACCCCATCCCCCCCCCCCCCCTCCCCCAGACACACCCACCCACCCGTCCAACTCCACTCCACCCATTCCCTTTCCCCAATGGAAAAAAAAAGAAACTTAAAAAAATAAAAGAAGGTTGAGAACCATGTAGGTTTACACATTTTGAATCTTAAAATAACAAACTGTGGATTCTGATCAAACACACTGACATCCACACTTAGGCGGGAGGGAGGGAGGAAAAAAGGGAAAGGGAGGGGGAGGGAGGGAGGAAAAGGGAAGGAAGGAAGGAAGGAAGGAAAAAGGGAAAGGGAAAAGGGGGGAGGGGGGAGGAGGAGGGGGAGGAGGAGGAGGAGGAGGGGGGAGGAGAAGGGGAGAGAAGAGAGAGAGGAAGAGAGAGGGGGGAAAAAGGAGAGAGAGAAGAGAGAAAAAGTGAGAGAGGGTCTTTATTAAATTTGGGAAGGAGAGAGAGGGAGAGCGTCTTTTTAATTAAAGGAGAGAGAAAAAGGAGAGAGGAGAGAGGAGAGAGAGAGAAAAGGGAGAAGAGGAGAGAGAGAAGCTTTTATTGAAATTTTAAAAGCACACACACACACACACACACAAAAGGGAGCGAAAGGCGTCTTCATTGCATTGAATAGGGGAAAAGCGTTGGTGGGTTGTTTTTTTTTTTTTATTGCCTTTAAAAAAACCCCCCCAACCCAAGAAATGGATTAAAAAAAAAAAATGAAATTTTAAAAATAGTGTAAAAAAGAACAAGGAAGCACGGATGAGGGGGTTGAAGAAAGACTATTTGACCTTTTTCCCGCTGCCCGCCGTCCTCCAGTTCTCAAAAGAAAGAGAGAGGGGGAGAGGAGAGGGGGGGAGAGAGAGAGAGAGGAAGAGAGAGAAAGAGAGGAGAGAGAGAGAGAGAGGGGGGGGGGGGAGAGAGAGGGGGGGGGGAGAAAAAGAGAGAGGGGGGGAGAGAGAGAAAGGGAGAGAGAGGGGGGAGAGAGAGGGAGAGAGAGAGGGAGGGGGAGAAAGGGGAGGGGGGGGGAGAGAGAGGGGGAGGGAAGAGAGGGGGGGGAAGGGGAGAAGAGGAGAGAGGGGAAGAGGAGGGGGGAGAAAAGAGAGAGAGAAAAAGGAAGAGGGGGGGAGGAGGGGGAGAGAGGGGGGGAGAGAGGGGATAGGGGGAGAGGAGAAAAAAAGGGAGGGGAGAGAAGAGAGGAAACGGGGGAGGGAGGGGGAGGAAAGGAGGGGGGGAGAGAGAAAGGGGGGGGGGAGAGAGAGAGAAGGGGGAGAAAAGGAGGGGGGGGAGAGAGAGGAGGGGGGGAGAGGGGGGGGGGGGGGGAAAAATTTGGGGGGGGGTTTTTTTTAAAAAAAAGGGGGGCGGGGGGGGATTCCTTTTTTTTCTTCTTTTGTCCTTTTTTCGCCTTTTGGGGCCGCCCCCAAGCCCTTTGTTTTTCTTTTTTTTTTTTTTTTTTTTTTTTTTTTTTTGTTTTTTTTTGGGGGGGGGGGGGGGCGGGGGGGCCCCAAAACGAGAAAAAACAAGAGAGAGTCAGCAGCCCCGAAAAAAAAATAAGAAAGAAAAAGAGGGAAAAAAAGACAGAGAGAAAGAAACAAACATTTTTAGACACAGGACGGGGAACAGGGAAAAAAAAAAAAGAAGAGACAGCAGACGAAGACAAAAAAGACAGATAGACAGAAAACGACAGAAGACGGACGGAGACAGACAGACGGGTGGGAGGGGGATAAAAAACGAAAAATGTTGCCCCATTTCCCTAGGCTTTTTACCTGCGTGACATTTCGCGTGCTATGGTAGTCTGTTGGGGGAAAAAATTAAGAAAATTGTACGGTAGAAAGGGAAAATAAATTTTTATTTTTCCCTTCCCCCCTCTCCCCTTTCCCCTCTCTTTCCTCCCCCCCCCCCCCATCCCCCATCCCGAACCAGAAGTACACCCCGTTACCATATTTTACCGTTTTAAAAAAAAACAACAACAAATTCCCCTTTTAGATCCCTGGATAACTATGCATGTGATTACATCACTTCGTAGTTGCTGACAGGAACAACAACTGAAATCTGATCTCCATTGTAAAAAAAAAAGAAAGAAAGAAAAAATATATTAATGTTAAACTTAAAAGATTTAAAGATATGGGAGGAATTGTTTTTAAAGATATGGGAGGGAAAAATGCACATTTATTATTACATACATGTATGTATGAGGAGAAACAACAACAACAACAACAACAAAGACTACCCCCAAAAAAAAGAACAAAGAGAAAACAAAAAGAAAAAGAGAGCCGTTCCTTCTCTCTCCCCCCCCCCCCCCCTCTCTCTCATCTCTCTCTCTCTCTCTCTCTCTCTCTCTCCCGGATGGAAAAAATATGCGCATGCTTTATCTGTTACCCTTGAAAAATAAAGATTCATCCATTCATTCATTCCCTCTCTCTCTCGCCCCACCCACGCACACACACACACACACACACACACACACACACACACAACCACACACACACACACACACGCACGCACACACACACACACACACACACAACACACACACACACACACACACAACACACCACACATGGCATGATTAGTATTACCCGCAGTAGTAACAATGGCTATCGTAGCTTCCAGTATAAACATGCAGATTATATACATTAAATTCTCTCAGAATAGCGAAACAAAAATCACATTTTGACGCTCGCTCCTTCCCGTAACTTTTTATATTTCTTCCTTCCTCCTTCTCTCCTCCCCTTCCCCCCTCACATCTTTTCTCGTAAACACCCCCTCCTCCTCCCTTCCCTCGTCTTCAGCTACTATTGGTCTCAATTCCTCTCCTCCTCCTTTTTCTGTGTTTTTTTTTCTTCATTTTCTTTTTTCTTTCCATTAAAGCAAAACTATTGATAAGGTTGTGCATTCAAGCTCTCTCTCAAATCTCCCTTTCCCCCGTGTCCCAGTTTCATTATTTTTATTTTTATTTTTTTATTTTGATTTGAACGTACGAAGATGTGTGTGTGTGTGTGTGTATGTGTGTGTGTGTTGTGTGTGTGTGTGTGTGTTTTGTGTGTGTGTGTGTGTGTGTGTGTGTGTGTGTGTGTGTGTGTGTGTGTGTTGTGTGTGTTGTTTTGGGTTGTGTGTTGTGTGTGTGTGTTGTGTTCTGTGTGAGTGTGTGTGTGTGTGTGTGTG
>CM054160.1:50966303-50981303 GCA_028751875.1 Rapana venosa
CGCGCGCGCGCACAACACACACACACACACCACCCGCGCGCGTGGGACGGATAGCCTTGTGGTTAAAACAATGCGCTCGCAATCTGACGACCCGGGTTCGATTCCCGTTCAAGGGGATATTTCCCCCCGGAGTTAACATCAGTGCAGACTCCACTCTCCCCAAAAGTCCTTCAGATGAGATAATAATAATGAGAATAATAATAATGATAATAATAATAATAATAATAATAATAATAATAATAATAATAATAATAATAATAATAATAATAATAAACGGAATTTATATATAGCGCTATATCTTGACGAGACAATTCAAACCGAGGTCCCGTGTGCGAACGCACGCAAAACATCTTGCGCACACGTAAAATCCTGTTCCGCTTTTCGTAAGAGTAGGCCATTAAGTGCCGGTGGGAACAGATGACATAATTTACAAAACCGCATACACACGGGGACTGTGTGTAAAGAAGCACATAAGTGCTTGTTCCATTATTCTCCATATAAAAGAATAAAATAAATCAAAGACACACACACACACACACACACACACACACACACACACACACACACCCCACCACCACCACCACCACCATCACCACCACACACCACCACCACCACCATCACCACCACCACCACCACAGCAATAAAACGACACCATTGTCCTCCCTGAATTTCTTTTTTTATACGGAAGACATCTTATCTTTCCTGAAAACAAAAGCGCTTGCTTTCAATGATTGACGTAGGCAAACCTAACCCACGAGGGGGGCTGGGAGTGAGGGTGGTGGTAGTGGGGGGTGGGGGGTCATAGGTTGGACGCCAAATCCCCCTTTACCTTTGTGGATCCCCCCTTTAAAAGCAAAATCCCTGGGATAAACGCGATCCCCCTGAGCAGGTAATCTGAGATATGAGCCGCCATTGTGGAAGCTTACCAAGAACGACGACTCTTTTGTCTCTGTCCAGACAGTTGGGATTGTCTCCCCCCCCCTGTAATGTAAGTCGAGATGCCGGGTTGGTGGGTGGGGGGGGGGGGGGGGGGGATGGAGGTGGGAGTGTTAGAGAGAGGGTGTGTGGAGGGGGGGGGGGGGGGGGGGGGGGGGGGGGGGGGGGGGGGGGGGGGGGGGGGGAGGCATCAACTCGCTTTTGTTCGATTTTTTGGTTTTCGTTTTTAGTTTGCTTGCGCGCAGATGTACACTCATCATTTTTATGTTCGAATCGAGTCGGTAGACAGTACAAGTCTGAAAGCTCGCTGGGTGGCTGATATTTAATCGCGGACGATGTTTTGTAAGCACGCACATTTACACAATTGGCCATTCATCGTGATAGATTTTCATGAGCAAGATTCGAGATTTTTTCCTGATTTTTTTATTTTATTTCAAAGAAACCTCCCCAAGGGGTACATGAAATTTAACAAGAAAAACAAAACAAAACAAAAAACCTACCACAAACTTGCGTGTTAGCGAAATTCAAACTTGTTGTGAAATAGAAGATATACCTGAAGAAAATAGGGTGGGTTTTGTTGTTGTTGTTGTTTTTTTGAGGTGGTTTTTTTTTTGGCAATTCCAGAGAGAGAGAGAGAGAGAGAGAGAGAGAGAGAGAGAGAGAGAGAAGAGAGAGAGGAGAGAGAGAGAGAGAGAGAGAGAGAGAGAGAGAGAGAATTGAATTGAATTGAATTGAATTTAATGAATTTTATTTAAAGAGGGTTACGGGCAGAGAGAGAGAGAGAGAGAGAGAGAGAGAGAGAGAGAGAGAGAGAGAGAGAGAGAGAGAGAGAGAGAGAGAGAAAGAAAGAAAGAAAGAGAGAGAGAAATAGAGAGAGAAAGAAAGAAAGAACGAGAGAGAGGAGAGAGAGAGAGAGAGAGAGAGAGAAGAGAGAGGAGAGAGAGAGAGAGAGGAGAGAGAGAGAGAGAGAAAGAAAGAAAGAAAGAAAGAGAGAAAGAGAGAGAACGAAAGAAAGAAAGAGAGAGAGGGAGAGAGAAGAGGGGGGGGGGGGGGGGGGGGGGGGAGAAAGGGAAAGAGAGAGAGAGAATAAGAAAGAAATAGAGAGAGAGAGAAAAAGAAGAGAGAGAAAGAAATAGAGAGAGAAAGAAAGAAAGAGAGGAGAGAGAGATAGAGAAAGAAAGAAAGAAAGAAAGAGAGAGAAGAGAGGGGGGGGGGGGGGTGGAAGAGAGAGAGAGAGAGAGTTAGTTTTTGGGGAGGGGGGGGGGAGGGGGGCTGCAGTACATCTATACAAAAACATTTAACTGAAAACAAAACAAAAAAACAAAAAACCCACACCAAAAAAGTCCAGACAGGCAGACGACTTTAAAAAAAACCCAACAAACCCCACACCAACCCAGAGGTAGACACAACATACAAGCAGTAAAAAATACCCCGTGGACCTGACTTAAACAAAAAAAACACACCAAAAAAACCACAAAAATAAGTGGGATTGAAAACTAAACTTTTTTTGTTTGTTTTAAAGACAAAGGGAATAACAAGAAATATATCTTCTTTTTTTTAAAAAAGGAAAGAGAAAGTGAGGAAATAAAAAAAAACGAACAACAACAACAAAAAAAGGGAAACGACAGAAGAAGGGGGGAAAAAAAAAACCAAACCAAACAAGACAGAGAACACGAAAGAATCGAGAGGAGAGAGAGGAAAGAGAGGAGAGAGGAGAGAAAGAGGAAGAGAGAGAGAGGGGAGAAGAAGAGAGAGAGGGGGAAGAGAGAGAGAATGAAAGAAATAAAAATGGAGATGAAGTGAAAAGAGGAGAGAGGGAGAAGAGATCGGGAAGACGGGGAGAAAGAGAGATACAGACAGACAGAAAAACAGATACAGAGAAGATGAGAGAGAGAGAGAGTAAAAGAAAGAAAGAGAGGAGAAGAAGAGAGAGAGAGAGGGAGAGAAGGAGAAGAAAAGGGAAAAGAGAGAGAGAGAGAGGGCGCGTAAAAGAAAAAAAATCGAAAGAAAGGCAGAAAATAGATTAAAGAAATTGCTAAAAGAACGCCACAATTACAGTTAAAGAACAGTGTAAGATATCAGGAAATATTTCTTTTATACGGTGTTTTTTTATCTGTCTCTCCCTCTCACCCTCGCTCTTTCCGTCTTTTTCTGTCTCTCTCTTCTCTCTCTCCCTCTCTTCCTCTCTCCCCCCTTCTCTCCTTCTTTTTCCCTCTCCTCTCGACTGAGGACTGGATGTGCCTTTCCTTTTCCCCAAAAAAAAAAAAAAAATTTTTTCAATCATTTTTTCCTGTCTCTCTTTTTGTATTGTCTCATCTCTCGGTCTCGTCTGTCTGTCCTTGCTCACACACATCCACCCCCACACACCCACACATTCACATACCCCCCCCCCACCACCACCCCCCCCCCCCCCCCCACCCACCCCCCCAACCCCCACACAGTCAACAATCTTGTGAAAAAGTTTTCATTTCACCCCACAGCCTCATAAAGGGGAAGAGATAAAGCGGTTTTACACGCGTCGTATAATTCCAGCGAAGTGAAGAAAAAAAGGGGAAGAATGATACAAAAAGGAACAAAACAAGAAGAAAAAGAAGAAGAAGAACCAGAACAAAAACGAGAAAAAGAACAAAAAACTAAACAAAACAAAAAGAAAAGGAAAAACAGGAAAAGGAGGGGAAGAGAAGAGAAGGAAGAGAAAAGAAAGAGGGAAAGAGAAGAAAGAAAGAGAAGAGAAAAAAAGAAGAGAAAGAAAGAAAGAGAAGGGAAAAAGAAGAGGGAAAGAAAGAAGGGGGAAGAGAAAAAAAGAGAAAGAAAGAAGAAAAAAGGGGAGGAGAGGGGAGAGGGAGGAAGGAAGGAAGGAAAGAAAAGAAAAGAAAAAGAAAAGAAAAAAAAAGAAAAGGAGGGGGGAAAGAAAAAAAGAAAACAAGAAGAAAAGAAGAGAAAAAGGATGCAAAGAAAAAAGGAAAAGATGATATATAGATTTATCACGAAGTACATTGCCGCTTTTGTTGTTTTACACGACGTTTATTAAAAACACAGCTTTTCACACACACACACACATCCATAAGCAAAATGCTAATTCCTCCCGTGCCATTGCTAACAGACCGTGACTTTTAGAAAAAAAAGAAAGAAAAAAAAACACACACACCCCAACAACACACACACCAACACACACACACACACAAAACACAACCCCACCACTCACTCCTCAAACACACACCACAACACGAACACCACACACACCACAACAACACACACACCTCTTCTCTCTTTTCTCTCT
Organism: Rapana venosa; assembly: GCA_028751875.1. Classification (NCBI taxonomy): domain Eukaryota; kingdom Metazoa; phylum Mollusca; class Gastropoda; order Neogastropoda; family Muricidae; genus Rapana; species Rapana venosa. The sequence continues at coordinate 50,970,520 of CM054160.1, forward strand.
GTCCCTCTCCCCCCCTCTTCTTTCCCTTCTTTTTCTTTTACCCTTCTTCTCCCTCTTTCTCCTCTTCCCTCTCGTTCTTGTCTCTCTCACTCTTTTCTCTCTCAATTCTTTCTCTCTCTCTTCCCCCTCTCCTCTTTATTTTCTCTCTCTCTCTTCTCCCCCTCTCCCTCTCCTCTCTCTCTCTTTTTCCCCTCTCTTTTCCCCCTACCTCTTTATTTCGCTCTCTCTCTCCTCTCCTCTCTCTCTCTCTCTCTCTCTCTCTTCCCCCCCCTCTCCTGTCCCCCTCTTTCTCTGCGTCCCCCCCTCTCTGTCCCTCTCTGTCTCTCTTTCTCTCTCACTCTCTTTCTCTCTCTCCCCTTTCCCTCTCTACCTCTTTATTTCTCTCTCTCTCTCTGTCCCTCTCTCTCTCTCTCTCACTCCTCTCCTCTCTCTCTCTCTCTCTCTCTCACTCTCTTTCTCTCTCTCTTTCCCTCGCTACCTCTTTATTTCTCTCTCACTCTCTTTTTCTCTCTCTCTTTCCCTCTCTACCTTCTTTCTCTCTCTCTCTCCTCTCTCTCTCATCTCTCTCTCTCTCTCTCTCTCTCTCTCTTCTCTCTTCTGTCTGTCTCTCTCTCTCTCCCTCTCCCCCCTCTTATGCAATATTGTTCACCATGTAGTGATCTTGGTAATCCATCGTACATGAAAACACATCAACATTGTTTACATGACTTCGAGGAAGAAACAAAAATAAAAGCAACTTTTGGCAAAGCAGGCAAACTGCATACGATTGTTATGGGTTTTTTTTGGTGTTGTGTTTTTCTGGGTAGTTGTTGTTATTGATTTTGTGTGAGTGTATTTCTTGTGTGTGTGTTGTGTGTGTTGTGAGGAGAGAGAGAGAGAGAGAGAGAGAGAGAGAGAGAGAGAGAGAGAGAGAGAAAGAGAAAGAGACAGACAGACAAACAGACTGGGGGGGGGGGGAGGGGAGACAGACAGACAGACAGACAGACAGACAGATAGAGACAGACATAGTGAGAGAGAGGAAAAGAAAGACAAAGAAAGAGAGAAAGAAAGAAGAGAGAGAGAGAGAGAGAGAGAGAGAGAGAGAGAGAGAAGACGAGAGAGAGAGAGAGAGAGAGAGAGAGAGAGAGAGAGAGAACCTCAACAGACAAAGCAAAACTTATTCAGACAGAGAGACAGACAGAGAGACAGACATACAGACAAACAGACAGACAGACAGACAGACAGAAAGACAGACAGACTCGGACAATCCGTAAGCTTGATGAAGCCATGTGCAAGTCTAATCGACACGAGACATACACACACTTGTTATCAGCGCTGTTTCTGTAATTAGCCTGAAAGATGGCGAGGAAGAAACATGTGGTTTCTGCAACGTCTGCCGCACGACTGCGGATAGCGACAAGAGCAGAAACCTGATGTTGCTGCGTGCACGCATTCTTGTGTGATGTGGGCGTACGCACGCGCGCGCGCGCGCGCGCGTGTGTGTGTGTGTGTGTGTGCATGCAGGTATGTATGTATGCACTCACACACACAGACCTCACACACGCACGCACACACGTTCGCTCGGTTCGCGCGCGCACGCGGGCAATCGCGCGCGCCCACGCACACAAAACACACACTCACTACGCACGCACGGGGCCCGCGCGCACAAAAACACACACCACACCACAACACACACCCGTTATTAATGATGAACGACCTTATCCTAAACACTGAAAGTAATTATTATTTTTTGTAAGGCTATTAAGCCCCCCCCTCATCTTCCTCCCCCCCCCCCCCCCCACTCTCTCCTCTCCTCTCCCCGAGAGTGTGTGTGTATGCAGGTGTGGATTTTGTATTTTTAAATTTACGACGTGCAACCACACCCCAAAACACACAAACACCAACCACACTATATATATAAAATGTATATATAATTATAATATTACACATACATATAAAAAAAAAATTAAAATTTATATTTAATAATATTTAAAATTACAACAACACGCACACCACACAAAACAAAACACAACACACACACTAAAATAGCAATAAAAGCCAACGTGTTCAGCCTCATTTCTCCGGGGATTCCCACTCACAAATTTTCGCTGCTGTTAAAGTTTCCCTCAGCCTAAAATGAACAACGCAAAATAAAATAAACTTTTAAACTAGCAGATTACCGATTACTTTTTTGAGAACCATCCCTGTGGTGTGTGTGTTATATAAATAATATATATATATATATATAAAATATATATAAAAATAAAAAATATATATAAATTTGTGTGTGTGTGGGGTTGTGTGTGGTGTGGTGTGTGGGGGGTTGTGTGGTGTGTGTGTTGTAAAATTTAAAGCTAAAGGCGGCACACATGGTTTTCATTCCTTCACGTCAAAAAGGACGTCATTTAAAGAGGGTACCCCCCCCCCCCCCCCCCCCCCCTCTCTCTCTCTCTCTCTCTCTCTCTCCTCTCTCTCTCCAGTCCTCCGCTCCCCCTTAACCCTTCTCGTCTTTCTACGTGCTTTGTTGCCTTCTGTCTGTCTCTTTCCCCCCCCCCCCTTCTCTCTCTCCTCTCTCTCTCTCTCTCTCTCCTCCACCCTCCAGCTCCCCTCTACCCTGTCCTGTTTTTTCATGTCTTTGTCTGCCTGTCTGTCGTTTTCTCCCTCCCTCCCCCTTCTCTCCTGCGCCTGTCTTTCACTCTGTCCCCCCTTTTTTCTTCCTCCTCCCTCTCTCCCTTTCTCTCTCCTCTCCTCTCCTCTCCTCTCTCTCTCTCTCTCTCTTCTCTCTCTCTCTCTCTCTCTCTTCTCTCCTCCGCCATAAAGAGCAGTCAAATTTTAATGCTAGAGTTAGATGTGGTGCATCATTGACGGATTTATAAAAATGTAAGCGGGGGTTAAACAGGAGATGGTGTAGTTATTTTGTTTTCTTTATTTTCAATGGTTGACTCTGGAAGTTATTTGTAATGGTAGACTGGTGCACGATTCTTAAAGACACTTTTTGAAAAATTTTTAATCCCTTTTTGGGTGACGATGTAGTCTAATTTTAGAACATTTTTTGGGCTGCAAAAACAAAAAAATAGTTAGAAAAAGCGTCAGGTTCACTACAGTTAAAGGTTTAATTGTCAAAAAATAATATTATATATTTAGAAAAGGGGGGGACTTGCAGAGCGGGAAAGAGGGGCTTATAAGGAAGCTTTTTCCCCGTTGGAATCTAAAAGTATCTAGGAATATATTTTTTAAAACGACTAAGTTTTTTTATTTTCCTGTAGAATTGGTAAGTAGGCAAAGTTTTTTTTTGTGTTTCGAAAAACTAATGCAATTAAAAATGACTCTCTTACATTTTGAAATTTTTTGATCCCAAATTCAACCTTGGTCAATATGGGTGAGTTATGGGGGTTTGATGCAGGTGTTGTGGAAATTAAAAGTTCATTTGTACGCCTTTAAGAAATTTTTTGGGATATCAATCCAAACACCCAATGACTTAGTTTATGGGGAAACTAACAGGTATCCAATTAGTTTAATTTTCCATGGTCAAGTGTGTCGTTATTGGCTAAAGCTCACACAAATGGAATCACATAGATTACCTCATAAAGCTTATAAAATGTTAATGAATTTAGATGCCAGAAGTAAGAAAAACTGGGTATCGAGTATAAGACTAAAATTATATGAATATGGTTTTGGTTTCGTTTGGGAAAATCAAGGTGTAGGGGACATAAACTGGGTTTATTTATGCGTTTTCGGCAACGACTGGTGGATTGCAGATGGCAGACATGGTCTTCACATGTTCAGGAGAGTGATCGATTTGATATGTACAGAATGTTGAATCCTTTGCATTGTGTTCCAGTCTATGTATTCAATGCCCATAGACAGACATCTGAAACGAATAATGACTAAATTTAGATTTGGTATTTCTGATATACATTTACATTCTTATCGTTATAAATCTGTCAATTATCGTACTTTGATATGTCCATTATGTCATGATGCTCTTGAAAATGAACTCCATTTTGTTTTGTCTTGCCCTGAGCTAAAAGAGCTACGAGAACAATTGATTCCTTTAAAGTATTTTCGGCAGCCTGTTTTGTTCAAATTGATTATGTTGATGACAACTCCTAACGAAACAATTGCAAAAAAGCTTGTTGTATATTTACACAAAGCATTTAAAGTACGCAGTATGTTGTCAACATGAGATGTCTTAATCTGTGAAAACCTACAAAGTGTGTGTTCTACCTTGTATATATACCCCTTCTAAGGGGCAATGGCCTTTATGAATAAATCATCCGAATCCGAATCTCTCTCTCCGCCCCCTCTCTCTCTCTCCTCCCTCTTTCTTTTTCTTCCTCCCTTCTGCCCCCCCCCCCCCCCCCCTCTCTCTCTCTCGCTCTATCCCCTCCTTCTCTCCCCCTCTCCCTCCCCCCCCCCCTCTCTCTCTAACCCCTCTCCCCCTCTCTCTTCCCTCTTTCTTTTCCTACCTCCCTTCCCCCCTCTCTCCTCCCTGTCCTTCTCTCTCTCTCCCCCCCCCCTCTCTCTATATCACCTCCTCCTCTCCTCCCTCTCTCTCTCTCTGTCTCTCTCTCTGTCTCTCCTCTCTATCTCAAAACTCTTTGATAAAAGACTCGGGCCACCCTCACTGCTCCCCCCCCCCCCCCCCCCCCCCCCCCCTGCTTTTCTGTCTTGATACAAAACTTTAGTTTTGTCACGTACCTGTTATCTATTACGTCGACAGCTTTTTTCTTTCTTTCCTTTTTTGTTTTGTTTTTTGTTTTTTTTCCGGGAGAATGTAGCGTTTCGTGGTGATGATGGGGGTGGGGTGGGGGTGAGGAGGAGGAGGGTGATGGGTGGTGGTGGTGATGATAATGGTGGTGATGATGATGGTGATGATGACGACGACGGTGGTGATGATGATGATGATGATGATGATGATGATGATGATGATGATGATGATGATGATGAGATGATGATGGTGTGGTGGTGGTGGTGGTGTTGATGGTGATGATGGTGTTGATGATGAAATGATAATGAGGATGAGTTTTGTGGAATTTCTATCTATGTGTGTGTGTGGTGGGGGGGGGGGGGGGGGGGGGGGGGGGGGGGGGGGTGGGGGGGGGGGGGGGGGGGGGGGGGGGGGAAGGGATGGGAGAGAGGTGTCAGCGTGGGGTGTGGGGGGATGTCAGTGTGTGTGTGTGTAAAGGGGGGGTGAGTGTTGCGTGTGTTTGTGTTTTGTGTTGTGTGTGTATGTTTGGTTTGTGTGTGTGTGTGTGTGTACGCGCAGAAGGTCAAATATGCACGTTAAAGTTCCCCCGTCATTCATATGATCAGCGTTCGGTGGGTTAGGGCAACACAAACATACCCCGCATACATCCCCGGAATCGGAATGCCGCTACCTTCATAACTATTGCCTTGGCCAAAAACGTTTTGCATGCACAACATCTCACCCTTGGTGAACTTCGGAGCGCTGTGCGATACACAACATGACAAAACAAAACTGAAATGAAATGAAAGCAAGGCAAAACAAAACAAAACAAAACAAAAATATTTTAAAAAACGAACAAGAAAAAAATATTAGCACACCACATGCTTTCTTTGCCTTATTTTTCCCCCAATCTCTCTTTCCTAGTTTCTCTCTTTTTTCTTTCTTCTTCTTCTTCTTCTTCTTCTTCTTCTTCTTCTTCTTCTTCTGTCTCTGTCTGTCTCTCTTCTTCCTTCCCCCCCTTTCTCTCTCTCTCTCTCCTTCTCCCCTCCTCTCTCCTTTCTCTTCTTCCCTCCCCTTCCCCCCGCCCTTTCTCTCTCTCTCTCTCTCTCTCTCTCTCTCTCTCTCTCTCTCTCTCTTCTCTCTCTCTCTCTCTCTCTCTTCCTTCTTTTGTCTTATAAAAAATTCGTTCATTCCCTCCTCCTCCTCCTCTTTCCTCCTCCTCCTCCTTCTCTTTCTTCACTATCCCCCCCTCTCTCCCCCCCCCCCTCCCCTCTCTCTTTCTCTCCCCATCTCTCCCTAAATATTGATCCTACCCAGTATACTCTTCGTGGTAGCTCTTAGTTTTACAGTTCTAGTAATTCCTCTTCTTTCTTTCTTTTTTTCCTTTTCTTTCTTTCTGTCTTTCTTTCTTTCTTGTCTTCTTCCTTTTCCTTTTTTTTCTTCATATTTTTTTAAAAGTCACTGCTGCTATGTAAGAGAGAAAGATCAAATAACATTTCGAGGAGACAAACACGGAGGAATGGTATCATCAAATCCTTGCCACGATTGTTTTTTTTAAACATTTCTATAGAGTAGTCTGCCTTTGCTTTCTTTTTTTGTTTTTATCAGAAGTATGGCATTATATTTATGTCAAAAGATGGAAGAAGAAGTGTTAGAAGTGTTTCTTTTTGTGGATCATAAAATTGTATAGTGTTGAGAGAGAGAGAGAGAGAGAGTGGGGGAGGGGGGGGGGGGAGAGGGAGAGAGAGACGCACAGAGAGAGATGACACACACAGACAGGCATAGATAGATATGAACACACAACACACACACACACAAAACACACACACACACACACACACACAAACACAAACGCACATGCACACACGCACGTGCACACACACTTCCCCCCTCTAGGCACACACACACAGACACACACACACACACACACACACTCACACACACACACACACACTCACACACACACACACACTCACACACACACACACACACTCACACACACACACACACTTCACACCACTGGTTCTCATCAAAGGGTAAGCGTGCAAGTTTGTGTGTTGTTGTTGTTGTCTTCAATTTAACGTCTGTTCACTCTTAGTGATATTAGACGAGGGAAGTAGAAAGTGTAAAGGAGTTTAGAGAAGGAAGAAGAAGGAGTGGAAGGAGAAAGGATTAAGAAATAGCATCCGTGTTGGGTGTTTGTTTGTTTGTTTGTTTAAGAAAAAGAAAAAAAAATAATAATAACAACAACAAAACCCAACAACACACCTAGAAAAGTAATAATAATACTCTTAAACAGGAGCAAACTTAAAACTCAACAACGTAGAAAAATGAAATAACAATAATGTAACTACAATAAATAATCGAGTGGACTATGCAATAAACATCTAACAATGGCAAGGGCTAACTTTGAATTTTCAAATATATTTTCCAGAGACTGTTCAGAAAATGTAGGTAAAAAAGGTTTTACAATAGGGCACTCAAATATGATATGAGTATTGGAAATATGATCTCCACATAGACATCTGACATGTTTACAAAATTTTGTAAGGAATGCATTTAACTTCATTCTAAAATATAAAACTATATTAAAAAACTATACCAAAAAGACCTTGATAATTTAAATAAGTACATAATTGAAAATGGCCTAAAGTTATCTACAGAAAAAACGCATATGATGCTTTTTAATAATGGTAGTAATCCAGAAAACTTGCCTGTGTTCAAAATTGAAAATGAGATAATTGAATATAAGCACTTAGTAAAGTTTTTAGGTGTTTTTCTTTCCTCAAAGTTAACTTGGAATGCCCATATTGAATATATCTTAACTAAAGGAAGAAAATGTTTAAATCTGCTTAAAGTTGTACGAAAGCAGTATTGGGGACAAGACATTACAGTTCTGAAACATCTGTCTACCTCTCTAATTAGATCTAAATTATCGTATGGACAAGAAGTTTATTTTAGTGCACCTAAATACTTACTAAAGAAGCTTCAAAGTGTAGACTGCAAGGCATATAGACTCGCTCTAGGTGTACCATTTCATGCCTCTGCACTTGATACATATAAAGAAATTGGAATGTTACCACTTGATGAGTACCGACAACTTGTATGTGCCAAATATATTCTTAGAAGTTCAACATCTGAAAACTTTGCTTCAGAAGAAATAAAAATGAGGTCTGAAACAGATTTTCCCAAAAGAGCCGAAACATAAGCTCTTTGATGACTATAAGTACCTACACATCAATCTCTATGAGCGTTCTAACATTTTAAAATATGATGTGGACCCACAAAGGGCAATTCCAGTTTGTCCTGTTTGGGAAATGAAGCAAGCTCACTTTGATGTTGACTATATCAACATGAAAAAGAATGAAAATCCAAATATAATGGCAGTTAATGTTCATGCACATTTTACAACAAAATTACTGTCATTGTCTTAAAATTTATACAGATGGCTCACTTTAGATAACCATCAAGCAGGTTCAGCATTCGTCATACCGGCACTAAAAATAGAAAAAGTCCTATCATGTTGGTAAAAATCGATCTGTTTTTACAGCTGAACTGATCGCTATTCTCATGGCTTTGAATTTCATTTTAGATCATCCATATCTCTTCTTTCATATATTACTTTGTGTGGATTCAAAATCAGTATTATATGCCTTAAAGTCTATAACTTATAAGCAATCAGCTAAACTTATACTTGACGTCAAATACTTCATAAATCTTCTGCGTTTAAGAGGAATTCATGTTTCCTTTTGCTGGATTCCTTCACATATAGGATTGTTTTCTAATGAGTGGGCTGATAGGGCTGCAAAGAAAGGTGCACGTAATGAAAAGGGGTCTATAGTACTGCATGTCCCTCTATCCATTGCAGAGGGTTATCGGTTGTTAGAAGAATCATCCTTTAAAAAAAATATAGAAAAGTATCAGCAAAACAATCGGCTTTCACATTCAACTCTGAGTGTGAATAGTGTAGTTGAATACATTGAAGACTTAGAGATTCATACAAATGCTGTAAAAGAAAGACAACTCAAGGCATTATTTTTTAGGATAAGATTAAATGCATTTACAACAAAATTCAGCAAGGATGTTAAATGCTTATGTGGTGATTATATTTCAAATACTCATATCATACTTGAATGTGAGAAGCTAAAACCTCATCTCCCTGCCTTTTCTGAGAATTCCATTGAAGAAATTTTGAACAATGTTAAGTTAACAATTGATATTGCTAAGGGTTTATTGTTAAGTCCTATAGGGCATTTATTGTAGTTATTGTAGTTATTTTTTAATTTCAATTTTTTAATTTTAATTTCTGTTCTTGATTTGTTCATGTTAAGAATACTATTTCCTTTGTTATTACTATTTATTACACACACGAGCGCATGCATGTAGGGACGCCCACGCACACTCACACACAAAGATCTCTCTCTCTCTCTCTCTCTCTCTCTCTCTCTCTCTCTCTCTCTCTTTCTCTATTCTCACATATTCAGTCTCCTATTTAAGGATCGTCTGGTATCACTTTAAGTGGAAAGACGTTAAAATTGAAGACTTACTTACTTACTTACACACACTTCCCCCTACTCAAACCCACACATCTACACACACACACACACTTTCCTCCTACACACACACTTACTCCTCCCCCCCCACCTACCCACACACACACACAATAACACACACACACACACACACACACACACATCACACACACCCTCACAGACACACCACACACACACACAAACACACCACTATCATTAAACACTTTTCTGAAAAAATAAAATCTCAACCTATTGACACAACGACAGCACCATACATACAGACCTCGTGGCGTCCAATACCTGGGCTTAGTGTTATTATATTATATATGTTATGTTGTTATGTCATCTGATGGTGCGTCTCCAGCCGGTGCCAGAGAACATGGCAGTTATATCTGCTGCTGCTGCTGCTGCTGCTGCTGCTGCTGCTGGTGCTGCTGCTGCTGCTGCTGCTGCTGCTGCTGCTTCCAGAGAACTGATCGAAGGCTTGTTGTGTGTGGCTGCAGCAGTTTTGTTTTGTGTTGGTGTTTTTTTGTTGCTGTTTAGCGCCATTACGTCAGCTTGGGGTTGTTGATACGTGACTGCAAACACTTGTTTCTTGTGTAGTAGTGTTAGTGTGTGTTGTGTGTGTTGTGTGTGTGACTGTGTGTTTGTGTTGTGAGTTTGTGTGTGTGAGGGCGTTATGGGTGTTTGTGTGTGTGTGTGTGTGGGTGTTTGTGTGTTGTGGGTGGGTGTTTGTGTGTTTGTGTGTGTGTTGTGTTTGTGTTGTGTGTGTGTGTGTGTTGTTTGTGTGAGTTTGTGTGTGTTGTGTTTGTGTGTGTTGTGTGTGTGTGTTTGTTTGTGTGTTTGTGAGTTTGTGTGTGTTTGTGTTTGTGTGTGTTGTGTGTGTGTGTGTTGTGTGTGTTGTTGTGTGTGTGTTGTGTGTTTGTGTGTGAGTTTGTGTGTGTTGTGTGTTTGTGTTGTGTGTGTTTGTGTATGTGTTTGTGTGTGGTGTGTGTGTGTGTGTGTGTGTGTGTGTAGGACTGTAGGCTTTGTGAGAAAGAGAGGAGGGAGGGAGGGGAGAGAGGAGATAGGGGGTGGGGGAAGAGGGAGAGATAGGGGGAGAGAGAGAGGAGAGAGAGAGGGGAGAAAGAGGGTGGAGTGAGAGAGGGGGAGAGAGAGTAGAGGAGAAAAAGGGGGGAGAGAGAAAGAGAGGAGAGAGGGAGAGAGAGAGAGAGAGGAGAGAGAGAGGGGAGAGAGGGGGAGAGAGTGGGCTTATGTTTGTGTGCAAGTGTGTGAATGTGAGAGGACATGTGTGTGTGTGAGAGAGAGAGAGAGGACATAGAGACAGAGTGAGACAGCAGACGCTTACAGACAGACAGACAGACAGGCAGGCAGAGATACAGCTAGGCAGCCAGCCAGCCAGCCAGACAGACAGACAGACACAGAGAGGGATTGATAAAGCTAGCAACGGTGTAACCAGTCCTTTAGTAGCCAGGCAAAAGTAGAAAAGAGAAGAGACGGATGAGAGAGAGAGAGAGAGAGAGAGAGAGAGAGAGAGAGAAGAGAGAGAGAGAGAGAGAGAGAGAGAGAGAGAGAGAGAGAGG
>CM054160.1:50986303-51001303 GCA_028751875.1 Rapana venosa
TGAGAAACACACACACATAAGTACAGCACTGACAAACACACACACACTCCACTTCAATCTCTCACTCCCTTACATCAACATTAAACACACCTGCCTCGCGCGCGCGTGCACCACACACACACCACACACACACTCCCACAACACACACACACACACTACTCCGTGCGCGCAAACACAGGAGCAGAAACATCTTGCTCCCTACGTTAAACCTCTTTCCACTTTTTGGAAGTGTAGGCCATTGCGTGTTGGTGGAAAGGTGAACAAAATTTTTGCAAAACTGGCATACACACGAATGGGGACTTGGATGTAAAAATCACATAAGTGCAGAATGCCATTATCCTCGAAATAAAAGAATAAATAAAATATAATTATAAAACACATACATGACACTCTCCTCCGGCGCGCAGGCACTCGCGCGCCGCCTACACCACACACACGATCCACACACACAAACCACACACACACAAACACACACACTCTCTCTCTCTCTCACTCTCTCTCCTATCTCTCTCTCTCTCTCTCTCTCTCTCTCTCGTCGCTCCCTCTCAACACTACACACTACACACACCTTACACCACACACCACATAGACTCCCTCTCACACACACTCTCACACACTCTCACACACACAATCTCAACTCTCTCTCCTCTCTATCTCTTCTCTCTCCCACAGACAACACACACACACACACACACACAACACAACAACACAACACAACACAAACACCACACACAACAAAAAAAAACACAACACACACACACACACACACACACACACACACACAAACACACACAGGAAAGCAAAACACACACAGACAACCCACACACACAACAAAGTTTTTCATCAAAGACAATCGACTCCTAAAAGCCCAATCCGGTCCAGAGTGGAAGTAGTGGTGAAGGGTATACTAAGAGCCCCCCCGTCCAAATAAATCCCCCCGGGCTAAATCCACTTAGTCAGAGTCTGTCGCGGTTTGTAACCTTTATTGGTTTGGTTTAGAGTAGAGAATACATATATTGGGTTTGGGTTTTTAGGGGTTTTTTTTTGTTTGGTTTTGTTTTTGTCTGTATTGTATGTTGGGGGGGTGGTGGGTGGCGCTGGTGGATGAGGGAAGGAGGAGGGGTGTCTCGGAGTGAGAGATGGTTTAATGGATTAGGGTGTTTTTTGTTGGTTGTTTTTGTTTTGGTGTTGGTGTTGTTGTGGTCATTGGTGGTGGAGTGTGTGTGTGTGTTGTGGGTGTGTGTGTGTGTGTGAGGTGTGTGTGTGAGAGAGAAGAGAGAGAGAGAGAAGAGAGAGAGAGAGAGAGAGAGAGAGAGAGAGAGAGAGAGGAGAGTGAGTGTGTGGAGAGAGAGTGAGTGAGAGAGAGTCGAGTCAAGTCAAGTTAAATGTTTATTTGTAGATGGTACTTTGAATAAGTAATTCTTTAGCTTTTTTGTTTCATTAAGCCATCTGTCTTGGAATAAAAATATCGTAATGATAATATTGAAGTACTACATTATTACAACCTTACCAATAATATGTACCAGTAAGTAAGAAAGAAAAAAACAATGAAGCAATACACTGCACTGCCACACACACACACACAACACCACACACACACACGCACCCACGCAACGCACGCACGCACTCACGCACGCACACACACACCACACCCCACACACACACACACACAAGACTCAAAACACATAGGTAACAAACAAAAAAAATCAGTGCAAGCATTTGTGTGTATGACTTTGCGTGCGTGCTGTGCGTGAGTGTATGTATATTACTGTGTGGTACCACGGAGGGAGAGAGGGAGTGAGGACTCGTATATATTGACGACAAGCATAATTCCAAACAAAAGAAAGGAAGGAAGGAAAGAATAAAAGAAAGAACAAAAGAACATCACAAGCATATACAGGCATTAAAAATATCCCTGTTAATATCGATGGCAAATTTGAAAATCAATGTGTTGGAAGATGTCTTTCACATCATTTTCCTCACTTTAATTTCCCTCCATTCCCCCCCCCCCTCCCCCCCCCCCCCCCCCCACCTCCTCCCCTTCCTCTTCTTTATATCTCCCCCTTTCCATCTCTCCCGTGTTTCTCTTTAAAGACTCTGCGACGCTTAGGACCCCCCACTCCTACATAAACAAACCATACAGCAACAATATCGATACAACAGCAAACAATACTTTTTGGGGGACAAGACATCAAGGTGAAGAATATTTATCAGGGGAGACTCGGATAAGCTCAGAGTACCGGAGCACTTATATCATTCGCCTTCTCGCTTTTCCCCCCAGCGTTTAAGCAGCGTCGAGCGTGTTTACTACTTGGATGGGTGACCGAGTTGCAGCAGCCCTTGACTTTCAGAACAGTCCCCCAGTTTCACCCGAGCCTTTAAACGGGTAACTGCCCTGTTTAGGGTCAGGGAGGGTAAAGCAGCGAGGGAGAGGAGATGGCGCCGCCCTCAATATGCTGGCCCCCTAGAGAAGCTGAGGTCTCTGATGCCTGGCTCCCCTACGACCACATAGGTTATGGGACACCGTTACTTTTTAAAAATATTCAAATAGCAGCTGTAGGCAATCTCTTTTTTGCTTTTGTTTTGTTTTGTTAGTTGTTTTTTGGTTTTTTGTGGACCATGATTGGCATTCCAACAAAATGACAACCCACAAGAGTCTACAATGTCATTTTCCCTTTAAGTCCAACTGTTGATCAAAGATGATTAAAATTTGTAATGAAGGTTAAGGCTTCGTGTTCTTTGCAATGCTGCTACGCATCTTAACCTGTAATATAACAATAACCATTTATCACACCAAAACCCCATCCTACTACCACCACCAAACAGCAAACAACAGCAAAATCACAGCAGCGCAAACACAACAACAACAACAACAAGCACAACCACATTAAAACAGCTTGCCGAGCACTTTCAAAGACTCCTCGCCTGAAAAGGACGGAAAAGGGCATGGCTGGGATGGGCGATAATTTGTTGGCCGGATTTGATTGGCTAAATAAAAAAGGCTTGATTTCCGCCCAATTTGCAGTGTACGGTCAGTTTGGATTTGCCTTACGACATTAGAATCACGAAAGGAGGTGTGTGTGTGAGGGGGGGGGGGGTGGGGGGGGGGGGGGGGCGGGGGGGAGGAGAGAGAGAGAGAGCGATTGAGGAGAGAGAGAAGAGAGCGAGAGAGGAGAGAGAGAGAGAGAAGAGAGAGAGAGAAGAGAGAGAGAGAGAAAGAGAGAAGAAGAATAAGAAGAAGAAGAATAAGAAGAATAAAAGGAAATAAAAGAAAGAAAAAGGAGAGGAAGGAAGGAAGTGAAGGAAGGATGAAGGAGGAAAAGTACACAAAGAAACGAAAGGAATAAAGAAAGGCAGAAGGAAAGAAATAAAAAAAACATAGACAGAAAGAAAAGACAGAAAAGGAAAGAAAGAAAGACAGACAGACAGACGAAAGAAAGAAAGAAAGAAAAGCAATGACAAGTCAAAAAGAAAAGAAATAAATAAAGAAACAAACGAACAAAGAAGAGAGAAGACGAAAAGAAAGAAAGAAAAAGGAATGAAAAAAGAAAGAACAAGAAACATACAGAGACGAAAGAAAGAAAGTGACGAAATAAGAAAATAAATTACAGAAGAGTCAGGAGGTAAAGGGAAGACGAGAGGGTGGAAGTTTCAGAGGAGAAGAGGTTGAAAGAGGAAGAGTTATCTCTTATTGTTTTCTACCGTCTCTCTGTCCTCTGTTGGTGCCCTCTGTCTTTCCTGTGTGTCTGTCAGACTCTCTCAACACACACACCCTACACATGTGCTCCATCCTATTGCCTACACTGCCCAAAAATCCCTCCTCACCCCCCCCCTCCTCAACCCCCCCCGCCCCACACCCCCACCCCCCAACCCAAGTAATGACCTGTAGTTCTTGCCAAAAGTTGCTCGGCCATGCTCTCTCCCCCCCCCTCTCTCTCTCTTTCCCTCCCTCACTCTCTATCTCTCTCCCTCCCCCCCCCTCTCTCTCTCTTCCCTCCCTCTCCTCTCCCCACCCCCCCCCCTCTCTCCTCTCTCACTCACCCCACTCTCTCATCTTCCTTCTCTTTCTGTCTGGGTCTCTGTCTCCCTTCTCTTTCCTCTCTCCCTCTTTTTCTGTCTGTGTCTCTATCTCCTGTTTTCCTCTCTCTCCTTCCATCTCTTTCCTGTCTGTTTCCTGACCCTCCCATGTCTCGTCTTCTCCCCCTTCTCCCCCTCTCTGTTCTGTCTGCCTGTCTGTCTCTTTCTCTCTCTCACCTCTTGATGTGTCTGTTTCTCTGTTTCTGCCTCTCTCTGCCCCTCTCTCTCCCTCTCTTTCTGTCTGTCTTTCGCTCTCTTTCTCCTCCGCCACACTCACCCTCTCGTTCTGTCTGTTTTCTCCTGTCACTGTCCTCTGTCTCTCCCTCTCCACCACACTCTCTCTCTCTCTACCTCCCTCCCTCTCTTTTATGTAAGTATCTCTGTCTCCCTCCATCCTCCTCTCATCTTTCCTTTCCTTTCTATCGGTAAGTCTCTCCCCCTCATCGTTTTCTCTCGCTGTCTCTCTCTACTACCAACTCTTTTTGTCTGTCTGCTGTCCTGTCTGTCTCCTCTCTCTCCCTCTCTTTCTGTCTGTCTCTCTCCATCACTGTCGTGTCTGGCGGTCTGGTCTGTCTGGCTCTCTCCCTCACTGTCTGTCTTTCTCTCTGACTGTCTTCTGTCTCTCTTTCCTGTGTCTTTCTGTCTGTCCTTCTCTTTCTGTCTGTCTGTCTGTCACTCCCTCTCTTCTTCTGTCTTGCTGTCTGGTCTGTCTCGTCTTCTGTCGTGGCCTGTCTTTCTCTCTCCTTTCTGTCCGTCAGTCTGGTCACTCGTCTCTTTCTGTCTGTCTTCTGGTCTCCCCCCCTCTCTTCTGACTTTCCTGTCTCTCTCTATCCCTCACTTTCTGCCTGTCTGTCTGTCTGTCCTCGCCCCCTCTCTTTCTACTCTGTCTGTCTCCCTCCCCCTCTCTTACCGTCTGTCTGTCCTTTCTCTTCTCTTCTCATCCGCCCTCTCATTCTGCCTGTCTGCTCTTCACTATCTACCACTCTTTCTTCCAGTCTGTCTGTCTCACTCTGTCTCTCTCGCCCTCTCTTTTCTCTCTCTCTCTCTCCCTCTCTCTCCCTCCTCTCTCTCTCTCTCCATCCCCCCCCTCTCTCTCCACTCTCTCTCTCTCACCCCTCTCTCTCATCTCCCCCCCTCTCTCTCCTCTCCCTCTCTTTATCTCTGTCCTGTCTCTGTCTCTCTCTCTCTCTCTCTCTCTCTCTCTCTCCAGCCTCCTTCTCACACCCAGTGGAGTGGAAGCCTGAAAGCCTGGCAAGGGACCCATTACTATCCACGTGCGCCTGCAATCAGGTTGTTCCATGGTGATTGTGGAGCGGTAAATACATTGATTGTGGATTGGACCTTTGGCAACAGAGAGATAGAGAGTGTGGAGAGAGGGAGAGAGAGAGAGAGAGAGAGAAGTAGAGAGATAGAGAGAGAGAGAGAGAAAGAGAGACAGAAGTAGGGAGAGAGAGAATAAGAGAGATAGAAAATAAGGAAGAGAGGAGGACCCGAAAAATACACAGAGATAAACACAAACACTTGGAACACACACATAACACACACACTCTCCCTCCTCCCTTTCCCTCTTCATCCCCCCCCCGCCCCCCTCCTCTCTTCACTCTTTCTCTCTCTCTTTCTCTCTCTCTAACATCTTTTTCTTCTCTCTCTCACAAAACAGACCATGTAAGTTAAAAAAAAAGTATGTTCTTATCCGAGCCAGAAAGGCCCCATGAAGCAGCCGGAGCTTATCCGGTTTCTGTAGCGCGTTAAAAGCGAACTGATGTTTTTTTTCACCACCACCTGGTACCAGGACGCTATCTGTCGCCAGATACTCCCCAGCAGAGCTGTTACCCACTTGAAATCACCTGGTGAGTGAGGAAAATAGGAGTAAAAGTGTCTTTCCCAAGACACAACACCGATCGAGCGGGGATCGAACCCGCCGACCTCTGGATCACAATTGACCACCTAAACCACTCGACCAAGGTGCCTCCTTCTCACACACATTTACATACACAACAATATCATCAACAACACCAACAGCAACATTTTTGTTTAAACTTGTCCTACAATGAACAACATTTTAATGCATATAGGCCACTTGCCCCATTTTCACGTGGAACCTAAATCCTATAAACACAAGGCTGCGTATATCAGGGGGAAAAAAGTGAGAAAAAAAAAACCCACACAAGCATAAATGATTAACATCATTAAAATGTGTCATTGTCCTGTCAAGGTGTGATCGTATTTTTTTCCGGACACTTTTCTTAAACAAAGTTTGTACCACCCAAAGGGGTAACGTTTTATCATGACCCCCCCCCCCCCCCCCATCCCCCCCCCCAAAATAAAAAACAACCCAAAAAAACCAAAAAAAAACCAACAACAAGAAAACAACAACCAAAAAAACCACCAAAACAACAACAACAACTAAAAACCAAACAAACAAAAAACCCAATCTTCACTGAGCATCTCCTACCCTCACACCCCCCCCCTCCCCACCTTTCCTCCCCCAACTTCCCCCCCCCCCCCCCCCCCCCCCCCCCCCCCCCCCCCCCCTCCTACCTCCAACCTCGTACTTGAGAAACCTGTCACGACCACCTGTGCATGAGCTGAAGGGAATATTAGCCCCCTAAGCCCAACCCTGCCCTTATCAGCAACAGGAGCCCTGCCTCTCTTTTGGACAATCCCTCTCCACTTGCACAGTGCAGTGGGTCCCCGGAACATGCTTTATCCAGCACAGGTGGACTCTGGCTTTGCCATTTGGTCAATCTTACACCAGGGCGGCCGCCGAACGTGTCTTGGCAGCAGATTGCTATTTGTTTGCTTTTTTTTTTTAAGCCATGTGGGTTGGGGGTGGGGGTGTGTGGAGCCCTTGAACAAGATTGTCAAGAAAAAGCCCCTGGCAGAAAAAGTGGCTGCTTAATTGGATTTTTGGGGGGTTTTTGTGTTTGTTTTATGTTTTGGGGGGGGGGGGGGGGGGATTGTTTAGGAATGGGTGGTGGTTGGGATTTGAGACAGTTTTGTTAGATATTCTTTTTTGTTTTGTTTGGAAAGGGGGGGGGGGGAGAGGATATGCTTTTAGTAGAAAGTCAAGAATTCGCTTGTTTGTTTTTTTTAAAAATTTCTTTTTGTTCTTTTACATTCTCTAATAACCAAAGGTTGTTGTTGTTCTTCTCCTCTTTATACTTCTTTTTTTTAAATTTTTGTATTCTTCATCTTCTTTTCTTCTCTCTTCTTCTCTTCTCTCTTCTTCTTCTTCTTCTTCTTCTTCTTCTTCTTCTTTGCAATTCTTCTTCTTCTTCTCTTTCTTCTTCTTCTTCTTCTTTTTGCAATTCTTCTTCTTTGAAATTCTTCTTCTTCTTCTTTGCAATTCTTCTTCTTTGCTATTCTTCTTCTTTGCAATTCTTCTTCCTCAAGCCTTTTGCAAATCGCCTTTAGTTGAGATTTAGGTTGTTTAGTGTTAAAAGATAAAGACCTCGAACTTTGAAAAGAGAAGAAAACAGAGAAATGAGACTAAAAGACTACAAAAACCAGACAGACAGAAAGACACACATACACAACACGCACACGCACACACACACACACACACACAAACACACACACAAACGCACTAACACACACACATACACACAAACGCACACACAAACACACACACACACACACACACACACAACACACACAAAACACACACACACACACAAACACACATAAACACAACACACACATACACACAGGGGAGCACACATTCACCCTCCCTCCCTCCATCCCTCCGTCCCTCCCCTATAATAGCCCCCATAAACTTGTAACCAGGTTATTACGGGAGGTACCCCCTATCAGATGATTAGAAAAAGGAGGGAAGGAAGGAAGGAAGGAGGGAGAGAGGGAGGGAGAAAGAAGGTGATAGGATAATGCAGGGCGGTGCAGGGGGTGAGAGGGTGTGTGGGGGAACGGGGAGGGAGGGGGAGGGAGGGGATCATCAAGATCAGTGCCAGACTTTGGGAACCCATGATTGCACTATGGCGCCAACCAAGATGCCGAGGCTACACACCATCGTTGTTTTTGGGGGCTTCCTTTTTCTTTCTATTTTCCTATTATAATTATCACTATGGCGTTCGTACATACCCGCACGTACTAAAGCATCCACAGAAATCAAATCAAAACAAATCAAAACCAAACAAAACAAAGCTAAAACCCATTACTCTTCTTTTTGGGGAAAGCCTGTAACCTCTGACTTAAAAATCATGCGATTTTGTCGTAAAAAAATTGGTAGGTTTTAATTCTAAAAAATGAAAAAAATCTTTACAGGAAACGCTTTAACCCCCCCCCCCCCCCTCCCCCCCCCCCCCCCTTCCCCTATTCAGTCTTTTGTCGTCTGCTAGCTTCTTTTAACCACAGTATGTACGTGCGTGGGTATCAACACTTGAAGTCCTTGAACACTAGTGGCCCTACATTTTCGATAATCATTTCCAACTTTTTTTCCTGACTACCTGGTATTTGATCAAAGGCCTCAATCTTAAAATAAAAACCACAGAAACAAAACAAAAAAAAACCATGTGCGCAAGTGTGCTTTTTTGTTGTTGCAAACTTTCTTTTTTCAAAATCTTTTGAAAAATCAGCAACTGCTCACAGCCCCCCCCCCCCCCCCCCCCCCCCCTGTTTCCCTCCCCACTAGCACTCTAATAGAAGAAATTTTAACTACTACCTGACCCAGAAGCTAACGGTGGAGTGTAGCCTCAGACAGAGGCTGTGGCCAAGTGCAGGCAGTAGTAGGTAGGCAGGCACCCATCCCCTAAAGCCGTGAGCTGTGTAATAGCAAAGCTATATAGGCCCTAATATACTATACTGCACATCTACTTACCTACCTACCTACCTACCTATATGATGCGAACGCATGCAAAACATCTTGCGCACGCGTTAAATCCTGTTCCGTTTTTCGAAAGAGTAGGCCATTGTCTGCCGGTGGGAAGGGAGGGAGAGAGAGAGAGAGAGAGGGAGAGAGAGAGAGAGGAGAGAGAGAGAGAGAGAGAGAGAGAGAGGAGGGGGGAGGGAGGGATGGATGGGGAGAGGGGGAGGTAAGGAGGGGAGAGAGAGAGAGAGAGAGAGAGAGAGAGAGAGAGAGAGAGAGAGAGAGAGAGAGAGAGAGAGGCAAGCAGGTAGGTAGACAGACAGACAGAGAGGAAGACAGAGAGATATATATAGATAGATAGATAGACAGACAGACAGACAGATAGATAGATAGATAGATAGATAGATAGATAGATAGATAGATAGATAGATAGATAGATAGATAGATAGATAGATAGATAGATAGATAGTCTTTCTGTATCTATTCATCTTTATCTGGGTTTTTTCCTTCTCTCTTTCTTTCTTTAATTTTTCTTGCTTGCTTGCTTCATTTGTTCCTTCTTTTTTCCTTCCTTTCTTCCTTCCCCTTTTTGTTCTTTTCTTCCTTCTTTCTTTCTTCCATCCTTCATCCCTCCCTCCTTCCTTCCTCTCTCCTCCACTTCCTCCCTGCCTTCCTTTCTTCCATCCTTCCTTTCTTTCATCCTTCATTCCTCTTTTTCTCTTTCTTTCTTTCTTTCCTTCCTTCATTCCTTCTTTTCTTTCTTTTCTTCCTTTTCCCTTTCTTTTTTCTTTTTCTTTTTTCCTTCCTTTTTCCCTCCTTCCTTCCTTTCCTCCTTCCTTCCTTTCCTACCTTCCTTCCTTTCCTCTTTCTTTCCTTCCTTCTTCCTTCCTTCCTTCCTTCTTTCAGTCCAGAATCTGTTGGCCGAAGTGTCCTGTGCACTGAATGATCATTGAGTCTGATGCCAGAAATAAAGATACAGTGAGAGGAGAGGAGAGGAGAGAGAGAGGAGGGGAGGAGAGGGGGGATGGGAGAGAGGGGGGATAGAGAGAGGGGGGATAGAGAGAGGGGGAGGAGACAGACAGACAGACAGACAAGAGGGAGAGAGAGGGGTGGAGAAGAGAGAGAGGGATGAGGGAGAGAGACAGACAGAGAGGGAAGAGAGAGAGAGAGAGAGAGAGAGAGGAAGAGAGAGAGAGAGAGAGAGAGAGAGAGAGAGAGAGGAGAGAGAGAGAAAGAGAGGAGGGAGAGAGAGAGAGAGAGAGAGAGAGAGAAAGAGGGGAGGGGGAAAGAGGTGAAAGAGAGAGGGGAGATAAAGAAGACGGAGACAGAGACAGGACTGACAAGGAAGGAGGGGGAGTGGGGATGGAGGGTGCAGAGGAGGGGATGGGTAAGAAATAATCAGATTGGGGAAAAAAGGGGTAGGGGTGATGGCTCAGGAAAAATGGGGGGATAAAAGATGGGGGAGTGAGAGGGAAGGGGGGGGGGGGGGGCAAGGAGGGGGAGAATTTATGGTAAACAGTGATCTTCACCAAACGTTTATAATGAAACTAACGCCCCCTTTTTTGCGCTGACTCCCGAACCCTCCCCACCCTCCTCTTCTCCCCCACACCCTCCCTCCTCAACCACCCTTCCCACAAACTCTCCCCCTCCCCCCCCAACCCCCTCCCCCCCCACAACCCCTCCCACCCCACCCACTCCTATCTACACACACACCTCCCTTTTTTTTCTTCTTCTGTATGAATAAACTTCAACCTCCTTTTTTTGTGTGTTTTTTGGTGTGGCTCTTTTTTTGGTTGTGGTTTTTTTTTTTCATTTTGCTTCTTCCGCCCCCCCCCCCCCCCCCCCAGCCCCCCCACTTAAAGCTCAAATTGAAAAGAATACACAGACAGACACTTGTGTGATCGTGTACAGACAGACAGACACACGAACACGTGTGTGCTGCATAATATGCACGCCAAAGGCAGTAGAGACATTTTACTTTGGAAGAGGAGGATTGAGGAAGATGAGGAATCGGAAGAGGAGGAGGAGGAGGTGGAATAATGAGATGAAGATGAAGAAGAAAAGGGGGAGGAGGAGGAGAAGGAGGAGGTGGGGAAGGAGGAAGAAGAAGGAGAAGAAGAAGAAGAAGGAGAAGAAGAAGAAGAAGAAGGAGGAGAAGAAGAAGAAGGAGAAGAAGAAGAGAAGAAGAAGAAGAAGAAGAAGAAGAAAGAAGGAAGAGGAGGAGGAAGAAGAAGAAGAAAAGAAGAAGAAGAAGAAGAAGAAGAAGAAGATGAAGAAGAACCTAAAGAAGAAGAAACTAATGGTTATGATGATGACAAGGAAAAAAAAACACACAAGAAGAAGAAGTAGAAGAAGAAAAAGAACACAAAGTAGAAAAGAAGCAGCAGCAACAACAAACACACAACAACAACAACAACAACAACAACAACAACAACATGCAAAAGAAAACTTCAAACTCGCAAATTTTTCTAAAATTGTCTGACAAACAACAGTTCTCCATTTTGCTAAACAAATATGCAATTAAACCCAAAACAAAATAAAAGATCAGAGAGACATTGAAACATCTATACATATCTAAATGTTTTTCGATTAAAAAAAAAAAACGAAAACGAAAATGTTGAGCCAACGAAGTACAGAAAGCATAGAGAGGAAAGGACACAGGTTCAAAATTGAAAGGAGGCCAACAATATTTTTCTGTCTGAAGGACGCCATGTTGGATTAATCAGCACTCGGTCAATCTGCTGTTTTTTCATTGGTTAAAAATCAGCCGCCATGTTGTTGATTCAGACGGCGACAGTGTTGAAAATGTCTGGACAAACGGGAAAGAGAGAAGAAAAAAAGAAAAACAGAGGTAACAGAGAGAGAGAGAGAGAGAGAGAGAGAGAGAGAGAGAGAGAGAGAGAGAGAGAGAGAGAGAGAGAGAGAGAGAGAGAGAAGGGAGAAAATGTGTTTGTTGTTGATGTTGCTGTGCGATTTTGAAGTGACGGGATTTGGGTGTGGATGCGTGCGTGAGTGTGTGTGTGCGTGCGTGCGTGTGTGTGCGGCGCGTGTGTGTGTGTGCGTGCGTGCGTGTGTGTGTGTATGTGCTTGTCTGTCTCTTTTTCTGCTCTGCTCTGTCTGTGTGTCTGTCTGTCCATCTCTCTCTCTGTGTCCCTGTCTGTCTCTGTCCCTCTCTCTGTCTCTCTTTGTCTGTCTTTGTCTCTGCCTGCATGCCTGCCTGTCTGTCTCTCTGCCTGTCTGTGTGTCTGCTTGTTTGTCTGTTTGTTTGTCTGTCTGTCTATCTCTCCTTCTCCCTCTCTCACCATCTCTCTCTGTGTGTCTCTCCCTACCACTCCTTTTGATTATCTTATACACATTGACACTCGTGTTTTGCTTTCAAGGTTTATCGTCTGATTGTTTTGTTTATTTGGATGATGTACTTGGTGTGATGCCACCAGGAGAGCTGGCTTAGATGGAAAATGTGACGATCTCTTTTTACATTTCGTTTCCTTCACTTGCCTTTTTGCCTTGCCCACTGTATGTATTCCCCGCTCGGCTCGGTGTTGTGTCCTTGAAAAAGACACTTTACTCCTATTTTCTTCACTCCACCCAGGTGTACAAGTGGGTACCAGCTCTGCTGGGGAAGTATCTGGCGACAGACTAGCGTCCTGTCACAGGGGTGGTGAAAAACCATCAGTTCGCTTAACGCTACAGAAACCGGGATAAGCTCCGGCTCTATGGGCCTTCTGGCTCGAAAGAACATACTGTATGTATTGTGGCCAAAGGCCAATGTACATTACACCTGTTCAGAGTTCAGTGTTCAGTGTTCTCTCTCTCCATCTACTCAAGAACTCAAGAATAAATCAAGAACTCAAGAATAAATTCTTGAGTTCTTGATTTCTCTCCATCTAACCCCCCCCCCCCCTCTCTACCTCTCCCCCCTCTCTCTCCATCTCTCCCTCCCTCTCTCCCCCCTCTCTCTCCATCTCTCCCTCTCTCCCTCCTCTCTCTCACTCCCCCCCCCCCCCCCCCCCCCCTCTCTCTCTCTCTGTGGTCAGAGTCTATTGACTGACTCTTTACTCATTGGTCAGGAGCATGGTAGATAGATGCCTGTGACCACGTGGTCCAGTTTGTTTAGAAGTCATTTGTCGTCTGCTTCCCCATCCTTCCCTGTTTTCGTCTGTCTTCCTTCGTCTGCTGCTGTTGTCCTTTTCCTTCTTGATTTTTCCTGTCTACAGGACGTGAGGGGTGAGAGGGGGGACGGGGGTTGGATAGAGAGAGTGAGAGAGAGAGAGAAAGCGAGAGTCAGAGAGTGACAGAGACAGAGAAAGGGGTGTTTGAAATAGGTTACCAAGCAAAATAAAGTCAACTTTAAGTATTTTTACTTTCACTCTTGCCACACACACTCTACACACACCACACACTTACGCACCCCCCCCCCCCCCCCACCCACACACACACACACACTACACTACCACAGCATCACACTACACACACACACTAACTACATCACACTACATACACTACACAACACTACACACACACTACACACACTACACTACACACACTACACTACACTACACTACACCACACCACACCACACTACACTACACTACACACACACACACTACACTAACTACACACACAAAACTACACTACACTACACTAACACACACTACACTACACTGCACACACTACACTACACTACACTACACCACACCACACCACACCACACTACAACACACTACACTACACACACTACACTACACAAACTACACACACACACACACTACACGCACACACACTACTCACACACACACACACACACACACACACACACACACACACACACACACACATCACACACACACACACACACACACACACTCAGGACAAAAGATTAATGGTTTGTTTCCCAAACTTTGATGGCAATGGGGCGCTAGAAATCTTCCGAAAACAATGGGCAACACAAACATCTCTCCCACCGATTTTCAACCGCTTGGGGGACTGGTGGCGTAAGTTTGCGTAACTTGAGAGAGATGAGAGGGAGGGAGAGAGGGGGGAGGGAGGGAGAGAGAGAGATGGGAGAGGGAGAGAGAGAGGTGGGCAGACAACGGACAAAGAAACAGACAGACAGAAACAAACAGATACAGACAGACAGATACAGACAGACAAGGGATAGAGGGAAAACAGGTGAAGTGCGAGAGAGAGAGAGAGAGAGAAGAGAGAGAAGAGAGAGAGAGAGAGAGAGAGAGAGGACAGAGAGAGACAGAGAAAAGAGAGAGAGAGAGAGAGAGAGAGGGGACAAAAGAGAGAGAGAGAGAGAGAGAGAGAGAGAGAGAGAGAGAGAGAGAGAGAGAAAGAAGAGAGGAGAGACAGACAGGTTGTTAAAAAATGAGGAAAAGTTTATTCTCTCTCTCTCTCTCTCTCTCTCTCCTCCTCTCTCTCTCTCACTCTCTCTCTCTCCTCTCTCACTCTCTGTCACAAACACACACACACACACACACACACACAACACACACACACACACACACACACACACACACGCACACACTAAACCTTACCCCACTCCCTCTCTCTCTCTTCTGTGTCTGTCTCTGATTCTCTATCTCTGTTTCTGTCTCTGTCTGTCTCTCTGTATATCTTTCTGTCCCACCTCCCCCCCCCCTCTCTCTCTCCCCCCCCCCCCCTCCTCCTTCTCCTTCTCCCCCCCCTCTCTCTCTCCCCTCCTCTCTCTCTCTAACACTCACCACTTTCCCCCCCCTAGCCCCCCCCCCCCCCCCGCCCCCCCCCCCCCCCCCCCCCTCCCCCGCCCTTCTAACAGTACAATGGGAAGGCAGTTAAGGGGAGAACTGCTGTTTGACATTTATGAAGTTCAAGGGGGGGCCGGCACTTTCAAAGTTGCCTGTCACATACGAGACGAGTTTTTCTCCCTTTAGTTTGGCACCTAACAGCCCTTCCCCCCCACCCCAACCTCACCCCCCCCCCCTCCCCCCCCCCCCCCCACCCCCTCACACACACACACCTTACTCTGCATTCCCCATCCTTTATGTTTGTGTGTGTGTGATAAAATTCACACACATACACACACTAACATACACACACCACACATACACAGA
>CM054160.1:51006303-51008803 GCA_028751875.1 Rapana venosa
GGATACACAAATTCATAAGACTTATATGGATGGATAGCTGGTTGACCATCTGTCCATCTCTCTGTGTCCCTCTGTGGATCTCTGCCTCTGTCTATCTGTATCTCTGCCTGCCTGTCTCTCTGTCTGTCTGTCGTTCTATCGCTCTGTTTGTATTTCTGCCTGCCTGTCTGTCCGTCTCTCTCTGTCCGTTTTTCTTTCTGTCTGTTTACCCGTCTGTCTGTCTGTGTCTGTCTGTGTGGCTGGCGGGTTGGCAGGCAGGTAGGTAGGCAGACAAACAGGCAGACAGACAGACAAACAGGCAGACAAACAGGCAGACAGGCAGACAAACAGACAGGCAGACATGCAGACAGACAGGCAGGCAGGCAGGCAGGCAAACAGGCAGACATACAGGCAGGCAGACAGGCAGACAAACAGACACACAGACATGCAGACAGACAGACAGGCAGGCAGGCATACAGATAGACAGACAAACAGACAGATACAGGCAGGCAGACAGGCAGGCAGGCAGACACACAGACAGGCAGGCAGGCAGGCAGACAGACACACAGACAGGCAGACAAACAGGCAGACAGGCAGACAAACAGACAGACAGACAGTCAGACAGACAGACAGACAGACAGACAGGCAGGCAGGCAGTGGGCCTATTTCATTGGGGAGGGATGGTTAGAATTGTTGGGGGTTGTGGAGCGTGAAGAAAGCAAACACTCACGTTTCAGACCCCACGGCATCTGTCCGTGACCTGTCGGAACTATGGAGAGGTTGGAGGTTTGGGGGGGGGGGGGGGGGGGGTTGGGGGGGGGGGATGAGGGCTTGGGGATTGGAAGTGGGTAGTAAATAAGAAGCCGAGGAGTGGTGGTGGTGGTGGTGGTGGTGGTGGTGGTGGTGAAAGGGGGTGGGGGTAACTTGTTTGTGTGTGTGTGAGTATGATGTGATTGTAAGTGATTGCAAGGCACGGGGGAATGGGGGGTGGGGCTGGGGGTTTGGGTGGAGGAAAAAAGTGTGAGTTTTTTGAGTTGGGGGTGTGTGTTGGTGTGTGTGTTTGAGAGAGAGAGAAGAGAGAGAGAGGGGGGGGGGGGGGCCCGGCAGAGAAAGTATTTTATGTGAGAAAAAGGGGAAAGAGAGAATTTTGATTGGAATTTTGGGAAAGAAGAGGGGGAGAGAATTTATTGTGAGAAAAGGAATTTAATTTTAGGGTTTTGAAAAAGTGTGTTGGGATGTGATTGGGATGAGAAGAGAAGAGTGTGTGTTGTGGTAAAATTGTGTAGTGTTTTTTTTGTTTTTGTACGCGCGTGCGGGATGTGTAGTTGTGTGTGTGCCGCATGTGCACCGCGTGCCCTACGTTGGGGTTTTTTTCTCTCTGCCTGTGATGGCCTTGGGTCTACTATCCCGGTCTCGTCTATCTTCCTCTGTATGTATGGTACTCTGTGTCTAAAAAACCACCCCCCACCCACCCCCACCACCACCCACCAAACCCTGGGGCAAACCCCCCCCCCCCAAAACCCAAAAAAAAAAAACACCCAACCCAACAGTCCCAGGGGCAAAGGGAATGGGTGGAAGGGAAGGGAAAAAGGAAAAGGAAAAGGAAACACCAAGTTTTGACGTTATTAAAGAATCCCGGAGGGGCAAAAAAAAGAAAGAAAAAAAAAAAACCATTCCACACAAAACACAAAAAAAAAACCACCACCCCAAAAAAATGCAAAAAACATCACAAAACCAGAAAAATTTTTTTGGGGTTTTTGTTGTTGTTTTGTTGTAGGGGGGTTGTTGGGTGATGGTGGTAAATTTTACAGCTAAAAACCACTCACACTACCACAAAAGGATACTGTCTTTTTCTGATTTTATTTTCCCGTCTGGGGTTTTTTTTTTTTTTTTTTTTGGGGGGGGGGGGGGGGGGGGGTTGGGTTTTGGGGTGGAGGGGTTGGTTTTTGGTGGTTGGTCCTTTTCCGTTCTTTTATTTGTTGGGAAAGGGGGGGGGGGGGGGGGGTGGGTTTTAAGATATAGTCAAAATAAATTCCCCTTTTTAATTTATTATTATTTTTTATCAATTTTTATTGTTTTTATCATTATTTTAAACATTAAATTATCCTCATTATTTTTTTATTTTTAACATCACATCATCATCATCATTATTTTAATATTAACTTTTGCTTTCTCAAAGTCCATCTCTTTTATTCTGCAAATTTACCCCCTCTCCTCTCTTTTGTCCCCCCTTTTTTCCCCCCCTTCCCCCCCCCCCCCCCCCAAACCCCACAAAACTTTTCTCGGGCTCTCCAGATTTTTTTCTGTAACCTTTAAAAGTTCCCCAACGAGCAAAATGATACTCTCTTTTCCCCCCTTTTGTTCTCTCCTGCCTTCTCTCCTCCTCTCCTCTCCCCCCACTCTCTCTCACTTTTCTCCCCTCTCTCCCCTTCTTTCTTTTCCTCTCCCCTCTCTCTTTTCTCCCCGCCCACTCCTCTGTTTTTTCCCCTCTCTCTCTCTCTCCCTCCTCTCCCCAACCCCT
>CM054160.1:51013803-51018803 GCA_028751875.1 Rapana venosa
ACAGAAAAACAGAATTGCTGTCTGAACAAGTAAAGAAGAAGAAGAAGAAGAAGAAGAAGAAGAAGAAGAAGAAGAAGAAGAAGAAGAAAAAAAACAAAACAAGCAACAAGACAAAACAAAAAAGAAAAAAGAAGAACAAAGTTAATATCAAATTTGTTAATCATGATTAGACAGGAAATAAATAAATACGTGAATAGAAATAACAAAGAAAAGAAAACCCTGCACCACACAACCCCACTGTCATACACACACCCATACACACACGCACTGTTACGCACGCACGAACAACGCACACACTGTTACACACTGTCCTTACATCACAAACCCCACAAAACCACCAGACCACACACACTAACAAGTCACCCCACACAACTCACCACCACTCACACAATCCACCACACACCACACCACACACAACAAACACACACACGCAACACACACACACACGCACGCACACCATACACACACACAGCAGGAGAACTGTTAGAATGGGAGCAAGTGGGTACTCTCCTTTTCTTTGCCTCTTTGATGACGGGAAACCCCCTTGTTTATTGCTTGGGCTTTGAAGAGGGTTTTTGCAGTTTATTTGTTTGTTTTTTCTTTTTTCTTTGTCTGTCTGTTTTTTTGTTTGTTTGTTAGCTTTTTTCTAATGTGGATGTTTCAAGGAGTGTGTGTGTGTGTGTGTGTGTGGGTGTTGGTTGGGGTGTGTGTGTGATGTTTTTTTTCGCCGCGCGTCGTGTGGGGGGGGGGGGGGGGAGGTGGGGGAAAAGGAAGGGGGGGGGGGGGGGGGGGAGAGAACAGTTTAAAGTTCCTAGTGACCTCTTTTTTTCGCTGTGTTGTCATTATTCTTTTTTTTTGGTATTGTGATTTTTTAAATTTTTGATAAATAGTGTTGTTATGTTAACATTTTGCTTCTGTTTTCTTTAAGTTAGTATATCGTAGCTATTTATGTTTCTTGTTTTATGAGGTTTGTTGAGTTGCTTGCTTGTTGATGTATATACCTTTCCCCCCCCTTTATCTGTTTTTTTTTTGTTTGTGGACACTTTTGTGTGTTTTTTATTGGAAAAAACCCTCCCTGCTTTTTCCTTGATTTTTTTCCCTTTGAAATTTCCTGAATATTTTCATTTCTCTCCCCCTTTCTCTCTCACACACACGTACGTACATACATACATTCTGCATTTCATTACACAAACCCACCCACCTACAGCAACAACAAAGCATCCAACACAAACACCAATCCCAAAAAAACACAAGAACAACAGCAAACCAACACAGTAAACTACACACAGAACCAATCCCAAACACCAAAAAAACGAATCCTGGCAGTATTTACAAATGCTTCTCAACCCCACACACACACAACACAAAACACACACACCACACACCACACACACCACAACACACACACAAACCTATACAACATGTAAAAATCAAGGGTGCTTATTCCATTATCCTCGATATAAAAAATAAATAAAAAGATAAAAATAAATAAATATACACACTACAGAACACACACACAAACGCATCCACACACACCTACTCACACACAATACATCACACATAACAACACACCACACTACCCCACTCCCACAACTCATACACACACACATTCCACATCCACACTCACCACATACCAAAACCACATTAAACCACACCACACACACACACACATTATCCCATCTTTACACACACCCCACACACACACCACACACCCCTACCCCACATCTAAAACAACACATTCTTACACACACACACACACACCCCACTCACTCACTCACACACGTTGACCACAACATGGTGTTGTAGATGTCATAGGGCCCCCCTTATTTCTCTTGGGCAAGGAAGAGAGGGAAGGAAAGGGGAAAAAATAAGGAAGCAGAAGCGTGGCGGATGGAACAGGAGGAGAGGAGAGAGAGAGGAGAGGAAGAGAGAGAGAGAGAGAGAGAGGGGAGAGAGAGACAGACGACAGGGCAGAAGACAGACAGACAGACAGACAGACAAAGAGAAAGACAGTTTAGAGAGAGAGGGAAAAAAGAAGACAGAGAGAGAACACAAAGAGAGACAGAGAGAAAGAAAGTAAGAAAGAGACAAAAACAGACAGAAGAGAGAGAGGAGAGGAGAGAGAGAGAGAGAGAGAGAGAGAGAGAGAGGAGGAGAGAGGAGTAGAGAGAGAGAGCAAATCAAATCAATTCAAATCAAAAGAAATGAAATTCTTTTATTTCGAAGGGAAAGAAAAAGCACTTATTTGCTTTTGTTTTGTTTTTTACATCCAGTTCTGGCCTTAGGGAGAGGGGAGAGAGGGGAGTGAGAGAGAGAGAGAGAGAGAGAGAGAGGGGAAGAGAGAGAGACAAAAAGACAAAAGAGAGAGAGAGAGAGACAGAGGGGGAGAGAAAGAAGAGAGGGGAGAGAGAGGAGAAAAAAAAAGAAGAGAAGAAAAAAAAGGGAAAAAGACGGTATAGACATGAGTATGTAAAGGACAGACAACAAAAAACCCCCACCCCCCAAAAACAAACAAACAAAAAAGGGCAAAAAAAAAAAAAAAAAAACGGTAGCAAAAGAAATTTCGGAAATACTTTCTTTTTGTGGTGTGTGTTTGTGGTTTTTGGTGCCGCGTCTGTGCTGTGTGTGTGTGTATCTGGTCTTGGTTCTGTGGGGTGTGTGTTGTGGGTATCTGTCTGTGTTGTGGTGTCTGTGTCTGTGTGTGTTGTGGTATGTATGTTTGTGTGTGGTTGTTGTGTGTCTGGGGTTGTGTGTGTGTCTGTGTTGTGTGTTGTTTTTCCTGTGTGTTTTTTGTGCGTGCGTGCGTGCAGGCATGCGGGGTTTGTGTTGTGTGAGTTTCTTAGCTGGAGGGAAATTGCTACAAGAAAAAAAGCAGGGAAGGGGGGGGGGGGGGGGGGGGGGGGGGGGGGGGGGGGGGGCTGAGGGGGGGGAGAGACGAGGAGGGGGGGGCGGGGGGGGAGGGAAGGATTTTAAAGGGAAACGGAAGCTGAATAAAGTAAGAAAAGAAGGAAGAGAGAGAGGGGGGGGGGAGGATGAGAGGGTGGAGGAGAGAGGATGGGGGGGGGGGGGGGGGGGGGGGGGGGAGGAGGGAGATAAAAGAGAACAGGCAGAGACAATGTTACGCATGAAAGACGTTCCTAATTTTCGCACCCCCTGTAGGCGAAAAGGGTTGGGAAACAAAAAAACAAAAAAACCCCCAAAAATCCCCCCCCCTTTTTCCCCCCCCCCCAACAAAAAAAAAAAAAGGGAGAAAAAAGAAGAAAGGTTTGGGTATTTTTTAAAAAACCGGAGAAAAAAAAAAACGAAAAGAAAAGAGGAGAGAGAAAAAAAAAAAAAGAAAGAAAAACGCTGGGGGGGTAAAATTTAAGAGGGTGTGGGGGTTTACATAGAATCTGTGAGGGCCCACCGTACAGTTAGGCAAAGGGGGATAAACAGTGAGAGTGGGGGGGGGGTAGGGGGTCGGGGGTAGGGGGAGGAGTCACCCAAATGTGAAAATGTGTCTAAGTTGCTGTCTTGTCGTTTTGTTGTGAAAATGATTGGTGGTGATGGTTATTGTTGTTGTTGTTGTTTTTTTGGTTATGTTGATGGTGTTCATGTTTGTTGAGTTTTTTAAAAAATTTACCGTGTGTTGGTTTTTTTTCCTCTCTTGTAGTTCTTTCTTTCTTTCTTTTCTTGCCCTTGCCTTGTCTTCTTTCTTTCTTTCTTTCTTTCTTCCCTTTCTTTCTTCTTCATCTCTTCTTTTTGTTCTTGTTTGTTTTTCTTCTTTTTTTCTTGATCTTCTTCTTCCTTCTTCTTCTTCTTCTTCTTTTCTTTGTGTCTGTGTGTGTTTTCTCTAAACCCCCCAATTTTTCTTTTTTTGATTTTCTTCCTTCCTCTTCCTTCCCCAAAACCCGTTCCTCCACCACCTCCTCCTCTCTCCTTCCTCCTCTTCCTCCTCCTCGTCTTCCCCTACTCCCTTCCTCCTGCTTTTCTACCCATCTTTTTTCCTCTTTTCTGTTTTTTCTTTTTTCTTTCCCTCTTTCTTTTCATCTTGAACGAATAAGCCTTTAGAAAATTAGACAAGCTGAAACCCCAAAAATAAACAATAAACCCCCCCCCCCCCCCACCTCCCCCCACCTTTGCCCTTTATTCTTCCCCCCTCTTCCCTCTCTTCTTCTTTCATTTATTTCCTCTCCTCTTCTTCAATCTGTTATCTTTCTTACATGCCTTTACTCTTCCTCATAGTTATTCCTTTTTTTTCTCTCGTTTTTTTCCCTTGTTATTTTTCTCTCTCCTTCCATTTCTTTGAACACATGAGAGTTAAAGTATGTGCGGTTTTTATATGATGGATAACGAATACTACGTGAACACCTTGACTTTTTTCTTTATTCTTTTCTCCTTCCATTTCTTGAAAAGATGAGATTTAAACTATGTGTGTTTTTTTTTATATGATATATTTTATAGATAATGAATATTATGTGAACACCTTGACTTTGTTTCCTGTCAGAAATAGTTAGGGATATATTGATGGTGTATGTATGTGGGGGGGGGGGGTGGGGGGATGGGGGGCAGTTGTAGAGGTAAGTTGGGTGTGGGGTTGGGGGGGGGGGGGGTTGTAGAGAGTGGTAAAAAAAGAAAAATGAAGAAAACAAGAGGGTGTGAAGTACGTGGTGTGTGTGTGGTGGGGTGGTGGGGGGGGGGGGGTGGGGGGTACTAAAAACGCAGGCTTGGGTGGGGAGAGGGAGGGAGGAAGGGGTAGGGTAGGGAGAATAGGGGAGGGAGGAAA
The DNA here is from genome assembly GCA_028751875.1 of Rapana venosa. Taxonomy (NCBI): domain Eukaryota; kingdom Metazoa; phylum Mollusca; class Gastropoda; order Neogastropoda; family Muricidae; genus Rapana; species Rapana venosa. The sequence goes on from CM054160.1 coordinate 51,018,569, forward strand.
AAGGTGGGAAAGAGGGGAAGGGCGGTTGGTGGTGGTGTTTGGGGGGGGGGGGGGGGTGGGGGGGAGGGGGGGAAAAGGTGTATTCTTTGGTTCGCCTCATTGTTTTGTGGACCTAAGCATTTGGGGACCCCCCCCCCCCCCCCCGTTTCCCCCCCCCTTTCCCCCATCCCCCACCCCCATCTTGCCTTTCTCTGTCGGTCTCGTGTTTTTGAGGGAAGAAAACTGTTTTTTTCTT
>CM054160.1:51021303-51042364 GCA_028751875.1 Rapana venosa
GTTTTGTTTGTTTTTCCTCTGTCTCTCTCGTCTCTCTCCCCTCTCTCCCCCCCCCCCCCCCCCCCCCCCTCCCCCCTCTTTCCCTCCCTTTTCCTCTCTCTTCTCTTCTCTCTCCCTCTCTCTCCGTCTTCTCTCTCCTCTCTCTCTTCTCGTCTCTCTCTCTCTCTCTCTCCTCTCTCTCTCCTCTCTCTCTCTACCCTCTCTCTCCTCTCCTCTCTCTCTCTCATCTCTCTCTCTCTCTCTTTCTCTGCAAATGTGAGTGCTTATTCTGTTACCCTTGAAAAACAAAAGAAAAAAGATTCTCTCTCCCTCTCTCTCCCTCCCCCCTCTCCCTCTCTCTCTCTGATTAATGTTTTGTTTCAATTTGATCGCCTTTTTGTTTAGGTGGATGGTTATTGTTTTTGTATGGTTCTGTGTGTGTTGTGTTTGTGTGTGCTAGATTGATCGCTTCATTTTAAAAAGGAAATTGCGTTCTTATTTTTCAATGTTTGTTCAGCTTTTCTTGTTCTTCTGTCTTTGTCTATCTGTCAGCTAGCTAGTATTGCTAAGTGTTTCTTTGTCTTTCTGTCTATCTTTCTGTCTGTCTGTCTGTCTGCTTGTCTCTGTCATCGCTTCTCTAATGACTGTGTCCGCCTGTCTGTCTGTTCTTTTGTTCCGTCTTTTTCCTCCTTTCTCTGTTCTCCGCTCCTCTCTGTCTTTGTCTGTCTGTCTGTCTCTCCCGTCTCTCTGTCTCTGTATCTGTCTCTCCTTCCCTCCCCTCTCCCCCTGTCAGTTCCTCTGTCTCTGTCTCTCCACCCTCTCTCTATCCCCCTTCTCTTCCTCCCTTTTCCTCTCTCTCCTCTCTTCTCTCTCTCATCTCTCTCTCTCATCTCTCTCTCTCCTTCTTCTCTCTCTCTCTCTCTCTCTCTCTTCTCCGTCTTTCTCTCTCTTCTTTCCCTCCTTCTCTCTTCTCTCTCTCTCAATTTACAAAACCGCATACACACGGGGACTAGATGTAAAAGTGTTTACTACATTATCCTCGATATAAAAGAATTTTTTTAAATGATTATGCCTTATATAACACCTCAACCTTTTTGGGACACACACACACAAACACAAACACACACACACACGCCATCTCTCACGCCTCGTTTCCAAACCGGGCCTACATAAGAACGCCCTTCACACTACCTAAAGGCTCTCTACTCGCGCGCTGGTTACACCCTTACAGGAGCGGTGAAAACGAGGCTGACGTAAGCTGATTGGTCGAGTGCCCAGTGTCAATATCTTGTGTCAACACTGGGGCTTTAGAAAACCCTCCAATTTTTCCCCGCCTGAGCTGGTTGTCTAACGAAGGAGGCAAGGTAGCTAGCCAGGCCACTGTACTGGAGATGGCTAGAGCTGTGGGCCAACCCCATTGGTGTCCAACTAAAATGATTAGTCTCCCTTGAACTTGAGTATGCTCCCTTGCTTGCCCTCGCACTTCTTGGCCAAAGGCTACACTCCACCTGTAAGCTTTGCCAGGGGTCATGTAGTATACAATCATGTTCTAGAGAGTGTTAGTTAAGGGGTTAAAAAAAAAAAATGCAGATTTGTGTATAATTTTGTTGCGAAGGTATGAAAAAATGCGTTGTGCTTGTAGGGGTTTTGTGTGTGTTGTTGTTGTCTGTTTTTTGTTGTTGTTTTTTTTCTCATGGGGAGGGAGAGTGTGGGGTGGGGGTTTGGGGGGGGGGGGGGATTGAGGACTTAAAGCAATGCAAGGTAGCAGTGAGAAAGTTGGAAATTATCATCGAAATGAGGTTTGCTTCTTGTTCGTACAGTGTTGATCAACCCTATACATGCGTAATAGTGTGGGGTTGGTTAGGAACCGAGCAGACGAGAATTAAGGACTTGAGTGGGATACAGTGTTTGCTGAATTTTTTTTTTTTTAAATTTCAAACCTACCTACCAAATTTGGTGCTAAAATCACATTGAGGTTTTGAGTCAGAGGCTGGTAGTCTTTCACTCAAAAAAGGTTGTTGGTTTTTTAAATAATATATTTGTATCGATGTTTTAGCAGCACGTGCAGTATCTCGTTCTCTTCTTCTTTCGTTCGCTTTTTATACTGTCAGATGTGTTTTGGAAAAATAATGGCAAGTCCTTTCCAGCTCCTCTCGTGGGCCGTACAACTTGGTTTACAAGGTTATCTCCGTCAGCCACACCATCTTCTTCGGAATGCAAAAAGAAGGGGAAAAAAATTGTCATATTATAGGAAAATAGAGGGAAAAGTGACAAAAAAGTAGTGTTGGTGTGTGGCCAAAGAGAGAGAAGGGGGAATTAAGTCAAGAAGGGGAGGTTACTGGTACTCTGGGCAGGTGAATCCTTGACTTAGGTGTTTTCTGTGAGGATATATATATATGTAAGTAAATTTAATGCATGTAGATGACCCCAAGAAAATCAAAGATGGTGGTGTTTGGTTAGTTGTGTGTGAGGTGGGGGGGGGATCATTCTGTTTGTTCTTTCAGTTGGTCTAAACTGAATTGTTCAGTGTGGATGAGAGTGGGAGAGGGAGTGAGAGGTATGAGGGTGGGGGAGGGGGGGGGGAGAGGAAGGTGGGATGGGGTGGAGGAGAGAGATGGGGGGGGGGGCGGGGTAGGTGCGTTAAGGGGGGAGGGAAGAACTTGTTTTTTTTGTTTTTTTTGTTTTGGGGTTGGTATTTTTTTAGTATGAATGCCAGTAATTGAGTCATCACGTTTGTTGGAATGTGTGTGTGTGTGTGTGTGTGTGTCGTGTGTGTTGTTTGTGTTGTGTTTTGGTGTGTCCGTGTGTGTGGAGAGTGTGTGGTGTTGTGTTTTGGTGTGTGTGTGTGTATGTGTATTTGTGTGATGTAAAAATTTTGTGGGTATCGTGTTGTGAGTTAAGTGAGTGAGTGAGTGAGTGTTTGTGTTGTGTTGTGTTTTGGTGTAGCCGTGCATGTGTTGTGTGTATTTGTTGTGAGTCAAAATGTTGTGGGTATGTGTGGTGGTGAATGTTGGTGTGTGTTGTCGTGTGTGTTTGTCCTGTGGTTTGTTGTGTTGTGTGTGTGGTTAGAGTATGTGTGTCTGATATATCTTTCTGTCTGTTTGTGTGGTAAAAAAGAAATGAGACGAATGAGGGACTAGAAGGTTGATAATATGTGTAGTGTTAGCTCTCTCTCTCCTCTCTCTCCTCCCTCTCTCTCTCTTACAACCCTCCCTCTTTCTCTCTATATCAGCCCCCTTCCCCTCCCACTCTTTCCTACCTTCCAGTCTCCCGTTTATTCATCATCAATTTTTCTGCACGGCGTTACATGGGCGGAAATTAAACATGGCAGATAGACAAAGCCCCGCAAATCGTCCACTATTTACTCGTTCTGCTGTGATGTATACGCGATCGAAGTTTTCTTCCGTGGTAAACTGGAACGCGCAAGAGAATGGTTAGAGGAGAGAGAGAGAGAGGAGGAAGAGAGGAGAGAGAGAGAGAGAGAGAGGGGGGGGACGGGGTTCGAAAGCGAGATAGAATAGATAGTATAGATAGATAGATTGATGATTGATAGATAGATAGATAGATAGTAGATAGATAGATAGATTGATAGATAGATAGAAGATGCAGAATCGGACGAACTTCAAAAACTCAAAGAGGATTTTTCAGTAAAGGGGAATAGAGAGAAGAGAAAAGAAGAGACGAGAGAGGAATGGAGTTGGAGAGAGAGAGAGTGTAGAGAGAGAGGGATGGATGAGCGATAGACGAGAGAGAGGGAGGGGGGATGGCGAGAGAGAGAGAGAGACTTGAGGGAGGGAGGGATGGCGGAGAGAGAGGAGGGAGAGAGAGAGCGGAGATAGTGAGGGAGGAGATGAGAATAGAGAGAGAGGAGATGGAGAGAGGAGAAGGAGAGAGAGAGAAAGAGAGAGATGAGAGAGAGAGAGATGAGAGAGAGAGAGAGAGGATGCAGAAAGGAAGATGATTTGAAACTCAAGGTTTACTAACCCCATATATCCTACTTCTTGTCTCTCAATCTCGCTTCCTCTCCTCATGACTTCCTGATCTCTATCCCCAAATTTTTAAAAAGTCATTTTTTTTTCCTATTTGTTCTTTATCGTTTGTTTTTATTTTTTGGGGGTTGGGGGGGAGGGGGGGGGGAGGGGGTGGGAGTAGTAAACCCACCACCATCATTCGGAGAGTGTGGGCTGGGGACGTATGGTGTCTTGGAATGGAGGTGTGTCGGATGTTTGTGTGAATAGGATGGTGTGTGCTTGCACTGATGATGAAAGGCCCCCCCCCCCCCTCTCATCCCGCCACCCCTTCCACAACATACACCCCCCCCCCTCCACACCACCTCTGTCTTCTCTGTTTCTGTTCTGTCCGTCGTCCGTATGTCTGTCCCTCTCTCGTCTCTCTCTCTTTCCCCCTCTGTCTCTCTTCTTTCTCTCTCTATCAACACAACATCTCGTACGCTCTCTCTATCTCCTAATTCTCTCCTCTCTCTCTCTTTCTCTCTATCTCTCTCCTCTCTCTCTTGTCAAATCTTGTCATGTTTGTCTTCTTTCTCTCACTCTCTCTCACTCTTCCTCTCTCTCTCTTTCTCTATCTCTCTCTTCTCTCTCTCTTCACTCTCTCTATCTCTCTCTCCTCTCTCTCTCTCTCTCACAATCACTCTTCTTCACTTACTGAGTCAACTCTCACTTCACCCTCTCCAAATTTTATCTTTTATTTACCTCTTGTGAGATGGAAAAATGCCCCCCCCCCCCCCCCCCACAACAACAACAAACAAAAAAATCCAACAACAAAAAATCACATCAAAAACAACCAAAAAACCAAATAACACAACTACACAAAACCCACAAACAAACATAAAATAGTTTTTCACTTAAGAAAAAATGAGGTAGGGGCCAAAGGTTAAACAGTTTAGTGTTTGCTAAAACCAGCAAGACGCAACAAGACGCGCACTCTACCCACAATAATATGAAAATTACCGGAAACTACCACGATGTGAAGTGGTTAGAACCTCGAAGTGGATTTTTCTCATAATGTTTGTTTCCAAAACAAAATTACCATTAAACGATGTTTGGGGTAGGTGAGAGAGAGAGGGACAGAGAGAGGGGGCAGAGGGAAGAGAGAGAGGGGGGTGGTGGGAGGACGAGAGAGAGAGAGGGTGTGGAGGGAGTGAGAGAGGTGGAGAGGGAGAGGATGGGGCGGGGTGAGGACGGGGGAAAGAGTGGGGGGGAAGAAGGGGTTAGGGTGGATAAAACTGAGAAGAGAAGAGAAGAGGGAGGGGGAGGAGAGGATAGGGAAGGAAGAGAGAGAGAGGGGGAGGGAGGGTAATGAGGAGAAGAGAGAGTGAGGGAGGTATTAACTTGCTAAGTGGGTGAGGGAAGAGAGAGAGATTTTTTTTTGAGGGGTCGGAACCAACAACAACACAGCGCGCGCGCGGCGCACCACACACACCACACACGCTCGCACGCACGCACATTTACTTTGTTTTCGTAGAATTAGAATTTCGTCTTTTTATAGCTTTTTTTTTTTTGTGAAAGAGGACGTTAAATGAAGACCGCGCACCCAATTCATTCTCTTCTCTCTCCCTCTCTTCTCCTTCTCTCTCCCCCCCCCCCCAACCTATCATCTTCTCTGTCTGTCTGTTCTCTCTCTCTCTCGTCTTTCTATCGCTCTCTCTTTCTTTCTCTCTCTCTCTCTTCTCTTCTTTCTCTTTCTTTCTCTTCTCTCTTCTTCTCTCCTCTCTTCTCTCTGCGTTTTTGAATAGTTTTTCGAATCATTACTTGTACAAATATAGTATTCTTTGTTTGGTTTTTTTGTTTTCGCTTTAAAAAAAAATTCAAAAAGGGTATGAACAAAGAAAATGCATTCACGAAATGAGAGAGTTCAGTTGGCGATGCGCCATCTCTCATATTGTTTTGTTATGTTCATCTTTTTCTTTGTCCATGTTCTTCTTTGTCTTCTCACTCTACTGCTTTCTCTTTTTTTCTTCTTCTTTATCTCCTCTCTCCTCCTCCTCCTCCTTTTTCTTTGCAATTGTTCGTCTTTGAATTGGTTCTTTGCATTTCTTCTTCTTCTTCTTTGCATTTTATTCTTTGAGTTTCGATATTCTCTTTGCTTCTTCTTCTTTGCGTTCTTTTCTTCTCTTGCAATTCTTCTTCCGCAATTCTTCTTCTTCTTTGTTTCCTCCTGTCCCTCTTCTTCTTCCTTTTCTTTTTTGTTCTTCTTTTTCTTTATCCTCCTCCTTTTCTTCTTTGCATACTTCGTCCTTCTTCTTCTCCATCTCTTCTTCTTCTTCTTCTCTCCTTTTTCTCATTGTTTTTTTTTTTCTTTTTCATCTTCGTCGTCTTTTTTCCTCTCCTTTCCATTCTTTTGTATTCATTTTTGTCATTTTGTTCTCTTCTTCTTCGTCTCCGCCTCCTTGTTATTCGTCTTCTTCTTCGGCATTTTGTTTTTCTTTGCTTTTTGAAAACCCATGCAGTTTGTATCACTATTGCTCGTATTCTTTTATGTTATAGTGAATACTTCCAGATTTTTTTTTTTTTAATTTTTAAAAAAACGATGTTTTTACTTGTTTACAAAAAACACATAGAAGAAACGTTAGTCGAGGGAAGAGTTTTATTATGGATAATTTTGGTTCAATTTTATTTTTCATGGCTTTTGTTAGGTGGTTTTTTTTTTAAAAGCCAGAATGATTCTGTTCATTATCAAGCCAAGCTGAAAATTTTTATACAGGTATTTTAGAAGATGATACCAGTGACTTTGGTTTTACTTTCATGTTTGTGTCCTTTTCTTTGACTTGTGTAAAATAGATTCTTTATCTCAGAAAACACACTGTTCTACCTGTTATACGGAGGCACCGTGGTCGAGTGGTTTAGGCGGTCAACTCGTGATCCAGAGGTCGCGGGTTCGATCCCCGCTCGGCTCGGTGTTGTGTCCTTGGGAAAGACACTTTACTCCTATTTTCCTCACTCCACCCAGGTGTACAAGCGGGTACCAGCTCTGCTGGGGAAGTATCTGGCGACAGACTAGCGTCCTGTCACAGGGGTGGTGAAAAACCATCAGTTCACTTAACGCTACAGAAACCGGGATAAGCTCCGGCTCTATGGGCCTTCTGGCTCGAAAGAACATACTTTACCTGTTATACACGTTGAGAGCAGCAACAAGGTAACAGCTGTTTGACTCACCAGTTGGGCAGTCGGTAAACAGCATCATCATCAGCGCAACAAGAAACTACAAAGGCTTTGCTTTCTATACATCATTTCAATTCAGAACCTTGGGCTTAGTTTGAAAGCCTCTTCCAATTTTGTTTTGCTGCAATAATGTTTATATAAGATGAGAAGATCAAGAGAAAGGTTAGATTAATGCACACGCAAAATAAAAGGTTTACGAAAAACATGAATAAAACGAACAAGGATGACTAGATATTAATAATGTCTCATTTTGTATTAGATTATTGAGAGAAGGAGGGGGGAAAAACACAGACAAAAACACAAGTAAAAATAATATCAAGAAGAAAGAAATTATAATTTTAAGTAGAGGAAACCAAAATTTTCTGAAGGATTAAGTTATTTCATTATTATATTGCTTCTGTTGATGTTGTTGTTATGTTAGATATTTACAAACGTAAAGGAAGTAAGTATAATATCAATGTAAACATCATTTAGTGACGATGATAATGATTATTATCATGGTTATCATCATTAATATTTGTTATGTTAAGAGCTTGTCATGGCTGAAGGCAATCTCAACACAACATTGTAACAACATTTTAGTGTAGGACTTGGCAATTAGCTGGCATCAGTAACTGACACAGCTTTTGATGTTTTCATAATCAGTATTTCTTTCTTTTTTAATCAAACTATTGAAGGTGTGGAATTAGAATTTAGGGTCATTAGTGTGCTGTGTTTTATTATATTTTCGTTGTCTTTTTATGTTGTTTTTCGCTATTATATATATATATATATTATTTATATATTTTATGATATATATATATATATATATATATATATATATATATGTATATCCTTTAAGTTGATTACTGAATTTTTTTTGGGGGGCGAGACTGTGTCTATCTTAATATAAAATCTGGCTCATTCTTTTGATTTACTATTTTTTCTTGTATTCTGTATCTATACTTTTTTTTCGTATGTTTATTTATTGTCTTTGTTTTAAACCATTTCTTCTGGGCTAGCACCTTCTAGCTTCTTTTCATCAGTCTCCACTTTTCTTTTTTTACTTTTAAATTTTTTTTGTAGTTCAATCTTCAGACATCAGTTGTGTTTTTTTTCGTCTTTTTCTTTCCTCTCCTGTGTCAGTTTTTGTGATTGGTAAATAAGATTTGCTTTCCGTGTCGTTTTTCGTTTGATTTAATTTGATTTCTTTTTCTTTTCTGTCTGTCTTACCAACTTTTGATAAAAAAAATTTTGTTTTTATGTTTTTGTTTTAGGTCTTGAATAGAGTTCGTCTGTGTGCATTTTTATTCTTTGCTGGTGTTATTTGTTTTATTTATTTTATTTATTTATTTATTTACTTTTCTTCATTTACTTATTAGATTACACAAGAGTTTGTCGGTGTGTAGTTGGTTTTGGCATTTTTATATGTGTATGTATTTTATGTAATTATTTTATGATAGTTTTCTTTCGTTTGTTTATTGATATTAGGTTACAGACTTGTTTCTTTATATGTGCTATTTTTTTGTATTGTGGGTATCTTTGATATCATTTGTTGATGTTATTCATCTATCTACCATTCTTTGTACAAATTGATGTGGGCGTACACAAGGGTTTGCTTCTATTTACTTTAGTCTTGCATTTTTTATTCATCTAGTTGTTTTTTTTTTAAATTTATGCAATTACTTATTGATATTGGATATAAAAAAAGAAGTTTATCGATGTGTATATCAATGCTATTTTTATTATGATATACTATAGTGTTTTTGTTGTGTTTTTTAGTGTGGATTTTTTTCTGGGGTGGCGGGGGGGGGGGGGGGGGGGGGGGTGCAATTTTTGTGTGTTTATTCACTCATATTTATTTCTCTTTTTGTGTGTGTGTATAGATTGGTTGATTGATGTCGGTAGAAAAAGGAGATCGTCTTTGTGAACTGATATATATTTTTTGTGGGGTTTTATCTATACGCTTATTTATTTATTTGCTTATTTTTTTTATATGTGTTATTATTATGATTTATCTCTCGCTGCTGTTATAGCTTAAGGGTCATTGCACTTGATTTGTTTCTTGCAGGTTTTATGGTGGGTGGAGGTGGGGAGGAAGGGGGAGTGGGGGAGGGGGGGGGGAGCTGGAAGGATGGGGATTAAGGGGATTAGAGGGAGGGAGGGAGAGAGTGGAGAGAACCTAGAAGGTTCAGTTTTGTGTTGTGTGTGTTGTGTGCTGTGTGATTTGTGTTGAGTGTAGTTTTGTGAGTTGTTGTGTTTTGTGTGTATTTGTTTGATTATTTTTTTTTGCTGCATTGTTGTGAGTATTTTGTCTGTGTAGTTGTTGACGTTGCTTCTCTCTACTACCCTTACCCCTCCACCCCCCCCCCCCCCATCCCTTTTATCTGTGTGTCTTTCTCTGTTTCTCTTCGTCTTCTGTCTCTCTTCTCTCTCTTCTCTCTCTCTCTCTCTCTCTCTCTCTCTCTCTCTCGCTATTTCTCTGTGTGAGTGTGTCTGTGTCTGGTGTTTCTGTCTGTCTGTCTTCTTGTCTGTCATTGTGTGTGAGTGTGTCTGTGTGTCTGTGTGTGCGTGCATGCGCTACCGTACTAGCGTGCTGGAAATAATTTATATCAGATTCCAGACGCAAAAGTAACACCCCCCCCCCCCTCTCCTCTTCCCTCCCCTCCCCCGAGTTATTGACCTTTTTGTTGTCTCCCTTGATTCGTGTTTTAAAAATAATGAGAGACGCCAAAGAAAGAAAGAATAATGGATGGAAAAAAAAAAGTGTCTGCTGAACTAATATACGTGTAATTAATCAGAGAGTGAAAGCTGACAATGTTAGCAAATTGGTTTGTTTTTCATCATTATTTATTTTAATACATTTTTTATCTTTTTTGTTTTCTTTTTAGTTCTGTTATGTGTTTTTTTGGTTTTAATTTGAGAAAAAAAGACAGGGTACTATCTTGTACGTTATAATGACTTTTCTCTCTCTTTTTTGAATTATTGATTTTTTCTTGATTGACTTTTGTTTGTTTATTTGTGTGTTTACAGCGTGTGCCAAGGTCATCGTTATTAGCAGTATCCTTATTTATCTGTCTCTTTATCTCTGTTTTTCTGTCTCTCTGTGTCTGTCTCTGTTCTATCTCTGTTTGTCAGTCTGTCTCTCTCTCTCCCCTCCTCTTTCTCTCTCCCTCTCCTCTCCTCTTCCTCTTCCTCCTCCTCCTCCTTCTTCTTCTTCTTCATCTTCTCTTTCTTCTTCTTCTTTTTTTTTTTTTCTTCTTCTTCTTCTTCTTCTTCTTCTCCTTCTTCTTCTTCTTCTCCTTCTCTTCTTCTTCTTCTTCTTCTTCTTCTTTTCTTCTTCTCTTCTTTTTCTCCTTCTTCTTCTTCTCCTTCTCCTTCTTTCTTCTTCTTCTTCTTCTTCTTTCTTCTTCTTTTTTGCATTCTTCTTCTCCTTTCTCCGAGAGGTCCAACCCTTGACACCAAAATTAATCCACTCTATCATTTTTAGCTTGGTTTTTCACCCTTTTTTTCCTCATTGATTGTATTCGTTTCTTTCTCCCTCTGTCAAGATCTGCTGTGTATATTCCTCTGTTTTTGACAAACTCAGAGAATCATGTTTATTTGCTTCTGTGTTTTTAGCCCCGTATCTCTGATCTAATATGGCCAGACAATGAAAAAGGGAGAGGGAGACAGAGAGAGAGGAGGAAGAGAGACAGACAGAAACACATGATGATGATGATGATGATGATGATGATGATGATGATGATGAAGATGAAGATGAAGAATTGCGAAGAAGAAGAACAACGAGAAGAACAAAAATAACAAGAAGAACAGGAACAAAAAGAACAAAAAGAATGCTAAGAAGAATAAGAAGAAGAAGAACAAGAAGAAGAAGAACAAAAAGAAGAAGAAGAACAAGAAGAAGAACAAGAATGCAAACAAGAACAAGAAGAACAACAAGAATGCAAAGAAGAACAAGAACAAGAAGAACAACAAGAATGCAAAGAACAAGAACAGGAAGAAGAGCAAGAATGCAAATAAGAAGAAGAACAAGAAGAACAACAAGAACAAGAAGAAGAACAAGAATGTAAAGAAGAAGAAGAACAAGAATGCAAAGAACAAGAATGCAAAGAAGAACAAGAAGAGTGCAAAGAAGAACAAGAAGAAGAGCAAGAACACAAAGAAGATCAAGAACAAGAAGAGCAAGAATGCAAAAAAGAAGAAGAAGAACAAGAATGTAAAGAAGAACCAAAAGGAAGAAGAAGAACAAAAAGAATGCAATGTAGAAGACGAAGGTTAGAGCATGATAAGGGCTGGGGTACTAACTGACACTTGGAGTGGACGTCGAAAAGAGAAGGGAGGGATGGAGAGGCAGAAAAAAAAAAAAAAGGATGGGGAGAAGGGGGAGAAGGGGGAGAGTGACAGAAAGAAGCAGGTGGGGAGCCGACAGCGGTGGTCCGCAGACAAGAATTCTGTCTGACTGAGAAACAAAAAAGTGAATTGGAATGGAATTCTTTCTGGGTTTTTTTTCTTCTTTTTTTTTTATTTTAGGTGCAGGGGTTTGCGAATGGGGGGGGGGGGGGGGGGGGGGAGGTGAAGGTTTCAGGGGTGGGGTGGGAGGTGGGGGGTTGGAGGCGGTGATGGTGTTGGGGGAAAGGGAAGAAAGGGTGTGTTGTGTGTGTGTGAGGAGGGAAGAGAGAGAGAGAGAGAGAGAGAGAGAGAGACTCATACGCTTCTTCACGTTCATACCCATCTTTTTTGTCCTTCTCTCTCTTCTCTCTCTCTCTCTCTCTCTCTCTCTCTCTCTCTCTCTCTCTCTCTCTCTTCTCTCTCTCTCTCTTCTCTCTTATCTCTCTCTCTCTCTCTCTTATCTCTCTCTCTCTCTCTCTCTCTCTCTTCTCTCTCTCTCTCTCTCTCTTCTCTCTCTCTCTCTCTTCTCTCTCTCTCTCTCTCTCTCATATGGTCAAGGCCGAAGTACAATTAAATGTTCAGAGTTCTCTCTCTTTCTGCCTCTCCCCCACCCTCTCCATCTTTCACATCTTTCCAACTCACTATCACCACAACCACCTCTATCTTCACCATACCACCATCACCACCACCACCCTCACACCACCACCATCCCCACCACCACCATCATCATCACCATCACCACCACCATCACCACCACCACCATCATCACCACCACCACCACCATCACCACCACCACCATCATCACCACCACCACCACCACCACCACCACTCACATTGTTGTTGTGAATGGAAATAGTGGGAAAGAGGGAAGGGGTAGTGGGCGGAGGGAGGAAAGATAGAGAGAGAGGGAGGAGGGGGTGGGGGGTGGACGAGGAGAGAGGGAGAGGGTTGAGGAAGTGGTATGTCAACGATGTTCACCTTCGATTGTGAGGTGGCGCCGATTTGTGGCTACATTGTAGTCTAGGTTGTCTTGGGTCTGTGGGGGTTCGTTTTTATTTGGAGAGGTCCCTTTGTTCTGGAACTCTCTACCCTCTTTGAAACTGGTTGTAGACAATATGTAGGGGGTCCCTCGGTAGTAGGAGTGGTTTATTAGTAATGGTGGTGGTGGTGGGGTGATGGGTGTGTATGTAGTGTGTGTGTGTGTGTTGTAGTGTAAGTGTGAGTGTGTGTGTGTGTGTAGTGTGTGTTTGTGTGTAAGTATGAGTGTGAGTGTGTGTGTGTGAGTGTGTGTGTAAGTGTGTGTGTGTGTATGAGTGTGTGTGTGTGTGTGTGTGTGTGTAGTAGTGTGTGTGTGTAGTGAGTATGTGTGTGGTGTGTGTGTAGTGTGTGTGTGTGTTGGTGTGTGTGTGTAAGTGTGAGTGTGTGTGTAGTGTGGTGTAGTGGTGTATGTAAGTGTGCTGAGATGAAGCGTTCTGTTTGTATTGCAGTATAGCGCTCTATAAATGTCCGTATATTATGCTTTTATGAGTTGATGTATGCATGCATGCGCAGAAGTAGGAGGGACTCTGTCTGTCTCTCTGTTTGTCTCTGTTTCTGTCTCTCTCTCTATCCCTCTCACACACGCATGCACGCAGTACACACACAACCTGTCACAAAACACACACCACACTCACAAACATACATCACACATCGCACTGTCACTTGACGTTCACCAAACACTGTCCTAACATCACACACACTGTGCATGTCATCATCTCATCATAACACTCTCATGCATCACTCGCATGTTACCATCATCAATCATCATACTACCATCACACCACCACACCATACTCAACAAACAACAACAAACACCATCATCATCACCATCATTACCACCATCTTCATCATCACCATCAACATCATCAACATCATCATCATCACCACCACCACCATCATCATCATCACCACCATCACCACCACCACCATCATCAAACCATCACCACCATCATCATCACCACATCATCATCATCATCACCACCACCATCACCACCCATCACACATTCATCATCATCATCATCATCATCACCACCACCACCACACCACATCATCATCACACCATCACCACCATCATCACCACCATCATCATCATCATCACCACCACCACCACCACCATCATCACCATCACCACCATCATCATCATCGTTATGAAGATGATCAAGATGACTGTAGAGAAGAGAGTTCACACACAAAATACCCCGCGACATGACGGTAACATAATTGATGCGCGCATGTGCAAACTGCCACTTCCTGTGTGGCCGGCAGGAAGTTGATAGGGTCACGTGAGACTGGAGGGCCCCGTACCCTGCATTGTCAAGTGTGTGGAAGGGATTTTTGGGGGAGATTTTTTTTAAAAGGGTATTTTGGGGGGTGGGATGGGGGGTGGGGGGTGAGGGGGGAGTTGAACTGTACACCCAGGAGGTTTGGCAATAAGGACTAAACGACTTGTACCATGGAAAACAAGTTACTGCCAGGCCCAACTTGGGTCGTTTGACTTAGTTTTGTTTTTCTAAGACATTCGCTCCTTTTTCCCACCCTCGTCCCCCCCAAATCTTTTTTCCCCCCCTTTTCTTTTGCTTAGGGGTGGTGGTTAGGGGTGTGGATGGGTGTGGGGATGTGTGTGTGTGTGGGGGGGGGGGGGGGGGGGGGGGGGAGGTTGGGGTTGGGGGCAGAAAGGGGATATTGCATCTGCGTTTTCTTTGTTGGTGTCTTCTTCCTTCCACTTTGTTATTGTATGTGTGTGAGAGTGGTGCCTCTGTCTCTGTCTGTCTGTCTGTCTCTCTGTCTCTCTGTCTTCTCTCTGTGTCTCTCTGTCTTTGAACGGCTGTGTGTCTGTCTGTCTTGTCTGTCTCTCTATCTCTTCTTTTCCTCTCCCCTTTTTTCCCCCCCTTTCCCCCCCCTTCCCCCATTTTCTTTCTTCCCCCCCTTCCTCTCTCCCCTTCTCTTTTCCCTCCCCCCCCTTTTTCCCACCCTCTTTCCCTTTTTCTTCCCCCCCTTTTCCCTTTTTCCCCTTTCCCCTCTCTCCCCTTTCCCAAAAAAAACCCCCTCCCTACCCTCCCCCCCTTTCCCTTCCCCATCTTACCCCCTCTCTCTCTCCTCCCCCCGCCTCTTTCTCCCCCTCTTCTTTTTCTCCCCCGAGGAAAGCATCTTAAACCTTTGAAAACCCGGGTCCCCTGGGGAAAAGGGGCTTTGTCAAACCGGGGGCCCCCCCGGGGTTAAAACCCCTTTTTCCGGGGCTAACTCCCTTTTTTCTTTTTTTCCCCTTTTTTCCTTTTTTCCTTTCCTTTTTTTTTTCCTTTTTTTCCTTTTTTTTTTGGCCTTTCTGTTTTTTTCCTTTTCCTTTTCCTTTTTTTTTTCCTTCTTTTTTTTTCTTTCTTTTCCCTTTTTTCCCTTTTTTCCCTTTCCTTTCCCTTTATTTTTTCCTTTTTTTCCTTTTTTTCCCTTTTCCTTTTCCTTTTCCCTTTTTCCTTTTTTCTTCCTTTTTTCCCTTCCCCCTTTTTTTCTTTCTTTTCTTTTCTTTTCTTTCCCCCTTTATTCTTTTTTCTTTCCTTTTTTTTTTTCTTTCCCTTTCTTTTTTTTTCTTTCCTTCCTTTCCCCCCTTCTTTCCTTTCTTTTTTCCCCCTTTCTTTCCCCCCTTTTCTTTTCCTTCCTTTCCTTCCCCCTTCCTTTCCCTTTCCCCCTTCCTCCTTTCCTTTTTTTTCGTTCTTCCCTTTTCCCCCTTTCCCCCTTTTCCCCCTCCTTTTTTTTTCCTTTTTTTCTTTCCTTATTTCTTCCTCCCATTTTTTCTTTCCTTTCCCCCTTCCCCCTTATTTTTTTTTTCCCTTAAAATTCCTTCCCCTTTTCCCCTTTGGCTTCCCCCCTTTCTTTTTTTCCCCTCCCTTTTTTCCTTTTCTTTCCCTTTTTTTCTTCTTGCCCGTTTCCTTTTTTTAAACTTTTTTTCCCCCTTTTTTTAAAATTTTTTCCTTCTTTTCTTTTTTCTTTTTTTTTAATTTTCTTTCTTTCTTTTTTTTCCCTTTTCATCTTTTTTCCTTCCCCCTTTCTTCCCTTTTTTACCAATTTTCTTCTTCCTTTTTTCCCCCTTCAAAATTCTTCTTTTTGCTTCTTCTTCCCCTTTTTTTCCGCACTTTTTTTCTTCCCTTTTTTCTTCTTTTCCCCCCCCCCCCCCCTTTTTCCTTTCTTCCCTTCCTTGTTTTTTCTTCTTTTTTCTCTCTTTTTCCCTTCGCTTCCCTTCTTCTTTTTCTTTTTCTTCTTTTTTCCTTCCTTTTTCCTTTTTCCTCCCATTTTTATCCCTTTTTTTTTCCCTGTTTCCTTTTTTCCTTCCTTTCTTCAAAAACCTTTCTTTTTTCTTTCTTTTTTCCCTTTTTTTTCCCCCTTTTTTTTTTTCTTTTTCTGTCTGCCCTGTCTGTCTGTCTTTTTTCTTTCTTTTTTTTCCTTCTTTTCTTTCCCTTTTTTTGTTCTTTTTTTTTTCCTTTCTTTCTTTCTTTTCTTTTTTTCTTTTCTTCTTTTTCCCTTCTTTTTTTTTTGCTTTTTCCCGCTTCTTCGCAATTTTTTCCTTTTTTTTTCCTTTTTTTTTCCTTCTTTTCAATTTCTTCTTCTTCTTTTCTTCTTCGTTCCTTCTTTTCGAAATTTCCCCTTCTTTCTTTTTCTTCCCCCTTCTTTCTTCTTTTCTTCTTTTTCTTCTTTTCTTCTTCTTTCTTCCAATTTTTCTTTTTTCCTTTTTATTTCTTCTTCCCTTTCTTTCTTCCAATTTCTTTTTTCTTAATTCTTCTTCCTTTTTCCCTTTTTCTTTTTCCCTTAGAAATTTTCTTCTTTTTTCTTCTTTTTTTTTTTCCTTTTTTCTTTCTTTTTTTTTTCCTTTTTTTCTTCTTTATTTTTTCTTCTTCTTCGTCTTTTCTTTCTTTTTTCTTTTTTTTTTCTTTTTTTTTTTCTTTCTTTCTTTCTGTCTGTCTGTCTTGTCTTTTTTTTTCCCCTTTTTTTTTTTCTTTCTTTTTTTGTCTTTTCTTTCTTTTCTTTCCTTTTTTCTTTTTCTTCTTCTTTCTTCTTCTTTTTTTTCCTTTTCTTCTTTTTTTCTTTTCTTCTTCTTTTTTTTCCCTTTTTCCCTTCCTTTTTCCCACCTTCCCATTTTTTGTCTGTCTGTCTCTTGTTTGTTTCTCTTCTCCCTTTTGGCACTCTTTTCACCCTTCTTCTTTCTGTTCTCCCATTGATCTTTCGCGTCGTTTCCCTTCCTCTTCCTCTTTTCTTTCTCTGTCTCCCCCTGTCGGGCAGTCAGAAGGTCAGTGATTTAAGTCATTTCGTTGTCAGTCGCCTGTTTTCTTTGTCCCCTTTTTCCCCCTTCTTTTCTTTCCTTTTCTTCTCTCTCTCTCTCTCTCTCTCTCTCTCTCCCCTCGCCCTTTCTCTCTCTCTCCCCTCCCTTTCCTTTTCCCCCTTTCCCTTCCCCCCTTCCCCTCCCCTCATCTCTCTCCCCTTCCCCTCCTCCCCCCTATTTTCCCTTCTCCCCCCTTTTTATACATAATAAAAATATATTTTAATATATTTTAATTATAAATTTTTATTTATATTTTAAAATTATTTTTTAATTTTTTTTTTCCCCTTCCCCTTTTTCCTTCCCTCCCCCTTTCCCCTCCTTTCCTTTTTCCCCTTTCCTCCTCCCTCCTCCTTTTCCTCACTTGATTAATGTGGGGTGTGGGGGTTTTTGGTGCTGTGGGGTTTGCGTTTTGGGAAAAGTACGAACTGGTCGACTTCGAGAAAAAAGAGTTTTGTTGAGGCTTTTTTTTCCCTTTTTTTTAAGTTCTTTTTTGGGTTTTGGAGAGAGAAAAAGGAGAGAGAGAGAGAAAAGAGAGAGAGATTGGGTGGTGTGTGTGGTGTGTGGGTTTTGTGTGTGTGTTGTTTTGGTGTGTGTGTGTTTTTGTGTGGGGAGTGAATGTGGGGGTTTGCGGTGTGTGTACGTGTGGGTAAAGTGTTTTGTGGTGTGTGTTTTTTGGGTAAAGGAAAAGAGAGAGAAAAGGTTTTGGTGGGGGGTGGGGAGGGGAAGAGAGAGAGGGGGGGCAGAAGAGGGGATAGAGAGGAGGAGAGAATAAAATTAAATTTAATGTTGAGAAAATAAAAAGAATGAATAAAAAAATTAATGAATCTGTATTTTTCAAGGGGTAACAAAACAAGAAAACCCAAACTTTTTTTTTCCGTTCAAAACCCTTGCCCTGATTGGGGACTATCGATAGATTAGAAAAAAAAAAATTTTATTTATTCTTCTATAAAAAAGGAGACAGGGTACAGAAGGGCAGAGGGGGGGGGGGTGTGAGGTAAAAAGGGGTCTGTGGTGGTGAAGGGTGTGTGCGGCGCGCGCGGGGCGTGCGCGTGCGTGTTTTGGGGGGGCCATGTTTAAAGGGGATACGTGAGTTGGGTACTCCATGAAAAACCCCCGAAACCTCCAGAGTTCTTTTGAGGGAAGACAAATTTTGAGGGCCCTTTTGATTTTTCACAGACAGAGTTCCCGGGGACAAACATTTAAAGCGGGAAAGCATCTGGTGAGGGAGGAAAACGAAAGGGGGAAAAACCAAAAATGAAAACACATTACAAGCTTTTAAAAAACCCTTTCCCCCCCCCCACTCTCCTCTCTGCTCCCTTTTGTCTCTGAAAGTCTCCCCTTTCCCCTGTCCTTTTATCTGTCTCTCCGCCTCCCTTTCCCCCCCCCCCCCCCACCCCCCTCTTTTCTATCTCTCTCTCTTCTCTTCCCCACCCTCTTTCTCTCTTTCCCGTCTGTCTCACTCTCTGTCTTTTGGGCCGTCTCGGGCCCCATCTTCTCTCTCCCCCCCCACCCCCCCCCCCTTCCCCGCCTAAACTTCCCCACTATCCCCCCCCCCCCCTCTCCCCCGTTTTCCTTCCCCCCCCTCCTCCCCCTCTCTCCACCCTCTTTTGTTTTTCTTTTCTCTCCCTCCCTCCCCCCCCCCCCCTCCTCCCCCCCCCCCCCCTCTGTCTCCCCTTTCAATCCCCCCCTCCATTCTCCCCTCCCTTTCCCCCCCCCACCCTCTCTCCCTCTCTCTCTCCTCCTCTTCTCCTTTTCCTCCCCCTCTCTCTCCCCTCTCTCTCTCTGTTTTCTGCGGGAAATTTTACTTGGATTTGGAAAAAGAACCAACAAAAATACACCCCCCCCCCCACCCACACACAAAAAAACACACACCTCACACCACAACACCACACTCCCCCGCAAAACACACAACACACACACACACACACACAAAACCCACACACTCACAGGGAGCAGAAAAACCCGTTGGGGGTTTGGGGGGTGGGGGGGGGCGGCTATGGAACCTTTTTTGCATACTGCACATGACAGTGCCCGTATCAAATACAGAGCAGACATGAACATACATGCAAAAGCCTGAAGCAAAAAAATCTTTTTTTGTGTAATTTTCCCCACCCCACAGGAAAAGAGGAGAGAGAGAGGAGAGGGGAGGGGAGGAGAGGAGAGAAAGGGGAGAAGGGGAGAGAGAAGACAGGAAAAGGGCTGGGGTTTTAGGGGGAGAGGTTGGAGAGAGGTAGAGAGAGAAGCAACTTTTTGTTAGAGAGAGAGGAGAGAGAGAGAGAGAGGGGGAGGAGCAGACAGACAACAGACAGATTGTGTGTGTGGGGAGGGGAGAAGGGGGAAGGGGAGAGGAACAAAAGAAGGGTGGGGAACAGACAACAGAAAAAAGACAGAGACAGGGGAAGGGGTCCCGCGTTCGCCCGTGCAATGCGCGCGCCCCGTACGCACACGCAAAGCACAAAATACATACACACATTAAGGGGGGGGAGATTCAAAACAACCCCGGAAACAGACACAGAAACCCCACGGTGTATAAAACACACACTCAACACTCACACACCCCAGGGACACACAGATACTCTCTTTTCTCCTCTCTCTCTCACCCCCACCAACCACACTTTCTCTTTTTTTCTCTCACAACTAGACAAACCCCCCCCCCCCCCACCACACACACACTCCCCACACCACACTCATCATTCACCCACACAGGCCACACTACACAGGGCCCAAAAAACAAGGGGGGCGCACATACAAGAGAGATAAAAGGAGACAGACTATGACAGAATAGTCGGGGAGAGAGACAGGGAAAAAAGCCCGTTTTCCCGACAGAAAAGAGGGTCACAGAGGGGAACACAGACCAAAAAGAGAGGTGGGTGTGTGTGAGAGGGGGTCCAGGGGAGAGAAAGAGAGAGCGAGCGAGATCGAGAGAGAGAGAGAAAGAGAGAGCGAGCGAGATCGAGAGAAAAAGAGAAGAGAGAGAGAGAGGAGAGAGAGAGAGAGAGAGAGAGAGAGAGAGAGAAGAGAGAGAGAGAGAGAGAGGAGAGAGAGAGAGAGAGAGAGAGAGAGAGAGAGAGAGAGAGACGGACGGACAGAGACAGAGGGAGAGAGAGCGAGAGACTGAGAGAGAGAGAGACTGAGAGAGAGAGAGCGAGAGACTGAGAGACAGACAGACGGACAGCGACAGAGAGAAAGAGAGAGAGCGAGAGACTGAGAAAGAGAGACAGACAGACAGACGGACGGACGGACAGAGAGAGAGAGAGAGAGAGAGAGAGAGAGAGAGAGAGAGAGAGAGAGAGAGAGAGAGAGAGAGAGAGAGAGAAGAGAGAGGTTAACAGAGAAATCAGCGCAGACTTTTTCAAACTCGCCGTCAGGGTGGCGACTCCTGTCTTTGGTGCCAGAAATTCCGTCTGTGAAAAATCCCTCCTCCACCCCCCACCCCCCACCCGCCAACCCCCCCTCCACCCCAACCCTTTCTGAAGGAATCGCCTTCCGATCGCCGCTGCCTTAGGCTGGAATGTGTGTGTGTGTGGGTGGGGGGGGGGGGGGTAGTGTTGTAGTTTGATGGGGGAGGAGGGGGGATGTGGTGTGTTGTGTGTATGTGTGTGGTATGGTGTGGTGTGTGTGTGTGTGTGTGTGTGTGGGGGGGGGTGTAGTTTGTGTGTGCAGTGTAGTGTGTGTGAGTGTGGGGGTGGTTGAGGGAGGAGGGGTGTAGTGTGTGTAGTTGGTTGTGTAGTGTGTGCTTTTGTGTGTATGTGGGTGGGTGGGTGTAGTTTGTGAGCGAGTGTGTGGGTGGGTGGGTGGGTGGGTGTAGTTTGTGATGTGTGTGTGTGTGTGTAATATAGTGTAGTGTAGTGCTGTGTGTATGTGTGCATGCGTGTGTGAGTGTGATTTTCTCTCCCCCCCCCCTCCCCCCCTCCCACTTTTAAATTTATTCATCCATACCTCATTTTATTCTTCCGCATCATTTTGTTTACGTATGTGTCTGTTTGTCTGTCTCGGTCTCTCTCTGTCTATCTCTTTATCTCTGTCTTTCTGTCTTTTTGTCTGTCTCTGTCTCTCTATGTCTCTCTGTCTCGGTCTCTCTCTCTCTTTCTCTCTGTCTCTCTCTGTCGCTCTCTCTTCCGAATTATTGATTTTTTAATTTTACTATAATTTTTTTCCCCTCCGCCTTTCTCTCTTTTTCTACTTT
>CM054160.1:51042864-51045364 GCA_028751875.1 Rapana venosa
AACCCCCTTGTACCCCCCCCTCAGTCCTTTGTCGTTGCTAGACCAAAATTTAAACAAACTGCATACACAGGGGGACTGGATGAGAGAAAAAGCACATGAACGCTTGCCCCGTTTCCCTTAAAATTTAAAAGAATAAAAGAAAGAAAAAGAAAAGAAAGCTTCCCAACAGCAATATGCATGCGCAGGGTCTGTCGTCAACTCTGTAGGAATACAGGCAATCCTCGTTTTGATGATCATTTCCAACTTTCTCATGACTGACTATACCTGGTATTGCTCTATGTCCCCAATCCCCAAAACAAGTACACAGTGCATGTTTTTTCATACTTTCTTTTAAAAAATCTGTGAAAAAATCACCAAAAAAGTTTCCGATTTATAGAAGATACTAGCTTACCCGTTTCGAGCTAATACCTATTTTATTTATTTATTTTATGTATTTTATTCTTTTATTTCGATTATAATGGAGTAAGCGTTCATGTGCTTTTTTCCCATCCAGTCCCCGTACACACACACTCTCGTATACACGCGCGTGCATGTGGACATAAGTGTCAAACACAGCCCACTTGTAAGAGAATAAAACCGAAAGAGAAGATGTAGAAAGTGAGGGAGAGGAAAACCCAAACATTCGAACAACAATAAACCCAAGAAATAAAAGAAATAACAGCTACAAACACACACACACACACACACAAAACACACACACACCCCACACACACACCCCAAAACACACACACACACACAAACACACCACACACACACACACCCAGGGGACACACACCCCGGTCTCACACGATCGATGGTCTAGAGGTAACGCGCCTGTCTAGAAAGCGAAAAGATTTTCGGGTTCGTATTCCCTCTGGGCCCGAAACTTTTCCCCCATCCATTAGACCATGAGTGGTGGGTCTGGGCGCTAGCCCTTTCGGATGAGACAATAAACCGAGGGTCCCGTGTGTTACCAGAAAATTATGCAGCGCACGAAAAAGAACCCAACGGCAACAAGAGAGTTGCCCCTGGAAAAATTCTTAGAAAAAAGCCACTCTGATAGGGAAAGAAATTACAGTTGCAGACCAAAAAAAAAAAAAGGGGTGGCGCTGCCTTGTGGCGACGTGCTCTCCCCGGGGAGAGCACCCGAATTTCCCCGCAGAGAAATCTCGTGACTTAAAGTGGTTAAAATAAATAAAAACACACACAAATAACACCCCACAACCCACAACACACACACAACAACACACGTCACACACACAAACACAAACACACACAGACACGGTCTCTCTCTCTCTCTCTCTTCTCTCTCTTCTCTCTCCTCTCTCTCTACTCTCTCTCCTCTCTCTCTCTCTCCCCTCACACACACACCACCCCCACACACAGCACCCCACAGCCAACCCCCCCCCCCCCCCCCCCCCCACCCCCCCCCCACAAAACACACACACACGGTCTCTTCTCTCTCCTCTCACACAACACACACCACACACACACACACACACACCACACACACAAAACCCCACAACACCCCACGCACGCACACAGCTATTGCATGTTACATGCAAACGTAATCCTTGTGAGACACTGATGTCTGCTTTAATCTGCCTTTTGCGATAACTTTGTTTCTTTTTTTCCCTCCTTCCCCCCATTCTCTTTGTTTCCTTTCCCTCTCTCTTTTTATTTTTCTCTCTCCTCCTCTCTCTCTCTTCTCTCATCTCTTTTCTCCTCCTCTCCCCTCTTCTCTCTCTCTCTCTCTCTCTCTTCCCTCCTTTCTTTGCCATGCTTTATTTGGTCTTTTTTTTTTTATTTTTCCCCGTTCGACCATTTCTTTATTCGGTGGGTTTCTCCCATCTCTCTCTCTTTTTTGTTTTTGTTACTAATTTTGATTAAAAGCGAATCTCTTTGTGAAAACCATTCCTTTCCGTAGTTCAGGAAGTCTTTGAAAAAGTGTATGTGTGTGTGGGGGGGGATGGGGGGGGGGGGGGGAAAAGGGGGAGGGGGGGGGGGGGGGGGGGGGGGGTTTGGGGTTTGGTTTGGGGTGGGGGTGTGTTGGGGGGGGGAAGGGGGGGGGGGGGGAGGGTGAGGTAGTGGGTGTGGTTGTGATGTGTGTGGGGTGTGTAGTGTTGTGTAGGTATTGGTTAGGGGTGTGGGGTGTTTTTTGATTTTGGTGATGGGGTTTTTGGTGGATATGGTGATTTGTATGTAGGGTGTGTGTGGGGGTGTGTTAGGGGAGAGAAGAGAGAGAGAAGAGGAGAGAGAGAGAGAGAGAGAAAAAATTTTTTTTTGGGGGGGAATTTTTTAGGGGGAAGATTTTCCTTCCTTTTTTTTTTTTTTTTATTTTTTTCCCTTTCCCCCTTTCCTATTTTCTTCTCTTTCCCCTTCTCTTTTTTCTCTCCTCTCTCTCTCTCCCCCTCTCTCCCCTCTCCCCCCTTCTCTCTCTCTCTCTCCCTCCCCCCTCTCTCTCCCCCTCCCCCCCTTCCCCCTCCCTTTCTCCCCTTTTCCCCCCTGGGGAAAAGGATTA
>CM054160.1:51059284-51064284 GCA_028751875.1 Rapana venosa
CTTGAAGAAGTAATAAAAAAAATATCAAATAAAAATACTCTAAGAATAAAAAACACACAAACAAAATAAAACATAAGTGCCCCACGCAAATATAAAACACGCACGCACGCACCCCACATCTTGCGCACACATTAAATCCCGTTCCGCTTTTCGGAAGAGTAGACTATTGTGTGCCGGATAGAATGGATGACAATATTTACAATACTGCATACACACGGGGACTGGTTGTAGAAATCAAAGCATATGATTGCTTATTCTATTATCCTCGATATAAAAAGAATACAAAATGTGACCCCAAAACCCCCATAAAGACCGACAAAAAAACAAAGAATAAGACAGACAGACAAACATACAAAAAAACAGACAGGCAGGCAGGCAGACAGAGAGACAAACAGACAGACAGACAGACAGGCAGGCGGCAGGCAGACAGGCAGGCGGATACAGACAAACAGACAGGCGGGCAGACAGACAGACAGACAGGCAGACAGACAGACAGGCAGCGGGTATACAGACAAACAGACAGACAGGCAGGCAGGCAGGCAGGCAGGCAAAACAGACAGACAAGACAGGCAGACAGACGGGCAGGTAGGCAGGCAGGCAGAAAAAACAGACAAACAGAAAGACAGACAGGCAAACAGACGGGCAGTCAGACAGGCAGGCAGGCAGACAGAGAATCAGACAGACAGGCAGGCAGGCGGACAGACAGAGACAGACAGACAGAGGAGAACAAATATCTGTATTAAGGCAGAAAGAAGCCCGAAAAGACAATGGGTTGTGAAGACATTAGTGTGGCTTTTACACAATGGGATGCAGGCAGCCATTATACCCCCCCTCTCTACTTTCTTTAAGGTTTCTGGGGAAGGGGAGAAAGGTGGGTGGAAGTAAGTGTTGGGAGGGGGCGGGGGGGGGGGGGGGGGAGATTGAGATGGGTCACAAACCGGAGGGGAGGGATGGGGAGGAGAGAGGGTGGGGGTGGAGGAGGAGATGGAGAGAGTTAGATGGGAGGTGGTAACAAACTGGAGAGGAGGGAGGGTGTGTGAAGATAGGGAAAGCGGTTTTTTTGTTGTTGTATTGTCTGTCGGTGTGGTGTGGGTGTGTGTGTGTGTGTGTGTGTGTGTGTGTGTGTGTGTGTGTGTGGTGAGTGAGGAGTGAGTGAGTGCAAGTGTGCCTGGTGTAAAGTGTAGTGTGTGTGAGGAGTGAGCGGTAATCAAAAATTACAATCAGAAATATATAAAATCATAAAGCATGGACTTAATTGACACAACAAAATAAACAAAATTTACAACAAAAAGAGTGGGTGTGTTTTGTTACTCTCCCTTCTCTCCCCAACCCCTTTCCGCTCGTTCTCCCCATCCACCCTATCCTTCACCCCCACTCCCTACCCCCCCCCCCCCCCCCCCCCCCATCCCTCATTTTAAGTCTCACTAAAACCTGGGGGAGAACCACGCCCGAAAGTAAGTATGTATCAGCACAGGTTATATTATATAGCCCTCACTCACTCCACCACACTCCCCTCCACCCACACCCCTAATCAACTCCCCAACTCCCACATTTTAAACCACTCCCACTCCACTCCAACACCAAAACCACTCCACTCCACTCCACTCCACCCACTCCACCAAACCCATCCCCCTTTCCCCCACCACTCCTCCCCCCCATTCTTTTCCCCCTCCACCCACTCCACACCACACCCACATCCACCCCCACCCACTCCACTCCACCCACCCCCACACCACTCCACTCCAACATCCACTTCCATCCACACCACTCACACACCACCACACTCCCCACATCTATCCATTCCACCCACTCCCCTCCACCCACTCCCACCACAACCACATCACACCAACACACCTCCACACTCATTCCACTCCACCCAACCCACTCCCACTTCCCACTCCACACCACCACCACATCACACCCCACCACACCAAAACTCCGCACCCCACTTCCACACACAAACCCCCCACCCCAATCCACCACACCACCATACCCACCCACACCACAACCACTCCACACCCACCATCCCCACCACAAAACCCCACCACACACCCCATCCCAACTTACCCACTCCACACCCACCCCACCAACTCCACCTCACACCACACCGCCAAAAACCACCCCCACAAACCAAAACCACACCCCCCCACACACCACAACACCCAACCCCCAACCCACTCGAAATCTGAACCACGGTTGTCTGAACCAAAACCCACCAACACAAATCACTCCAGAAAGCTTTCTTAGACTAAAAACGAGCCCAGGTTTCGAACGACGCAAAATCATGCGCAACGAAAAACCTGCGTAAAGAGTACCATTGGTGCCGGGGAAAAGAGGACAAAATTACAAAACCGCTACACACGGACTATTAAACAAAAAGCACATGATCTTTTCATTATCCCGATTAAAGATAATGAAATAAATAAAAAAAACCTTACATCAGCCACATAGGCATCGATCAGTTCTGACTGACCAAACCCTCTATGGAGAAGAGGAAAGGACAGGGAAGACTGGAGGAAGACTGATGGGAAGGAGGGGACTTCCCTTTTTGCCCCCCCCCCCCCAAAAGGGGAAAGAGGGGTGAAAGAGAGTGAGCGGAAGGTGAAGGAAGCCAAAGAAAAGAAGTTTTTTAGCAGAGGGTGGGAAATTGGTGTTGAGTAGGAGTGAATTAGAAAGAGAGGGAGGGAGAGAGAGAAAAGAGAGGAGGGAGGGGGAGGAGATAAGGGAGAGAGAAGAGGAGAGAGAGAAGAAAGAGAGAGAGAGAGAGAGAGAGGAGCGAGAGGGGAGAAGAGAGAGACAGAAGAAGAGAAGAAGAGAAGAGAGAGAGAGAGAGAGAGAAGAGAAGAGAGAGGAGAGAGGAGAGGAAGGGCAGGGGAGAAGAAGACGAAAGGAAGAGGGGGAAAGGAGAAAACAGAAAGAAAAGAATGGAGGAAGAAAAAATAAGAACAAAAGGGGGGAGGAAGGGAGGAGGAAATGAAAGAAGAAGAAAGAAGGAAGAAGAAGAAAGAAGACAAAAAATGAGAAGAAAAGAAGAAGAAAAAAAGGAGAAGAAAAAGAAGAAAAAGAAGAAAGAAGAAGAAGAAGAAGAAGAAGAAGAAGAAGAAAAGAAGAAAAAGAAAAAGGAGGAGGAAGATGGGGGGGCGAGAAAAGGATGAAGAAAAAAGGGAGAGAGAGAGAGGGGGGAGTGGGAAAAAGTTGGATAAAAAAACAAGGAGCTGAGAGAGAGAGAGCCCAGAGACAAACGAACAGAGAGACAAACAGAGAGAGAGAGAGACAGAGAGACGGAGACATAAAAGACACAAACAAAACAGACGAGAGACGAACCCAAAGAGAGAGAGAGAGAGAGAGAGAGAGAGAGAAGAGAAAAGAGAGAGAGAGAGAGAGAGAGAGAGGGGAGAGGAGAGAGAGAATAGACAGAGACAAACAGACAGACGGGAAAAGGAAAAAAAAGAACCAGATATAAAAAGAAGCAAAAAAAACAAAAATACGTTGATGCCAGACCTGATTATGCAAAAGGGGAAAGAACGTCCTCAATAAACAAACTCTTTTCACACACACACCACACAGACACACACACACACACACACACACAGACACACACACACACAGACACACACACACACACAGACACACACACACACACACAGACACACACACACCACACACACAAAACCCCACACACACACACAGACACACACCACACACAAAACACACTCACACACACACACCACACACAAAACACACACAGACAGACACACAGAGACACACACACACACACAAACAGACAGACACACAGACACCATACACCACACACATACACACACACACACACACACACACACACAACACACACACACACACAACACACACACACACACACACACAAAACACACAGACAAGACACAGACAGACACAGACACAGAACACACACACACAATATTATATATATATATATATATATATTAATATATATATATAATTATATATATATATATATATCTAAGAGAGAGATCTATCTATCTATCTATCTATCTATCTATCTATCTATCTTTCTATCTCTCTCACTCTCTCTATCTATATATAGATACATACATATACACATACATACACACATACATACACACATTCATACATAATAATAATAATAATAATATATGGAATTTATATAGCGCTGAATCTTGTAAAAAACAAAAAAACAAATCGAAGCGCTTGCACTCAATCATTTACAGGCATGCAACTCTCCTTAACCATAATGAACAACAGATTTCAAAAACCATGCGCGCGCGCGTATGCACACATGCACGCACACACACGCACATACACACACACCCACACACAACACACACACACACACAAAACACACACACACACTCGGAACAACACTTAGGAGGTGAAAGATGCTGTTGAAAATTAGGGACAGATATTTGGGGGGAAAGTCTCAGGTAGGAAATAAGTGTGTTTTGAGGCTGAATTTGAAGGTATACACACTCACAAAGAAACAAATAACAGAACAGACAAAAAAGAACTGACAGGCAGGCAGGCTGGAAAAAATATGCTGATAAGACAGACATGCCTACAGAAAGAAAAAATAATTACAACTATGAAACAACAACAACAGTGGACGAGAGAGAGAAAGAGAAGAAAGAGAAAAGAGAGGAGAGGGGAGAGAGAGAGAGAGAGAGGGGAGAAGAGAGAGAAGAGAGAAGGAGAGAGAGAGAGAGGAGGAGAGAGGAAAAGGAAAAGAGACAGAAAGGGAAAAAGAAAGAAAGAAAGAAGAGAGAGAGGAGGAAAGAAAAAAGAAAGAGAGAGAGAGAGAGAGAGAGAGAAGAAGAGAGAGAGAAAAGAGAGGAGAGAGAGAGAAGAGAGAGAGAGAGAGAGAGAGAAAACAACACACAACAAACACAAACACAACTCCTCCCTCCTCGGCTATCTTTTCTCATCTCTCTCCCCTCTCCTCCCTTCTTTCTCTCTCCTCTCTCTCCCCCCTCCCTCTCCTCTCT
>CM054160.1:51069284-51075373 GCA_028751875.1 Rapana venosa
CGTGCCCCGCACCACACAACACAAAAACACACACACACACACACACAACACACCACACACAAAACACTTCCAGACATGCTTATGGCATCACTTACAAGCGCTAGATTACATGCATTAAGGATATGAGACAAGTGGAACCAGATGTGTGTGTATGTGTGTAAATGTGTGTGTGTCTGTGTGTGTGTGTGTGTGTGTGCGCGCGCGCACCCGCGCCTGTGTGTGTAGGGGGAAGGGAGGGGGGGCACACACAAGAAAAAAAAACATACACTACTTTAACATACCAAGGCTAAAACTTCTTCTTATTTTAAATCCTGAGAATAATTTATATTTCAAACAATTGTGAGATTGTCAGCAACTTATTGAAGCAGCGTATGTGATTTTTCACATTATTGTTCAGAATTCAGAGGCCATACATTTTTTCATCTCCTCTCTCTCCTCTTTTCTCTCTCTCTCTCCTCTCTCTCTCCTCTCTCTCTCCTCTCTCTCTCTCTCTTTAATTTCCCCTTTTTATTCAGTACCTGTCAAGAAAAGATCAGACAATTATGTTTTATGTTGGAAATAAAAGACATTTTACAAAATGAGAAAGAGAAAAAACACCCACCTCATTAAAAAAACACACACAAACTAACACTCAACTAAAACAAGCATCAATCTTTTAAACCGTACCTCTCAAACACATTTCCAACATTTTCCAAGTGATACGATCGCATCAAATTTTTTAACCTGCTTTTAGCAATTCAATTCAGTCAACCAGACAACCAACCCCCCCCCCCCCCCACTCCCACACCCACACACCACCCCCCCCTCCCCCCCCCCCCCCCCTCCCCCCCCACCAACAAAGAAATTACCTACTACCTCCCCCAAACTTACACAGTATTTGACCCAAAAAATTAATTTAATGTCAGATACCTTTCTCACTACTTTTAGCGCATGAACGAGTCGCACCCTCCCCCCCCCCACCCCACCCCCCTTCCCACCCCCCCCCCTTCCCCCCCCCCCCCCCCCCCCCCCCCCCCCCCTCCTTCCCAAATCTTGAGAAGCCATAATTTATTCTAGCAGAATTTTTTTTTTCTTTTTGTTTTGTTTTTTTTTGGTTGTTTTATTCTTATCATTATTTCAGTCAGTGAGCGCGCACACGCCCAAACCCGGAGAGTTATCACCCTTTGGGGGGGGAGGGAGGGAGGGGGGCGGGTGGTGGGGGAGGGGGGGGACGTGTGTAGGGGCTGTGTGTCGTTGTCGTGGTAACAAATCTGAGGGCTATTAGGCGATAATCCTTTAATCCCCCTACCTCTCCCGGCTCTCCTCGCTCCGATAAATCAGTTTGGGGGATATGAAGGCCGCCATGTTTTCACCCCAGCCTGCCTGCCTGCCTGCCTGTCACTTGAGGCGTTTTCATTATGAGGAGTGTGTTGGAGGGAGTTTGGGGTGTGTCTGTGTGCTGCGTTTTCGTTATGGTTTTTTGGGGGGGTTAGTTTTTTGTTGTTGTTGTTACTGCAGTTTTTGTTGCTGCGTTGTTGAGAGAAGAGAGAGGGGGGGGGGAGAGGGAGAGAGAGGAGAGGGGGGGGGGGGGGGGGAGGGGGGGGGGGGGAGAGGGGGGGAAGAGAGAGAGAGAGAACACCGAACATTGAACACGAAGTAATTTCTTGTCATTAACAATACAGTCTTTTTGGACAGAAAGAGAGGGGAGAGAAGAGAGAGAGAGGAGAGAGAGAGAGAGAGAGAGAGAGAGAGAGAGAGAGAGAGAGAGAGAGAGAGAGAGAGATAGCCAGCCAGCCAGCCAGTTTTCTTTAAAATAAAAACAAACCAAAAAAACGCATTTCTTACACAGAGAGTAAGACACAGCAGAGAGAAACACAAACCAAACTAAAGGGGAAAAAGTAAACAAACCCCAGAACATATTAAATAAAAAAAAATACACACACACACACACAGACAAACACAGACACACGCAGATACACACATAGACACCCCAAACAAACCACACACACAACACCACACACACACACACAAAACACACCATTCACACACACACCACACACACGGACACACACACACAGACACACACAGACACACACACACACAGACACACACACATATACACAGACACACACCCCACACAACACCCCACACACCACACACACACACACACACACACACACACCCCCAAACACACACACACACACCCCACACACACACACACACACTGACACCACACACACACACAGACACACACAAAAAACACACACACACACACACACACCCCACACACACACACACACACACAAAACACAGCCTTCTCTCTCAATAAACCACACTCACACACTACACCATCTCATAAACTTCAGACAGTGGCGCTATGCTAGACCTATCGTGTGCAGCAAGCAGTAAGACAGACAGACAGACAGACAGACACAGTCAGACAGACAGACAGACAGACAGACACAGACAGACAGACAGACAAGTAGACCATGGCCACTAACTAGACAGTCCCTGTGTGCTAGACCTGTGGTCTATTTGTCAGAGTCAGCAACGTGACCCAGCAGACAATTCCTTTAGCCCAATAAATGTGGTGGTGGTGGTGGCGGGGTGTCCCTAACAATCGGCTTTACATTACATTACATTACATTACCCCACTTTACGGGGCTTCTGTGTAGTAGTCTTTAGTTTTAACGTCTTTCCACTTTAAGTGATACCAGGAGCTTCTGTGTGTATGGGGGGTGGGGGGTGGAGGGTGGTGGTGTGGTGTGTGTGGTGTGGTGAAGGTGGTGTGGTGTGGTTTAAGGTGGTGTGGGTGTGGTGTGATGGATTTGGTGGTGGTGAGTGCAAGTGAGTGGGGTGCATGTGTGCGTGTGTGTGTGTGTGGTGTGTGTGTGGTGTGGTGGTGTGGTGGTGTATGTGTGTGTATGCATGCGCGTGTGTGCGTTGTGTGTGCGTGTGTGTGTATGCAAGCACATACACATGGATGCATACGTACGTACACACCCGTCTGTGTATGATATTCACACGCACATGCGCCTTGTGAGCATGCGTCCACACACCACCATAGGTAGTAATGGATGTTGGCATTCAAAGATTTCTTCTTCATCGTGGAATGCTTTAGACAGCAACTGCAGTACTACTGCCTGTTATATGAGCGAAAATGCGTCACAGCACCGGGCAAGTCCGACCCCCAATGCATCCGGAGGACGGGATGGCCTAGTGGTTAGAACATTGCACTCGTAATTTGACAACCCGGGTTCGATTCCCGTTCAAGGGGATATTTTCCCCTGGAGTTAACATCAGTGCCGACTCCACTCTCCCCAAAAAGTCCTTCGGATGAGACTATAAACCCGAGGCCCCGTGTGCGAACGCATGCAGAACATCTTGCGCACACGTTAAAATCCTGTTCCGCTTTCCATAAGAGTAGGCCATTGTGTGCCAGTGGGAACGGATGACAATTGACAAAACCGCATACACACGGGGACTGGATGTAAAAAAGCACATATTAAGTGCTTATTCCATTATCCTCGATATAAAAGAATAAAATAAAAAATAAAAAAATATAAAAAAATCCGTTGTCAGCATGGCAGAGAATACTTATCTTTTTCAGTTTTCCTGGACACAAAATAATGGACAGGAGAATGGACCAAGAAGGCGGCAGAGAAAACAGACAAGAAGGAGGAGGTGGTAACAGGAAGAAGAAGATAAAATAAAGAAAAAAACCAGGCAGAAAGAAAGAAAGAAAGAAAGAAGAAAGAAGGGATAGAAAAGAGGAAATTTCTAACACAGAATTTCCAGATGCTTAATTATACATGACAGTCTCTCAATCCCCACCCCCCACCCCCACCCCCCTCGTTCCCCATCCCCAATGGAGAAATTTACAGATTTAAGATGCGTGGGTGGGTTAGGTATTCCTCCTAGCTTCCCTCTCCTCCCCCCACCCCCCCTCCCCCCCGTCACCGTTATCTCTCCCGCCCCCCCCCCCCCCCCCCCCCTTTCCAATGCCTCCTCCTTCCCCTCTTAGTGTGGTGTGTAGTAGGGTGAGGGTGAGGTCAGGATGGGGGGGGGGGGGGGGGGGGAGGGGGGGTGGCGGAGTGGAGGGAGGGGAAGGAAGAGGGGATGGTCAGAGGGACATGTACTGATTTCTCTCCCTGATAAGGCAGACATGTCTTTTTTCGACATAGCGAGGTATGCTTGGTAAAATGGACTTTTTTTTTGGGGGGGGGTGGGAAGGGGAGGGGGGGGGGTTCCTTTTCTATTAGCAAAATGGTTGGGGGCATTTTGTTGTTGTTGTTGTCTCCTTGTTTTTATCTATGCATACCTTTTCGTTATATGTCTGTCTGCTTAAAAGTTCAGGGAACGGGATAGCTCAGTGGTCAGAACACTCACTTTCCCCCCAAGCTAAGGCTAAGCAGCATCGAGCGTGGTTACCTCTTGGATGGGTGACCGTTTGCCCGCCTTGGCTTCAGTACAGTTCCCCCCAGTTCACCCAGCTGTCAATGGGTACCTGCCCTCTTTAGGGTCAGGGAAGGTAAAGCAGCGAGGGAGAGGAGATGGGCGCCGCCCTCAATATGCTGGCCCTAGGAAGTGAGGTCTCTGATACCTTCGCCCACTTCGACTAATAGGCTTTGGAAAACCCCTTTTAACCTTACCTGTCGGGGTTGTTTTTTTTCATCGCTGCTCGATTCATCCTCATTTTCTTCTCGTCTATTCCTAGCATTCTGTTCTGGTCTGTAATTCCAGTACAAAATCACCAAAATCCTCTAAAATTTAATTATTACAAAGAGTCTAGAACGATCGAACGCGCGTAAGGGCAATGTATTTTGGTCTCTGTCTGTTTGCCTCTGTTTATTTTTAATTTATTATTCTTTTATATCGAGGTAATGGAATAAAGCCTCATGACTTTTTACATCCAGCCCCCCGTGTTTGCTTTGTAAATTTGTCATTGTTCCCACAGCACACAATAGCCTACTCTTTCGAAAAGCGGACGTTTAACGCGTGCGCAAGATTTCTGCATCGTTTCGCCAGGGGCCTCGGTTTATAGTCTCTTTCCAAGACTGTGTGTGTGTGTGTTGGTGTGTTGGTGTGGGGGGGTGTGTTGTGTGTGTGTGTGTGTGTGTGTGTGTGTGTGGTGTGTGTTTGTCAGTGTGTCTGTGTTCTGTCTTTCTCTCTTTCTTTTTTTTTTTATCTCTCTTTTCTTTTCCTCAATATTCCTCCCCACTCTCTTCCTCCCCCATCTCTCCCCTCTCTCTCCCTCCCTTCCCTCCTCCTCTCTCTCTCTGTGTCTCCCCCTTCCCTCTCTTTCTTTTTTAATGTTTGTCTCACTTTACAACCTTTCCTTTCCCCCACAAATAACGTCTTTCTCTGTTGTTATCTTTCCTATCTGTTTTTGTCTGCACCCAACTTCTTTTTCTCCTCTTTCCTCCACCCTTCCCCTCCCCTCCCTCCTCACCCCCTTAACCCCCCCCCCCACCCCTACCCCACCCCAACACCCCCACCCCCAGCATCATTTAATCCTTTCAATATTATCAGAGAGGGCAGTGTCGTGCTCTCTTCGCGCATGATAAACCAGAACAAGGTCTTTGCCTCCAAGATATATATATATATTTTTATATATATATATATATATAATATATATTAATTATATATATATATATATATAAAATATAAAATATATATATATATATATTTTTATATATAGTATTTAAAAATAATAAAAGTATATAATTATAGTATAGTATAATAAACTACTTTCAAGGACAACTGTCTCATAAATTATTTTATGTTTTTATAACGTGGCCTCGCCTTCTCGCCCGTTCGTTTTGTTTGTATCTATCATGTATACTGATTTATTCTTATAGATACTGGCGGGGGGGGGGATGGTACTACTGCTTTTTTGTCCTCAGATATATATAATATAAATATATTAAAAATATATTATATAAAAGGAGAGAAGAGAAGAGAAAGAGGGAGAGAGAGAGAGAGGGAAGAAGAGAGACAGACAGACAGACAGACAGAGACAGACAGACAGAGACAGACAGATATAGAGAAGGGGTATATATATTATACCAAAATACACATAAAAATACATACAACATTTAACATACATA
>CM054160.1:51075873-51174157 GCA_028751875.1 Rapana venosa
ACATGGAACCCCTACCTTGCACCCCATGTGGAAGCCCAAAGACTCCCCAGAATTCGAAGGTACGAATGGGGGACATACTTGGACTGGCGAAGTCCGTTGGGTCGGATTCGGCGAAACAACCCACAGAAGAAGATCACAACTATGGTATAGTGGCGACGACTCCAAACACCAACACGAGTAGGATTTCTTGTCAACAAGAAGAGGACTAACAGTGTCATCAGCTGTACCCCAATCTCAAGAGACTGATCTCCATGCGTGTCGCAGCAAAACCACACAACATGACCATCATACAAGTCTATGCACCAACATCAGACTACGATGATGAAGCAATCGAGTGTTTTCTACGAGGATTTGGAGAGCGCCATCAAATCAACTCCAAAGAAGGACTTTCTCGTGATCCAGGGCGACTGGAATGCCAAGATCGGACCTGACGCTTATGACCAATGGCCAGGACAATAGGCCGTTTTGGCGTGGACGAAACCAATGATAGAGGTCTCAGACTTTTGGAATTCGCAAGCAGCCAAATCTTACTGTCGCCAACACCCTATACCCCACAAGACATCAAGAAGAACGACGTGGCACTCACCAAATGGAAAGATACATAACCAGATTGACTACATCTTGGCCCCCAAACGATTTAAGTCGAGCATCAACAAAGCCCAGACAAGAACTTTCCCTGGCGCTGATATTGGCAGTGACCACGACATGGTACTCATGACCCTACAGATCAAGCTGAAGACCAAGAACCAGAAGAGAAATCCCCGTTTGCGGTTCAACATGGAAAAGCTGAAGGACCCCGAAGTCGCTGAAATCTTTAAAGCTGAGATAGGGTGCAGATTTGCAGCATTGAATTTCCTCCAAGATGACATCAACAACCTCACTGAGACCTTCAGCAAGACCATTCAGGAGACAGCGCTGGAGATCCTTGGGAAAGAAAGGAAAAAGAACCAACCGTGGGTTACCAACGATATCCTGGACCTGTGCGATCCAACGTAGGAGCTAAAGCCAGAGAAGAACAAAAACCCAGAAACGGCCGAAGAGTATAGAAACAGTCAACAGGTCAATCAAGAAGAAGATGACCGAGGCCATGGGGAACTGGATGTCAGAACAATGCTCCAAGGTTTGAGAAGGCAATGGCGAAAGGAGACAAAAGGGTTTAACAGGACCAAAGGTCAACCAAGCCCCGGAAAGACCCGTTTTTTGCCAAAGGGGATCCTTAAGGAGCCCATATTGAGGAGGAAAAAATTTAGGACTTACAATCAGGAAGGGGTCCAAACAAAACTTTACAGAAAACCCAAATAGATTAAAAAAGGTGGGGAAAGGAGGAAACAGGGGTCAAAAGGGGGAGTCACCCGGGGGGAAAACCGGGTACCCAAAAAAACCCAAAAATTTAAGGGATTAAAAAATGCCAACCCCTTTGGGCCCCCAAATCCCCAAAAAAGGGCCCCCCTCCCCAAATTCCACTTCCCAAAAAAGGGGGGAAACCAAAAGGGGAAAATTAAAGAAAAAATTGCTGAAACCAACCCCCGGAGAAAACTTGAAAAATTAAAAACCCCAAAAAATTTCCACAAAAACACAGTTTTTGAAGGTTAACCTTTACGTCTTCAACACAAAAAGCTCAGAAGGGCTCCACCAAAAAACTTAAATAAACTTATTGGAAAAAAGGCCTTCGGCCCAAGGCTTGTGGCAAACATGAGGTTTTTAAAAGGGGGGTTTCATTATGGCGCGTTTCGTCCCCCGTGCTTTTCCTTGGGGGGAGAAAAGGGGTGTTTTTACTTCAGTTTGGGCACACTCCCGCTAACCCGGCTTTTTGTGTTTTGGGGAAAACAAAATCAGGGGGCCCCTTCTTAAAAAAAATTTAATTAAAAGGGGGCCCCAAAAAGGGCTTGCCTTTAAATTAGGAAAGGAAAACAAAAACCCAAAAATTTCCGGGGAAAAGTAAAAAACCTTTTAAAAAAAGGGGGGCCCAAAAGGCAATTTAAAAAGAAAACCCAAAACCCCCCCTGAAAAACCCAAAATGGGCCCCCCAAAAAAAAAGGGACGGGGTTTTTCCCGGCTTCCCAAAAAAAGGGGGGGACCAAAAAAAGATAAGGGTGGTTTTTTTCCATAAAATGGAATAAAATTTTAAAAAAACCCTACCCTTTTAAAACATTTTAAATTTTTTTTAAAAAAATTTTTTTTTTTAAAAAAATTTTTTTTTTTAAAAGCCCCGGGAAAAAAAATTAGAATTAACAGTTGGAAAAATTTTTTTCCGGCTAATTTTAAAACTTAAAAAAAAAAAGCTGCCAAAAACCCTTTAAAAAAGAACTTTTTGTAATAAATTTTAAAGGAAAATTTTTTTTTTCTTTTAAAAAAAAAAACAGCTTTTTCCCACAATTTTTGGGTTTGGGGAAAATTTTTGGGGGGGCCCCTTTCCCTTTTTTTTTTTTTTTAAAAAAACCCCCCGGCCCAAAATTTAAAAAAAAACAAAAAAAGGGGCCCAAAATTTTTTTTTTGGGGGGGGGGGGTTTTAAAATTTAAAAATTTTTTAACCCAAAATTTTACCTTGCCCGTGGTGGGTTTTTTTTTTTTTTGGGGGGTTTTTTTTTTTTCGTTTTTTTTTTTTTTTGCCCCGAATTTTTTTTTGTTTTTCGTTTTTTTTTTAAATTTTTTTTAACAAATTTTTAAAAAACCCCCCTTTTTAAAATTTTTTTAAAATGTTACCTTTCCCTTTTTTTTTTTTCCCCTTAAAATTTTTTAATTCCCTTTTTTAAAAAAATTTTTGGGAAAAAACCCCCCCCAAAAAACCCCCCCTCCCCCCCCCCCCCCCCCCCCCCCCCCCCAAAAAAAAAAACCCCCCCCCCCCCCCCCAAAATTTTGAGAAAAGGGGAAAAAATCCATTTATCCGGCCTTTTTCCCCCAAAAAACCCTTCCTTTTTAAAAAAAAAAAAAAAAGGGTTCCCTTCAGTGTGTTAGTTAATTTACAGGTTCTGAGAATAACCTTGCGTCGGCAATTAACATTCTAATCTCATCTGTCATCCAGGGTACATCATTCCCACGAACACAACAGCTTTAAGTAGCATACAAATTCAGCTTTTTCCTGAGAAACCTTTGAAAACATCACAGCACTTCCTTCTTAAGTTTCAGGCATAAAAAAGATCATCACAATTCACTTCCAACAACAGATTACAAAATTTGTTTTAATCTAGTTTGTTGTAGTTAAATATTATTCGTTGTAACCGCTGTTCTTTTTGTAACGTAATTCGATAGAGGCACAAGGAATACTTTGGTCATTACAATAGCTGGCAGAAACTTCAACTAAGTGTATTAGGTTGGGGACTATGTGAATATCATATCTAAACAAGAATGTGTTGAGTCAGTTCGCCTGTAGTTCATTAATTAATTGTTTGAGCTGATAACATTTAGGTAATTACATAGGGATGGTGTAACTAGGAATGTTGTGTAAAATGCCAAAATAAGGAACTTGAGTAAAAGTGTATTAACATTATCAATGCTCTTTTCTATTAAGATTCCAGTATTCAACTATCTAGTTGGGTGGACGATAGAAAGATCCGATAATAAACCCGTAATGATCTAGTTTTGTTGGATCCCACAGCTCCAAAATTGCTGATGTGCAAACAGGCGGAGCATTTACAATACACATTTTATCTAACTTAGATGCTACTCCACCTATGGGTAATGTGATCTCTCACACCTGACTAATGGATGAAAATTTGGTCAGTGAATTGAACTATTGTGGTCCATATTCCGAAAGCCACGTTTTCAGGACACTGTAATCAAATAAATATGTGATATTCTGATTGTATCAGTTGAATCTTATTTCTATATCTTCTTGCATTTATGTGCATAATTTAAAAATCATTGTAGAGATGGTCTGGGGTTAACTTCAACATCTCCACACAAGAACAAAAGTAAGCGCAACCACTGAGTGGAGACTGACCTTTATATCCCCTGGCTTATGAAGTAAACCATCTGTGTGGTAATGGGAACAGAGCTGTTTTAGTTGAATTACATTTGTGATCATCAACAAAGCCAAAACGTGAGCAAACGCTGACACTGTTGTGTTACAGGGATGTGAATGGCCTGAAAAATATCAGAAATTGTACAATCAGGCAGATCGATCAAGAAAAGCTAAGTTTTCTTTGTTTTGACCAAGGCTTTAGATAAATGCATCCATCCTTGCACGAATATGGTACTTCATCTACTGCCATCCAAGTCACAAGCACTAAGCAGCAACACAAAAAAAAACAGGCATGTGTCAAGACCCACAGCATAAACAAAATGATGATGAACTTGCTTTCGGTGGCGCTAAATAAAAATTATAGGTAAACAACTAAAACCATTTGGAAAAAAATAAATGCAACATATTTCACCAAGAAGGAAATGTTACAATAGAAATAGAAAAAAATCGCACGCCATTTTTCTGCACAAAACATATTTCCACAAAGCAGCGTAAAAAAATAATAACACCAAACCACACCGAAGCTCTCAATAACACCAGCGTAGATCAACAGAGTGCACTCCCAGCTTATTGAAGCAAACAACAGCAATGTGACCAGGGGACCCAACCACCAACCGCCTCCCCACATAAACAATTGCATTCCCGATTTTGTCAGACTGGTTTATTTCCACGTGAATCCACACACACACCCACACGCACACGCATCCATTGCACGACATAACCTATAGCATGCAAAAACACTGCACACAAACATGCCCACAACACCTCTGTCTCCTCTCTGTCCTCTGTCTCCTCTTCACTCCTCTCTGTGAATGAAGGTAGACCACACAATAGGTTTCTGACTGGCAAACCAACAAACACCTTCAGGCTATGATGGGCTGTCACGACCTAAGAAGCATTTAGTAGTAATAATCTGAATTTCAAAGGTATATTCACTCTGCTTCAAGTTTTGTTTGAAAGAAGTATAATAGTAATAATAATAATAAAAATAATAATATTAATAATAATAATAATAATATAATAATAATGTATGGAATTTATATAGCGCAAATCTTGTAAAGCAACAAATCAAACACTCAGATTTTTGGGGGGGAATTTTTGGTGAGGATAATGAATAAGCACTCATAGTGCTTTTTTTACAATCCAGTCCCCTTGGTATGCGGTTTTTTGTAAAATGTTGTCATTTGTTCCCACTGGCACAAAACACCATGGACTACTCTTTCCGAAAAAGCGAACAGGATTTAAAATGTGCACAAGATGTTCTGCATCCGTTTGCACACAGGCCTTGTTTATAGTCTCATCGGAAGGACTTATTGACATTCAGTTGATCTTTTGTCAAACAGTGGGAAAAAGGGCTTCAGTCAAAAACTTTATTATGAAGGGTATAAGCCCAAACAATTGTTTTAACAGTGTTGTCGAAATGTGCTTGACAAACCTTCACCCAGACAGGCCTCCAGCACAACACAAGCCTCCATTCACAGAGGAGAAGAAAAAAAAAAATACCCGTTCTCTTTGAAGTCTGGGCCATCGTCATTCTTTTAGATTATTAGTGAAGATTTCATAAATAATTATTTATGCACATAAAAGAACCCACGGCAACAAGAGAGTTGTCCTGGCAAAATTCAGTAGAAAAAACCACTCTGAACAGGAAAACAAAAACAGTTTGCCCAACAAGAAAAAAGGAAAATAAGGTGGTGCTGCTCTGTGTGGACGCGCTCAATCCCTGGGAAGCAGCCCGAATTTCATGAGAGAATCGCCCAAAGACTTAAAGTGGTAAAAAATACTGGATCAATATGGGCAAAAAAGTAACAGACATCCTCAAAAGAATTTGCAACAAGATCTGGCAGAGTGGAGAGTGGCCAACACATTGGACTAAACAGCTCATTAACAATGCTCCCAAGAAAGGCAATCTACAGCAAACCAAAACTATCCAACGATCAGCCTCATCAAAGCCATGCCAGTAAAGTGTTGTAAAAAGTCAACTTGAACGGACTAAAGTCACACGGCAGAAAAGGATCATTGCTGAAGAACAGGCAGGCCTCCTGCCAAACAGAAGCACCCCAGGAACAAATATTCAACCTGCGAGTTTCTGTGTGCGGAAAACAGCAGCCAATACCAACAGAAACTATACACAATATATAATAAATAAAAAACTATAACATTATATATACTAATAAACAAAACGTCCCATTCAAATCAACCATCATTTTTACACCGATGACTGCTCCAGATTCAAAGCAGTGTACTCCTGAAAATCTGCCTTCTCCAATCTACTCCAGACAAAATGGCAGAGTTAGGGAAAACAGGCATTCAAAGCTCAACTACTCTTCAACTTTACCTAGTTATTTTCAGATAAAACCTCGCAACTTTGGCCCGATTCATCTAGGCCTCATTGGGCCAAAAAGTTGCCCGTTTTTATATGAAAACTAGTTAAGTTGAAGTAGCAGTTTACTTGAATACCTGTTTTCCCTATCTCTATTTATGAATACAAAAGTTACTATCTTAATTCTAGTGGGTAAGACTATCAAAGTTTGGAATATATGCATGCTGAAGTTTTTTTTAGCTGAATTTTTATCAGAGTAAAAAAATGCAAAACTTCTCTGCTACCCAGGCTTCGGCAATCACGCACTGTTTGGAATGCCAACACACACATTCACACACCACTTGTAATCAGTACACATAACAGTACAACATAATACTCAACGCACAACACAAATAGTACAAACATGACATAATACACAAACCACTTAACAAGCACAAACATAGTACACACAACACATAAACATAGGACCTGTAGGTACTGCTAGGCCTACTTGGGTGGAACCCCTGCCTGCCTGCACCTGCCTGCCGCCCTGTCCTATTCATTCCGACATCCTCCCCCAGGTATTGGGCTGGCCCCGAAGGGCGATAGAGGATAGAAAAAATAATTAAATAATAAACCTTCCTTTCTGATGGTGCAATACTTAGCCAGTCCCCTTTGTGCATGTGTGTTAAAAAAAAAGGAAGATTTTGCATGTTGCCAATACAACACAGTATGGGGCAGTAGGCCTACAGCTGCTTCTATTATGTGTGTGTGTTTGTGTGTGAGAGTGGTGTAATGTATGATTGTTTGTGCGTGGTGTTTTACAAAATGTGATTGTGTCTGTCTGTATGTTCTTGAGTGTGGTTTCACACAATACAGTTATCTGGTTGGTTGGTTCCTGTTTTAAGAAATAGCTGACGTGTTTTTGACTTCTCAGTTTTAGTTATTATTCTTTCTCTTCTTGTCCATCTGTAATAACATCATTCTCCCCGGAAGGCCATTATTAAACCCATCCTCGTCTTTCATGTAAAAATACACCACACTTTGATTCTGTTCACAGTAATTTTTTAATATGCTAATAAGTTTTTTGGTGTCAGCAACGCAAACAGATACCTAGCATGTTTCCTTGAAAGCAAGCTTATAAAAACTATTCCTTTTCTTAACATGCACCTCAGCTGAGCAGTCACTATAATAAATAACGATACTGTATTTCAAACAATGTTATAATAGTAATCTAAACACGTCACCTAGCCTGTCAGAGGGAATTAACAATAAATATTTCAATCTGTCCAAAATAATTTTCGTCTCTGTATATTATTATTGTTGTGTAGTGTTGCACAGATATAACAATGAACTCGAATGATATGTGTATCACTGTTTGTAATAAATCTAAAAAACAAATACAGTCTTCCACAGCCATCTGCCCGCATATAGAGAGCATGTGCTTCTTTTGGTAGAAAACTTAGCTGGTCCCAATAGTAAACAACATCATTTAGGCTGTTTCCTTCTTGTTGAGTTGTGCACGCCATCACTAGAAAAGATAATTTTTTATGGGCTCATCATTTTCTTGCTATTTCCTCTATTTGAACATATTCCTTCTGAGCCCTTTTCAAGCGTCTTACCTGAACCATACAGCCTATCAACATCTGTTATCTTAAGTCAACCCAAATGCATATTTAGAGTTAGTTTCATAAGCCTAAATTATGTAGAAAAAAAGATTTGCTTGTAACACCAGTAGTGGATCTTTGTTTGACCAAACCAAAGTATTTTCTTACCCATCAAGTTTTGATAGGAAAATACCTGAGGCTGATTGAGGGGGTTTGCCCCCTATAGAATATAAATGTTTAATACCGGGATTAAAAAACCTCTCACTTAATCTAAAAGGGGGGGTTCTTCAAAAGAAATTAATATTCCTTTTAAATGATCTTCCCGGAGTGTTCAGATTTATTTCCACACAGTATTCTTTACTCTTTTTAAAATGTCTATGGTTTAAACTCTTTCAAAATAAATAGCAACCTTTGATGATTTTGCTGTCAATCAAGCTGCAAGCTCGGGGGATTGACAAATCTACTCTAAAGAATACAGAATTTTTACTTTGCTCAGGTCAGGGATTAATAACACGACACGGGTTTTAAAGTCGCTCATAGGACATCGTCTCTGAGTGCCCCTAAGAAAGGGCATGGGAGTGAGCAGTTCAAAGTAAAAGGGGGAATACAAAATTTTCCCAAAGGGCTTTTGCTATGGCGCATTTTTTTTTTCCTTTTTCCCCTTATCAGCAAACCTACCTTTTTTTACCCTCACAATCCGACCTTATAAATAAGATCATCTCTTTTTTTTTTTTGTCATCCCCTAAATCATATAGACAAGAAAAGTCGTTGTTCAAGAAGACTTCCGCCTTCTAGCTTGACACTAACTTTTTTTTAATAGCCCTCCTAATTTTGCTACCACACTTTTTTTTGGATCATCCCCAACCTAGTTTTCAATCGAAAACAGCCTAGTTTCCTGGGGAAAAATGACATAACTTTTCCCAAATTTTTGGGAAAACCCAACAGCAAATCGATTTTTTTCAATATGGGGGGTTGTTTGTAAAAACGTTTTCTGTCTGTTTTTCCCTTTTAAACCAAGGGATCTTTTAAACTCTTTGGATCAAGGATTCTCCCCAAAGTTTTTTTGCGCCATCTTTTTTCTATAAGTACAAAATAAAAAAAAAAATAATAGAATAAGGGAAAACATGATATAGATATGGATATGGTTTTTGCCAGCGATGATATGGTGAACGCAGCCTCTTAGCCCCCTTGCATTCAGTCGAAAGAAATTAGAAAACAGGTTAAAAAATTTTCACCAGTTTGGGACAACCACCCCCAAAGTACTAAAACCATACTGACTATGAATGGGAAAAAAAAGCAATCTGTATGCTTAAAAATGACACAAGACAAAAAGGGGTTTTTTTAACAAAGAAAAAATAACCCCATCATTTTTTAGCAAAAAATACACTAAGCAGAGACTAAGTTGCACAGAA
Organism: Rapana venosa; assembly: GCA_028751875.1. NCBI lineage: Eukaryota > Metazoa > Mollusca > Gastropoda > Neogastropoda > Muricidae > Rapana > Rapana venosa. Next base: position 51,085,156 of record CM054160.1, read on the forward strand.
AACTTGTATTTGTGATCACTAACAAAATATTTACCAACAAAATATTGAAAGTCAAACCACTTTGAAGACCTTTAGCCCAAACAGTCGTGCAAAACACAACCAACTGAATCTATATTCTATAGTATTGGAAAACTAAAGCCTTCACAAACAAGCAAAGAACGAAGAACAACAAGCACTGAAAAAACAATAAAATGAAAATCCAACCCTCCCCATGCGAGAATAATTTGTTTGAGGGGGGGCCCCTCACTCAAGCAACCTAACAGAGTATTAGAGGCCGGAAAACCCTGATAAATAAATTTTTAGCAAAGCTAAGGGCGATGTTATATAAAACTCACGCATAGAAACTAGAAAAAAGAAAAAAGCTAGCAGAAAAAACAAGGACAAAATGCAAAAACCTTGACCAGGAAAGTAAAAAGAAAGAAATTCCACCAACCAGGCGGTTCCCACCCCCTACAAAAATTCTGCAAGATGAAACGCCCAAGGAAGCAAGAATATAAGGTCCCTTAAACAAATAAACAGAGACAAACAAAACTAACAATACTCCAGGTATTTTTAGTAGAATAAATAAAGAAAACAAGACCATCGGAAGTTCTTTATATTTTGGGAAAAAAAAAATTACAACACCTAAAGCCCACCGAAAGAACATCCGTACACCTGTTTTTCGCGAGCAAAGGCTATACACTTGTCCCCCCCAGTAAATAAATTACAGCATTGGGTTATCCGCTATTAGCACACCTTTGTAATGCGGCCTGACCAGGAAGTAACAACTTACCGCCACCCACCACCGACCCCACCCACCCCCCAACCCACAACCTTTCATCAGTATAAAAAAAAACTGGGTTAAGAAAACCAACTCGGTCCACTTTAGCTGAAGCTACTAAAAAAACATTAGCCCATCCAAAGCTTTTGGAAAGTCACTCTTCCCTGGTTAAAATAAATCCGGGCTCTGTTGTTATAGCTGGCTTATAAATCAACAGCAGAAAAGTTTTTTGTGGGGGAATTTAAATGGCAAGAGCATTTATGGGCGGGTTACTGGTTTTTTTTTAGTTGTCCCCCGGGTTTCTTCCTTTTTTCTTTCTTTCTTTCCCTAAAATAAAGATTAAGCCAACAAAAGGCCGCTTAAAAAACAAGTTGTATACCGTTAAAGCATTTATTTCACATCATAGTGGTCCTGTCCTCTTAACATAGGGGAAAATAATTTTTAATTTTTTTGTTTGGCTTTCTGTGGAGGGGGTAAGTAGTTTTCTTTCCCTTTGTTTCATGTGTCCCCCCCCCGGGGCTTACTACTGAAAATAACCTACTGATGGTGGTAATTGTTATCACACTTTTTCATTTTTTTCCAAGCTGCACAACATCCTTTTCCCCGCCATAATAATAAAAAGTCTTGTTTGTAGTGTTTTTTGGAAATTTGGTATTCCCTTATTTTGTTAAACTGCCCATTGGTTGGAAGGCAACCCAATAATAATAAACCCAAGTCCCCTAATAGCACAGTCTACCCTTAGACGTGCAATAGTGAAGAATCATCTTTTGATAATGCCCATGATGCTGAAATGGTAAAAAAGGTTCCAACATGCTGAGTCAATTACAGATTCCACTTTTCAAAGATTTTGCTAGAAAAAACTGCTTTCTGTGCATCAAAAACCCAGTTTTGCCAACCAATAATACTCGACCCTTTGACCTGTGGGGGCCCCCTTGTTGCCACCAAGCAAGCAACCCACACCAATAGGTTATTTATCCCGAAAACAGAAGGGTCATAACCACTCTAATCTGGGGGTCTTTTGTTACCACTTCACTCTTATACAAGAAAAAAAAGTTCGTACCATGCATAACAATGTGCAAATTTTGCTCCCCAATTGAAAACCCAAGGAACACAACCTCCCCTGCACATACCTACCCGGTGAAGAAAAAGATGTACATTATAGGCCGGCCCACCAGTTCCCCCCCATATTTATCCTCCGTGCACCCCCCAACCCCATATACAGAGTTCCCCCATGCCATGATTTTTTTTTGTCCTGGGTGTTTTTGTCTGAAAAAAAATGAGAACAGAACCCATGTAAAAAAACTAATAACATTAAACCCTCATTGCCAACAGCCTTTTTTCCCAAACGCCATTTCCCATGTTTTTTAAATCCCCCTACTAAAAAAGGGAATTTGAAAAGTTTTAACTATCAGTGGGCAGTGGGGAAAAACCCCTGGGCCAGCTCTAGATAAACCACCCCAAACACCGCCCCCTGAACTGATTAGTACCACAAATAAAAACCCCTGTTAAACACAGACCTTTTACTAACTGGTGTTTTGGGATGGTTTTACCCAAAATGTGGTTCAGCAATATGACAACCCACAGCCCGAGGTTGGCCACCAGTGGGAATCGCAAAGTTTTTAAGTGGTTTAATTGGGTAAAAACAGGCCAATAGGATTTAGAACAACCAAAGCCTTTCCCCGCAAGTTGGCAATCATCCTTAATCGAAATCCGGTTGGGATTTTTATAAGTATGACTTTCAGTTGGGGATTGGGAAAACTTTAAACTTCCGAAGATCAAATGTCTCTGAACACAGCAACTTCTAAGCTTTATTAAAGATTTAATATCTTTGGGTTAAATAGTGAGAAAAATCCAGCTTCGTACAAATTTTGCATCTTTAATTATATTTTATACATTATTTTAAAATCCTATAGTAGATAAAAATGTTTAATTAACACCTAACAAACAACCCAAATTCAGGGTGTTGGGGGCCCCCTGTCAAAGTACCCCCCGGGCCATTTCCCTATTTGACAACCGCTGTCAACACAAATTGGTTTTTGCTTTTATGCAAAATGAGGTCTTCTACAAAAAAGTATCATGGGACAAAAACCCCAATTTGAAAAGACCAGCAAAGGCAACCACTGGCTGTAAAAAAATAATATCTTAGAACTGGAGGCGTAAGTAATAGAAATAAAGATTTACTGTGGGCAAGAAGGTTATTCAATGATTTTTCCCTGCCACCACTGAAAAAGGAGGCTCCCCTATCGCCCAGCCCCTTTGGGCTTTCACAGCAAAACTTCAACCAAGCTAGTCCCTTAAGATGTAACCTACTACAGACCTTTCCTTCACCAAATTATAAGGAAGCAAGGCCCCCACAAGTACTTGCAAGAAATGCTTGGGTTTTAGACCCCCATAGACCCTTTATATAAGAAAGAATCAGTTCAAGGGAAAAAAAAGATTGGGAAGGTAACCTTTTGGAAAGATGTTTTGACGGAAGTACAAATATTATGTGTTGGTGGAAAGACCCATTGACTTTGGAAGGTAAACCCCCTCTTTGCTTTTTTGTACACTCGTCCTCAGTTTAAAACCCACAACTACAAAACCCAAGTGGTGACGAAAGGGCTTTCTCTTCCTCATCAGGTCCCCACCCCCTTCCCTGATCTAACTAAGAATCCCCTTTTCCACCCCCCATGCAAGAGCCAATTGTAAACTGGTTGGATACGCAGCATACAATTAAAAGCATTTTTATTACTACACTCAATTCCAAGAGCCTGATAGAAGGAAGGGCTTCCCATGAAAACAACTCTGGGGTATAACAAACAAAGACATAACTTACTAAAAGAAAAAACGAGTGTTTTTTTTTTTGAACTGTAAAAAAAAATACATATTACTTAAAATAAAATAATTAAATACCCAAATATCATAACTAACCCAAATGTCCCCAACGGCTGGGTTTCCCTGTAATAAGAAAGCACCCTGAAACAAGCCAACCTAAAATGAGGCCCGATAAAAGATCTTGGGGGGTGGAATGTTAACCAGAGTTTGAGAAAGAAATGGGGAAAGAATTTGGAGCAAGTTTCACGCCTTTTGACGTAACAACAACAGACTGGCTACTAAACAAGCCCGAACAGCCAAATAAGAAATAAAATCTTAAGAAACCTCCCTCGGTTTTCCTAAACTTGAACAGTTAGCCCGTAATGTTGAAAGCTGAAAGAATAGCAAGATGATGAATTTTTTTACTTACAAAGTAACATAATAAAGCAAATAAATGGCACATTAACAACCCAAGCCATCGACCTGGCAGAATCAAGTTTGAGTATTATTAAGTTCCCATACCACTCCTCACTAAGCGCCTGAACCAAAAAAGGAAACTTTTCCGTAAAGCCAATAAATGCTGGACCCAGTAAAAAACCATAGCAAACTAGCCCTATCAATCCAACTTAAAGCAGAAAAATGGGAAGTAAAGAGATAATAGGCATTTACCGAATAAAGCACACGGTTATATATACATGCTTTCCATAAGAAAAGACCTCAGTGGACTAAACCTATCAAAACCAACATAGCCTTGGCGAATTTACCCCTTCCATAAACTTTTCCCCTCTTAGATGAATCATTTACACAATTGGTGATTTGTTTTGTTTTCTGGTGCAAGAGAAGAAAAGAGCCTTTGATTTTCCTTACCCCCTTGTTTTCATGGATGGGGAATTTACTATTTTAAACTGGAAAGACCCTCGCTCGGCGTTGATGCCCCACTCACATTTGCTTAAAAATTTGCTATTCCGGAAAAGCCGGCAAATGAACATATGAACATTGGAAAAAGGAAACCATTTTCCCAGTTAAATAAAAAGTCAACTTGCTCCTAGAAACCCCACCACAGCTTTTGTACAACAAATTAGCAATCCCCCTCCAGAAGTCTTACACCACATAGACCTCGTTTGGCAGTCTATTACACAGATGGTTTTATGTAACTTGCCCGACAATCAATTACAATGACTTTTTAACTGAATTGGAATACCAATAAAAATTACACACCACTTTTTATTTAAACAGTAAATATAAGAAGAAGAAAATGGAACGACACCCAAATAAATATATCCCCTAAAGTTTCCTAGTTGCACCAGATCCCTGAAACCTTTTAAAATGATAAAGCTAATAACATTTTCGTTTTTTTTGAAACCCAAACATTAACACCCAAGATGCAGCAATGACAATGAGCAACAACCTTAGCCAAGTAAAACAAAAAATGCCAGGCGTAGGTTTAACAGATCCCGCCAGCAAAATTTTTACTGTTGTTGAGGCCTCTTATTACTACAGGTAAAACATGCCAAAACTCCCCTGTCTACAGCAGCAAAGCAAGGAACAGGCATTGGCCTCTCTTTGAGGGGCCTTAACTGGAAAAATTTGGGCCTTGCCACCTGCAAAATCCAATAAGCATTGGCTCCTTCCGTTTTTTTCCAATAAACAGCAAAGGAGCCTGGTTCATTTGCCCCCCACACTCAGTCCCCCCCCCAACTTTTCGAAAAAAAGGTGTGCGGTAAACTAGAAAAAACAGATGCTGTTTTGTTGCCCCTGGAACATTAAAAGCCAAGCTAAAGCCTCATTCCAGGCCCTCCCAATATATTATGCAAAGGCTCCTTAAACAAAAATTCCCCCCAATATCAGAAAAGAGGATTTTTCAAAGCTGTCGCCCCCCCCCCCCCCCCCTATCAGGATGACTATACGATGACTAAACAAGCGTCAAAAGTGTTATTCGACCTCCAGAACCAAAAGAAAACAACAAAAGCCTAAAGCCACTGTGGAAACATTGACTCAATAAAAAAGGAACATTGTAATAAAAAACGGGGGTAATATCTGCTTGCTATGGGCTTGGACCCAATACCCAGCTGAGTTAATCTTCACTTACATAAGCGAGGCTTAAAGAAATTTACCTGAGCGTCACGGTAGATTCCCCCACTGCTTTCATAACCGAGCTAAGCCTCGCGACCAAATGAAACGAAACACAAGAAAGGCCAATCTCTAAAGTTTAATTAATTCATCTGAGATTAATTAGCAATTTGTCCTTACTTGCTGATATGAATGGATGCAGGAGGACACGTTTCCAGTGAGCTAGTATTGAGGTCACAGTATATTGATCTTGGGATATAGATACATAATTGGATTGATATGCCCAGACCACACAGGATACGATCTTTACTCACTTAGTACTAACAATCTAAGGCTCGCGCAAAAAAAAATGGACCCGTACATTAGACATAAAGAGCGCCAGTTACGAACACATGCTATCTCAGAATGTGGCTATTGGGTGGGCGTGCGCGGGCGAGAGGGGGGAGGCAGGAGTTAGAGCGCAGCTCGTGTTGCGAGCGCTCGCGATACGCGAGAGAAGCGAGAATCTCAAACAATCGAACAATGACACACCACACCATGGAGACACAAATAAGCGGAGAAACAGGAGGTTTCCTGGTCCCAAGTTTTATAAGAGAGTCAATTCAGTCCGTAGAGATCCCTCCTACTGAAACCCCACAAGCTCACACACACAAATAGTGCATAACACAAGACACCACAGCTGAGCATGTACGCATGCGCCCTCCCACTGTATATCATAGGAATAGGATATGTCGAGGAGGGGCACACGAGAGGGCTAGCGAGAGGGGATCCAAACAACAGTTAGAAATATTAAGTAGAGGTTCTGTTGGTGACTTTCAACACTTAACAATGCTCAAGGGTGTGCGTGTGCGAAGTGAGAGTCTGTGAGCTAGTGTTACTATGGTTAGGCAGAAATAATTTTTCGAAGGGGTAAGACAGAGCTGTGAGGCGTGAGAGTGAATTTTTCAATTTCTGCTGAATCATTCTTGTGAACATCATATACATTCTTCATTGCGGGAGAGACATCATATCTATGGTTTTGTTAGTCATATGTGGTTATATTGGAGGACTTGATGACAAGCAATTTTTTATTATACGTTGAGTTTGATGTAATTGGGACATTTTTAATCATTTGAAATATTAATGTTAAATAATTAAACAGGTTTATGTTTTTTTGAAATTTTGAAATGCACTCGGGAGAGCGACACAGCTGTTATTGTAATTTCATTTCCGGATGAATCAGGCACATGTGCATTACACACTTAAGTGACAATATGTGTGTAGATTTTTTGATAGAGGGGAGTCTGAGACCACACGTTTTAATGATGGAGTATTGTGTAGCCTCTATAGTTAGTGAATAGTTTTATTATGGGTATTGATTATAGGTATCATTATGCACGGATTATGAGATCTTATATAATGTATAGACTTCAGGGGATTAAGGGATTGCGGGCGATAATGATGACTTTTGATGTGAGTGTGTTAGATATGTTTCATTTGTTCTCCTATGAATGGTGTTAACTCTGTTAACTTTTTTAAACTATTTTTTGTTTTTGTGAATATTAAGTATCATGTTGTCGATAGATCTATGTTGTGAGAGTAATATCATAGTTAGAGTTTTACATCAATTTTACATTTTTTAAATTTTTCTATTTTTTTTTTTTTTTTTTTTTTTTTTTTGTTAACAATTTCCATTTCTTTTCACATTAGATATTCTTTTTTTTTTTTTTTTTTACCATTTTTTATTTTTTTTTTTTTTAATTTTTTTTTTTTCTTCATTTTCTTTTATTTTTCTTTATTTTACATTTTAACCATTTTCTTATTTTTTTTTTTTTTATTATTTTTATTTTTTTTTTTTTTTTTTTTTTCATTTCCATTTTATTTTTTTTTTAGTTTTTTCGTAATCATTTTACATTTACTATTTTTTAGTTTTTATTTTCTTACCATGTATTTTTCTTTTTTTTTTTTTTTCCTTTTCGTTTTTACATTTTCTTTTTAAATTCTTTTTTTTTTTTTTCTTTTGTTCTTTTTTTTGTTTTTTTTTTGTTTATTTATTTTTTTTATGTTTACATTTTTTTTTTTTTTTTATTATTTTTTTCATTTATTTTTATTTTTCCCTTTCTTTTCTATTTTTTAAAATAATTTTCATTTCTTTTTTTTTTTTTCTTTTTCCATTTTTCTTCTTTACATTTTTTTTTTTATTCTTTTTTTTTTTATTGTGTCTTTTTTTTTTATATTTGTTATTTTTTTATTTTCTTACCATTCTTTTTTTTTTTTCTTTTTTATTTTTTATTTTATTTATAATTTTTTTATTTTGATTCATTTTTTTTTATTTCCATTATTCTTTTTTAAAACATTTTTTTTAACAATTTTTATTTTTATTTTTCATAATTTTAAATTTTTATGTTTTTTTCAATTTTTTTTATTATATTACATTTTTTTTTTTAGAAGTTTATTTGTTTCATTTTTTTTCATTTTTTTTTATTTTTTTCTTCTTTTTTTTTTTATTTTTTTCTTTCCATTTATTCCCCCGTTGGCTCCCCGCCCCACAAGGAAAATAGTATGCTTTAAAGAGAGCTTGTGTTGAACAAATCAGTAGAACAAAGGATTGAAAACAAGGTGTTGTTTTAATGTGGTTAGTGTGCCCATGCCCCTAAGTTTATTTCATGTAACAAAGGAATGGCGACGAGAGAGTTTTTTCAAACTAACAATGATGCTTTGTAACAAGCCTCCAAACCGTTCCCAACAAAGGTAATTGGACTTTCCGTAGCTTTTGTTAAGAGATATTGGATCTCATTGAGGAATTAAAAAATCCGCCACTCAAGTGTTTAATTGTGAGATAACCACTTTTGGGAATGAAAGGGCTGGCAAGTAACTTATTCTTGGTGGAACAAAAGACCCGCATAGGATCTCAAAAAAGTGGTCTCCCACAAAAAAAAGGAAATCCCCTGACCAATAACCCATGTTCTGATCTTTTTAATTTAATCAGCAACGAAAGCATCCCCACGGGGTTTGGCGGAGGGCCACCGGTCCTAATCACCTAAATACACAAAATTAGAACAAAGAGATAATCTAATGGGGGGGCACCAGACCAACCAAAACATCAAGCCACAAAAAAGAAGTTTTTTAGCAAGACGATGCTTTGGTTTCGTATTTTATTAACCAACCTTTGCACAAGCTGCCAAAGATAAACAACAGAAAATTCATTGATAAAAGAGCCGAGGTTGAAGGCAAATTTACGAAACTTGATCCAACACCCGAAACCAGGAAGCAAAAGTGTACTTTAAAGAAAATATTATAATTAAAGTATGGGCAACAAATGAGTCCCCCCCCCCCCCCTCCCCCCCCACCCCCATATGGGGTAGTTGTACAAATGCCCCTGAAACTTTCGGAAGTCCTAATCATATGTTAAAACCCATACCAAGGACCAGCAAAAAACCGGGTAAACCAATCTACCTAAAACAACAAATTACTCAAGTTAATACCATCAAGTCCGGCCTGTTTTTCATGTTGCATAAGTATAGAATTGGTTTAAGGATCCCTGACGGATAAGGAACCCCCCTACCCATACCACCACAGAACCCACGTGTTTATCGAAAGGAACCCAGTAAGACGCAGCTAAGCTTTTTTCTTGGAAAACACCATGAAAAGCCGAATCATAGTCCCCCCCCCAATTCTCTCAACAGCTAAAATTTTACGAAGGAGATCATTATGACAGAAGAGGAAGACTCAGGAATCCCAAGTATAGGACACAAGGCCCACAAACACATTGTTGGAATTATTTGTTGGGGAGTAGATTTTTAATTTAAACACCGGAATGTGCCCCAAGAAACAATCCCAACAAACAGTCCTAGAAGATCCAAATGAAACCCCACAAATTAGTGGGGTAAAGAACGTGGAAGCAAAAGCAAACATAAAGGTAAAGTTGTAATCTAACAAAACTAAAAGTTAGATTCCCAAAGGGTTTGGAAGCCCTTGCCCCAGTTCTTCCGCTTTCCACAATAACTAAAGAGGTATAAGAAGACCCCTCACAACCAAATCCAATGGTGGCAGGCAGTAGGACTGAATTGAGTAAAATAAAGGCCTTACTGCAATGGCACCAGTCCATCAGAGAAAGTTACCCTTTACATTATACAACTAAAAATGAAAGTATTTTAACCTCTTTGATTCCCTGCACAACACTTGAATGGGTGATCTCCTAAGAGTCCTTGTCCCCTTCATCACTGGAGATTACTTTGCACAATTACAGAAAAAAATACTTCCCGACACAAAGCTTTGCAAGAAAAGGTGTCTATCCTAATAGAAAAAAAAAAAAACATGGAACCTCATGGATTCCTTTTGAATGAAAGAAATGAGCTTCCCTCCCCAAGTAAAGAAAAGCATTCCTTTCAGCAGACCCCCCCCTGACAGGCAAAAGGAAATCCAGAGGGAATGGAATAGACCTATTAAAACCCCAAGCCTCAAGGTGGGGGGGCCCCCATGGGCCAAACAGATGCCCAGTGGGTCGGACGAATGGGACCGATTTAACCAATGATCCAAGTATCTAACTTACTACCTTTGCTGAAAGCTTGTTCTTCTTGCTCCTGAATGGTCCCTTTGAGAACTAATAGAAGAGCCAGGCAATGAAAAACATTAATGGGTTAATAGATCCAGGGGCCACACTACCATTCACAGCACCAGGGAAGTCTAGGAAGTGGCCTTAACTATTGAAGTTTAACTGGTGTTTTAATAATATTGATTTGTTTTATGGTACCCACGACTTGCAATGCCCCACCCCCCCCAAAAATGAAATGGAGGGATGGGGTCCCAACCCCCTGCGTGTGGAGGTAATTAAGTATGGCATCACATATTAACTTGAAAAAAGGCCTAACAAACAAAATAATTTAGAAAGAATTAAATGAAATTCCTAACAAACCTTCAAAACTAACCAATAATGTACTTGGATGCAAACCAATCTTGGTATGGATGGGGCGTGAAAATGATTTCCCCCAGTTCCCACTAACGTTATGACATAAAAAACTGTTACGGAAACTACTAAACCTACCTATTACAACTCTCCTTAAACTACTCCTCTCTACTACTACTACTCTAACTAACTAATCGCTACTACACTAACTACCCCTTCTTACCTACCACACATATCTAACTGACTAACTAGAACATAACACACCTCCAGCCTTCTCCACCCAACTTACATCATCTCCAAGACACTCACAACACACAACTCATATACTCCACTAAACAATCACTAAACCACTACTAAAAAAACAAATCTTACACACCCACAAACCATCCAAAACATCACTCATAGAACTGCTACTCACTTTCAAAACACTCCTTACACTACTACTAGTATAAATACCTACCTATAACACCTCAACACCAAAAACCAACTTCCACCCCACTACTCAAGAACTCAAGAACAAAACTTCACCCTATCCCCACTACTTCACTCAAACTATACTAACACTCCTCTGATACTAGCCTCAAATAACTCTCTAACCTAACCACACTACTCTATACATCTAAACTATCACTGCTCTACTCTCACTCCTACTAACAAACTTAACATCTATTACAAACACTCTATCACTTCACACATATACACAACTAAAACTCTTACTACCTTACACATCCAAAAACTACTACTACTCATTCCTCTTCTACACCCATCACCACACACCATCCAAAAAATCATCTAACACTCAAAAAATCTGCTCTATCAGCAAATCGTACACAAAACACATTCACATTCAAAGACAACCCCATCCAAAATAAACCAACATACGCATACTAAGAAACCAACGATACCTAATCCTAACACAACTAACATAAATTCGCCTCAAACTAACTACTACTAACTACAAACCAATAACTACCAATACAACACCCTCCCAGAAACAAACTCCATACAAATCTCAACTTATCCCAACAACTACCAAAACAAACAAATCCTCAAACACCAACTAAACCACACACTAACCACCCTCTCACACAGCACCCCCCCCAAACCCACCCCACACCAAGAAACTTTCAGAATAATAGTGGACCAATTGGTGTTGATATACATTGACAGCAATGTCTGGGATGGAGCCTGATCAATCACTTGGTTGGATCTTAGTAGTAGATTTAGTCCTAACCCATGAACTACAAGATGCGCACAATGACATATCCCTTAGCCTGCAGAAAGGTTCAAAGTAGATCCAAGAAGAACCACCTAAGGCTTGTAACCAAACTAAATGACAAGATCAAGTATGTTGTCACTACAGACTGCTACAGTTCTACCTAAGGCATGGTTGATTCTTACTGCTGTCAACGTATCAATGGAGTTTGAACCAAGAAGCAATTTCATGAAACCAAACATCATGAAGAACACTGGATCATGAGAACGAAGGCAACTGTGCATCAGAAAAGGATTACTTCAAGCTCATGAACAACAGCAGGCTTTGGTAAAACAATTGAGAACCCACACAAAAGAAAAGAAGTCAGACAAGTTCACAAAGGAAAACGAAGCCAAAAAGCTAACATCAAAGCAAGCTATCAAGATTATCGGCAATTTCATACAGACCTGTATGGTATCAGATGAGAAGTTGAAGGTTAAACTAACACGCGTATTCATTGGGTTTAGTGTGCTGGAGCTGTCCAAAGCTGTTGATTGGCTAAGGAGTTCATGGATGATTATACTTGAATGTAAGCATCCTGATGAAAGGGCATTGTACACAGACCAGACTCTTTTCATCCTAGACATACCCACAGAAGATATATACAAAGATCTTGAAGAGGATTTTGCTTTAGTAGTGCTTCTTGGTGATGACACGTGTGATTATCCAAAAGAACAGTCCTTTGCATACAACAGCAAAAAAAAAGTTAATGGCTAAGATGAAGGATGAGATGAACGCACTATATCAAAGAATAAGTTGGCTAAGAGCTAAATGTATAGTGTTGCAAGCAGACAGGTGTTATAAAAAATGCAAAGGCGTTGGCAAACAGGATGGTCAAACAACCATCAGTCATGATAACTACAAAGAGGCTCTCTATGAATAGAGTATTTCATCATGACAACCCAAAAATTAGTTCAACATTGCATCAAATATGAAAAAACAACTGTTGTAATAGAAAGAAGACATTGATTGACACAGGATACAAAGAGAGTTTATTTATTCGCCAGAATACTCATTTCCCTTAGGTCCATTGGAGAACAAGTAATTAATTAATTAATTTTTTTATTTTAACATTTTATATACGACTAAAAATTTGGATGAAACTCACAATGGATTGTTACACTTATCAATACTATGGAAGTGGTACAATGCCACGTCTCTGCTTTTACAGTGCTGACTATCTAGACGAACTTGGTGATCAGAAGGAAATAAAACTGATCATGGCACAAAAGAAAGGTGCTAAATATATTCCTAGGAGTTTAGTTAGTGGGATGAGAGAGTGTCCAACCGCACTTCAGTATTATCAAAAATGTTCCCATAAATTGTAGTAACAAAAAACAGTTATAAGATGATACCATACATTCACTTACTCTGATGAAATATAGCCAACCTTTACTGGAAAGCGGGACAGTATTAGGTGGCACTACTGCAGTTCCTCTCTAACAAAAGCCCACTGTGGTGGCCAGGTAATGACACTAATAAATAGGAGGACCAACTCACAACTTTTTTTATTATTTCATAAGTGTCTATCTCCAGATGGGATCTGTAGCTGCTCGTTTGTGACTGTCGCTGGCTTCAGCTTCTCCAGGAGCATACAGATTCTCAGTTTCCTTCCAAAGGGTGTAATAGGGTTGCTTAGAATGTGTTGTTTTGGTTTTGCTGCTGTATTGTTTAAGTGTTTGATAGCGTCCACAGGTTTTAACCCTGTGGCTTAGTTATCTCAGAGTTTCATTGCTCTCAAAACTGCAGGCAGTCCTTCTTACCCACTCTGTATTTCTGTGTGCCTGGGATCATGATTTCTTGTGGTACTGATAAGCAAACAGTCTTTCAGCTAACAGCTTGTTAAAACTTTCAACCAGTGCTTGAGATCTGTGAGTTGCTGGTACACCTCTTTTTATTGCTACTCATGCTTTTAGTAACAACAGATTAAATGCTCCTTTAAACTCTTTACACCATCACACAGAATAAGCTGGGATATTTTTAGTGGGCCCCGACTATAGATTTCATCAAAGCAACTCAGTTCTCGTGGCACTCTTTTCAGTAATGGCTCTGCATCTATATAACCTAGAAAGCTACGCGTCACTACAGTAAGAGCACACTTATAACCTCTTTCTTCTGATGGGTCATGTGTAAGTATAAAAGGTCAATTTGATGAGTATCATTTGGCTGTCATGTTGATGAAGGAGGTCTATTAATGCGCCTGTGCAGTGAAATAGATCTGCCATATGGCTTGATTAGACAGCCACTTCTTTGCTACTTCGGAACTTACTCCTGCTGCAATGCTCAATTTTATAAAGCCCTCCTGTCCCTTTCCAGTACCCTTTTCGTGTGTAGTAGATCGTAGAGATTTGGCATCCATTGTTCAAATATAAAAAGTAAAAAAAAATTGCCTATTGGGTTAACCACCTTCTGTGCTAAGAAGTATACTATTGTCCATGCCCACCCACAATAAAAAGCAATCTCGCCATTCTTCTGGGTTTCCAGTGGTTGATAAAATCACGAAGCGGTGCTTAGTAAATAGAGATATTGTTTGCCTGACACAATGTAGTACCTTTTCTGCCCCCGTCAACATCAGAAATGTTTTTGCAGCATGTCTTGTTCACGAAGTTTTCATTAATAAAGTCTAACTTGAGCATTCTTTGTCTTTTGTATTCTGCCTGTGCTCTGTTCAGTTGTTTCTAATGCTTTAAATCATGTCTCTTCCTTTCTCGTCTGTATGAAGTTTTAGAAAACAATTTAGTTGCTGCCTGTAAAAGCAAGTGCGTTAACACAGCACCACCAACCAACAATCACTAAAGAAGCCATTCTATTTATGGAACTAATATTCTGAATGATTCCCTGCTTTAACCAGGAAGTCTATTGTAGCAATGGATGCCTGTTTACAACCAGCAACAAGCTTGGCGCTGACCTTCAAAGTCTAGTTTTTCCTAAATCAGCAGGCCGCATTTTTTAGAGGCTCTTTCCTAACATAGTAATAGGCCACACTAAGACTGCAATAACGGCACGTGGTAGACAAAATGACTGCAGTCTTTTCTGTAACTCATATTTTTCTACTATATGTATAATTATTTATTTATATCTATTAATACATATTGAATGGATCGTTGTCAGGCTGTTTGCTTTGCAATGTTGCGGTTGTGGTTGTGGTTTTTTGGCTTTTGTTCTTGCTGCGACTCGTCTTGCTGTTGCTTGTTGCTCCCATACTCCTACAGGCTGTATAAGCAATTCCCAAAGCTGTTATACCATATATTAAGTAAGACTGAAGTTTGTGTTTGGTGGTGCTGTGTCTTTTTTCTGTTTTCAATAGCATCTGTTTTTCTAATGTTTCTCCAATAAGAGTCTTTTGCTTTGCTTGATTGCTAAGTTTTTTCTGTCGATTCCATTCTTCTGCTAACCTCTTGGCCGCTTCAACTCTCCCTGGTTTCTTTGTTACAAAGATCACTTGTTAAGGGAGGGGTTGCTCTTGGTTCGGCCTTCTCCTGTGCTTCCTGTTGGTTCTGGTTGTGTTCTTTCCTCCATCTTTCTCTGTGTGTTAAATTTTTATATGTTTTAATGTTATCATACTAGCAGCTACTGTTGCTAACAGAGAGGCGCAAAACGGTCATACATTATCAAAGGAATTGTCTCCATCGTTCTAGACAACATAGGATCTTGTGAGAGGTTCATATGCTAAGTCAGCTTCTGAGTCCACATTAAAGACCCTACTTGTTGCTTTAGCATAATAGACCAATAACAGAATGCCCCTAGGCGTTTCCCATTTTTGCTCCAAGAAGAGATTCATACTATTAAAATACTTATTAATGTCTTGTGGTGATAACTGCTGCATCCTGTTTCTACTGTTAGTTTTGTTCCAAGTAATGCTTTGTTTTACCACAAGCATCAAGAGAGTACAACTTCTCCTTCTATCCAGTAGACTCTTCTCATCTGTTATTTCTTCTTGACTAGAACCAGTAGATGTCATCAAACAAAAAGTTTCGTCGCAATTCAGTTTGTCTATCTTTAACAATATATTTTGTGTAAAATAATTGATGTAGTTCTTGACAAGTTGTTGATAATGTTGTTGATAAGTTGTTGATGGGACTTGTTTATTTCTTGACAAGTTTCTTAAAATAGTTTCTTGATTTAGTTCTTGATAAGTTCTTGATAAGTCCTTGGTAAGTTCTAGTATTAGTTGTTAATAAGTTCTTGATAAGTTCTTGATAAGTTGTTGATAAGTTGTTAATAAGTTCTTGACAAGTTTTCTTGATAAGTTCTTGATAAGTTGTTGATAAAGTTCTTGACAAGTTGATAATAAAGTTCTTGACAATTTTTCTGGATAAGATAAAGAGAAGTTGTTGATCAAAGTTCTTGACAAGTTGTTAATAAAGTTTCTAGACAAGTTCTTGATAAGAATTGTTTTATCCTAAAATTCCCCATAATTTTATAGTTTTAATCCCCATCAAAATAAATTATATTACTTTCAGTTTTAGTAGAGAGATAGGAAAAAAGCCGATCAAGGTAAGTTTATTTTTATATAAAACTATGCAAGTTTTTGGTTCGATGAGCTTAAAGAGCCGAATCGGGACAAAGTTGCCTGGTTTTGATAAACAGTAAGTGATGAGCTTGACTCGGCTTTTCTATCTCTCCCTCTCGTTGCAATCTAACAAAATATTTACCAACAAAATATTGAAAGTCAAACCACTTTGAAGACCTTTAGCCCAAACAGTCGTGCAAAACACAACCAACTGAATCTATATTCTATAGTATTGGAAAACTAAAGCCTTCACAAACAAGCAAAGAACGAAGAACAACAAGCACTGAAAAAACAATAAAATGAAAATCCAACCCTCCCCATGCGAGAATAATTTGTTTGAGGGGGGGCCCCTCACTCAAGCAACCTAACAGAGTATTAGAGGCCGGAAAACCCTGATAAATAAATTTTTAGCAAAGCTAAGGGCGATGTTATATAAAACTCACGCATAGAAACTAGAAAAAAGAAAAAAGCTAGCAGAAAAAACAAGGACAAAATGCAAAAACCTTGACCAGGAAAGTAAAAAGAAAGAAATTCCACCAACCAGGCGGTTCCCACCCCCTACAAAAATTCTGCAAGATGAAACGCCCAAGGAAGCAAGAATATAAGGTCCCTTAAACAAATAAACAGAGACAAACAAAACTAACAATACTCCAGGTATTTTTAGTAGAATAAATAAAGAAAACAAGACCATCGGAAGTTCTTTATATTTTGGGAAAAAAAAAATTACAACACCTAAAGCCCACCGAAAGAACATCCGTACACCTGTTTTTCGCGAGCAAAGGCTATACACTTGTCCCCCCCAGTAAATAAATTACAGCATTGGGTTATCCGCTATTAGCACACCTTTGTAATGCGGCCTGACCAGGAAGTAACAACTTACCGCCACCCACCACCGACCCCACCCACCCCCCAACCCACAACCTTTCATCAGTATAAAAAAAAACTGGGTTAAGAAAACCAACTCGGTCCACTTTAGCTGAAGCTACTAAAAAAACATTAGCCCATCCAAAGCTTTTGGAAAGTCACTCTTCCCTGGTTAAAATAAATCCGGGCTCTGTTGTTATAGCTGGCTTATAAATCAACAGCAGAAAAGTTTTTTGTGGGGGAATTTAAATGGCAAGAGCATTTATGGGCGGGTTACTGGTTTTTTTTTAGTTGTCCCCCGGGTTTCTTCCTTTTTTCTTTCTTTCTTTCCCTAAAATAAAGATTAAGCCAACAAAAGGCCGCTTAAAAAACAAGTTGTATACCGTTAAAGCATTTATTTCACATCATAGTGGTCCTGTCCTCTTAACATAGGGGAAAATAATTTTTAATTTTTTTGTTTGGCTTTCTGTGGAGGGGGTAAGTAGTTTTCTTTCCCTTTGTTTCATGTGTCCCCCCCCCGGGGCTTACTACTGAAAATAACCTACTGATGGTGGTAATTGTTATCACACTTTTTCATTTTTTTCCAAGCTGCACAACATCCTTTTCCCCGCCATAATAATAAAAAGTCTTGTTTGTAGTGTTTTTTGGAAATTTGGTATTCCCTTATTTTGTTAAACTGCCCATTGGTTGGAAGGCAACCCAATAATAATAAACCCAAGTCCCCTAATAGCACAGTCTACCCTTAGACGTGCAATAGTGAAGAATCATCTTTTGATAATGCCCATGATGCTGAAATGGTAAAAAAGGTTCCAACATGCTGAGTCAATTACAGATTCCACTTTTCAAAGATTTTGCTAGAAAAAACTGCTTTCTGTGCATCAAAAACCCAGTTTTGCCAACCAATAATACTCGACCCTTTGACCTGTGGGGGCCCCCTTGTTGCCACCAAGCAAGCAACCCACACCAATAGGTTATTTATCCCGAAAACAGAAGGGTCATAACCACTCTAATCTGGGGGTCTTTTGTTACCACTTCACTCTTATACAAGAAAAAAAAGTTCGTACCATGCATAACAATGTGCAAATTTTGCTCCCCAATTGAAAACCCAAGGAACACAACCTCCCCTGCACATACCTACCCGGTGAAGAAAAAGATGTACATTATAGGCCGGCCCACCAGTTCCCCCCCATATTTATCCTCCGTGCACCCCCCAACCCCATATACAGAGTTCCCCCATGCCATGATTTTTTTTTGTCCTGGGTGTTTTTGTCTGAAAAAAAATGAGAACAGAACCCATGTAAAAAAACTAATAACATTAAACCCTCATTGCCAACAGCCTTTTTTCCCAAACGCCATTTCCCATGTTTTTTAAATCCCCCTACTAAAAAAGGGAATTTGAAAAGTTTTAACTATCAGTGGGCAGTGGGGAAAAACCCCTGGGCCAGCTCTAGATAAACCACCCCAAACACCGCCCCCTGAACTGATTAGTACCACAAATAAAAACCCCTGTTAAACACAGACCTTTTACTAACTGGTGTTTTGGGATGGTTTTACCCAAAATGTGGTTCAGCAATATGACAACCCACAGCCCGAGGTTGGCCACCAGTGGGAATCGCAAAGTTTTTAAGTGGTTTAATTGGGTAAAAACAGGCCAATAGGATTTAGAACAACCAAAGCCTTTCCCCGCAAGTTGGCAATCATCCTTAATCGAAATCCGGTTGGGATTTTTATAAGTATGACTTTCAGTTGGGGATTGGGAAAACTTTAAACTTCCGAAGATCAAATGTCTCTGAACACAGCAACTTCTAAGCTTTATTAAAGATTTAATATCTTTGGGTTAAATAGTGAGAAAAATCCAGCTTCGTACAAATTTTGCATCTTTAATTATATTTTATACATTATTTTAAAATCCTATAGTAGATAAAAATGTTTAATTAACACCTAACAAACAACCCAAATTCAGGGTGTTGGGGGCCCCCTGTCAAAGTACCCCCCGGGCCATTTCCCTATTTGACAACCGCTGTCAACACAAATTGGTTTTTGCTTTTATGCAAAATGAGGTCTTCTACAAAAAAGTATCATGGGACAAAAACCCCAATTTGAAAAGACCAGCAAAGGCAACCACTGGCTGTAAAAAAATAATATCTTAGAACTGGAGGCGTAAGTAATAGAAATAAAGATTTACTGTGGGCAAGAAGGTTATTCAATGATTTTTCCCTGCCACCACTGAAAAAGGAGGCTCCCCTATCGCCCAGCCCCTTTGGGCTTTCACAGCAAAACTTCAACCAAGCTAGTCCCTTAAGATGTAACCTACTACAGACCTTTCCTTCACCAAATTATAAGGAAGCAAGGCCCCCACAAGTACTTGCAAGAAATGCTTGGGTTTTAGACCCCCATAGACCCTTTATATAAGAAAGAATCAGTTCAAGGGAAAAAAAAGATTGGGAAGGTAACCTTTTGGAAAGATGTTTTGACGGAAGTACAAATATTATGTGTTGGTGGAAAGACCCATTGACTTTGGAAGGTAAACCCCCTCTTTGCTTTTTTGTACACTCGTCCTCAGTTTAAAACCCACAACTACAAAACCCAAGTGGTGACGAAAGGGCTTTCTCTTCCTCATCAGGTCCCCACCCCCTTCCCTGATCTAACTAAGAATCCCCTTTTCCACCCCCCATGCAAGAGCCAATTGTAAACTGGTTGGATACGCAGCATACAATTAAAAGCATTTTTATTACTACACTCAATTCCAAGAGCCTGATAGAAGGAAGGGCTTCCCATGAAAACAACTCTGGGGTATAACAAACAAAGACATAACTTACTAAAAGAAAAAACGAGTGTTTTTTTTTTTGAACTGTAAAAAAAAATACATATTACTTAAAATAAAATAATTAAATACCCAAATATCATAACTAACCCAAATGTCCCCAACGGCTGGGTTTCCCTGTAATAAGAAAGCACCCTGAAACAAGCCAACCTAAAATGAGGCCCGATAAAAGATCTTGGGGGGTGGAATGTTAACCAGAGTTTGAGAAAGAAATGGGGAAAGAATTTGGAGCAAGTTTCACGCCTTTTGACGTAACAACAACAGACTGGCTACTAAACAAGCCCGAACAGCCAAATAAGAAATAAAATCTTAAGAAACCTCCCTCGGTTTTCCTAAACTTGAACAGTTAGCCCGTAATGTTGAAAGCTGAAAGAATAGCAAGATGATGAATTTTTTTACTTACAAAGTAACATAATAAAGCAAATAAATGGCACATTAACAACCCAAGCCATCGACCTGGCAGAATCAAGTTTGAGTATTATTAAGTTCCCATACCACTCCTCACTAAGCGCCTGAACCAAAAAAGGAAACTTTTCCGTAAAGCCAATAAATGCTGGACCCAGTAAAAAACCATAGCAAACTAGCCCTATCAATCCAACTTAAAGCAGAAAAATGGGAAGTAAAGAGATAATAGGCATTTACCGAATAAAGCACACGGTTATATATACATGCTTTCCATAAGAAAAGACCTCAGTGGACTAAACCTATCAAAACCAACATAGCCTTGGCGAATTTACCCCTTCCATAAACTTTTCCCCTCTTAGATGAATCATTTACACAATTGGTGATTTGTTTTGTTTTCTGGTGCAAGAGAAGAAAAGAGCCTTTGATTTTCCTTACCCCCTTGTTTTCATGGATGGGGAATTTACTATTTTAAACTGGAAAGACCCTCGCTCGGCGTTGATGCCCCACTCACATTTGCTTAAAAATTTGCTATTCCGGAAAAGCCGGCAAATGAACATATGAACATTGGAAAAAGGAAACCATTTTCCCAGTTAAATAAAAAGTCAACTTGCTCCTAGAAACCCCACCACAGCTTTTGTACAACAAATTAGCAATCCCCCTCCAGAAGTCTTACACCACATAGACCTCGTTTGGCAGTCTATTACACAGATGGTTTTATGTAACTTGCCCGACAATCAATTACAATGACTTTTTAACTGAATTGGAATACCAATAAAAATTACACACCACTTTTTATTTAAACAGTAAATATAAGAAGAAGAAAATGGAACGACACCCAAATAAATATATCCCCTAAAGTTTCCTAGTTGCACCAGATCCCTGAAACCTTTTAAAATGATAAAGCTAATAACATTTTCGTTTTTTTTGAAACCCAAACATTAACACCCAAGATGCAGCAATGACAATGAGCAACAACCTTAGCCAAGTAAAACAAAAAATGCCAGGCGTAGGTTTAACAGATCCCGCCAGCAAAATTTTTACTGTTGTTGAGGCCTCTTATTACTACAGGTAAAACATGCCAAAACTCCCCTGTCTACAGCAGCAAAGCAAGGAACAGGCATTGGCCTCTCTTTGAGGGGCCTTAACTGGAAAAATTTGGGCCTTGCCACCTGCAAAATCCAATAAGCATTGGCTCCTTCCGTTTTTTTCCAATAAACAGCAAAGGAGCCTGGTTCATTTGCCCCCCACACTCAGTCCCCCCCCCAACTTTTCGAAAAAAAGGTGTGCGGTAAACTAGAAAAAACAGATGCTGTTTTGTTGCCCCTGGAACATTAAAAGCCAAGCTAAAGCCTCATTCCAGGCCCTCCCAATATATTATGCAAAGGCTCCTTAAACAAAAATTCCCCCCAATATCAGAAAAGAGGATTTTTCAAAGCTGTCGCCCCCCCCCCCCCCCCCTATCAGGATGACTATACGATGACTAAACAAGCGTCAAAAGTGTTATTCGACCTCCAGAACCAAAAGAAAACAACAAAAGCCTAAAGCCACTGTGGAAACATTGACTCAATAAAAAAGGAACATTGTAATAAAAAACGGGGGTAATATCTGCTTGCTATGGGCTTGGACCCAATACCCAGCTGAGTTAATCTTCACTTACATAAGCGAGGCTTAAAGAAATTTACCTGAGCGTCACGGTAGATTCCCCCACTGCTTTCATAACCGAGCTAAGCCTCGCGACCAAATGAAACGAAACACAAGAAAGGCCAATCTCTAAAGTTTAATTAATTCATCTGAGATTAATTAGCAATTTGTCCTTACTTGCTGATATGAATGGATGCAGGAGGACACGTTTCCAGTGAGCTAGTATTGAGGTCACAGTATATTGATCTTGGGATATAGATACATAATTGGATTGATATGCCCAGACCACACAGGATACGATCTTTACTCACTTAGTACTAACAATCTAAGGCTCGCGCAAAAAAAAATGGACCCGTACATTAGACATAAAGAGCGCCAGTTACGAACACATGCTATCTCAGAATGTGGCTATTGGGTGGGCGTGCGCGGGCGAGAGGGGGGAGGCAGGAGTTAGAGCGCAGCTCGTGTTGCGAGCGCTCGCGATACGCGAGAGAAGCGAGAATCTCAAACAATCGAACAATGACACACCACACCATGGAGACACAAATAAGCGGAGAAACAGGAGGTTTCCTGGTCCCAAGTTTTATAAGAGAGTCAATTCAGTCCGTAGAGATCCCTCCTACTGAAACCCCACAAGCTCACACACACAAATAGTGCATAACACAAGACACCACAGCTGAGCATGTACGCATGCGCCCTCCCACTGTATATCATAGGAATAGGATATGTCGAGGAGGGGCACACGAGAGGGCTAGCGAGAGGGGATCCAAACAACAGTTAGAAATATTAAGTAGAGGTTCTGTTGGTGACTTTCAACACTTAACAATGCTCAAGGGTGTGCGTGTGCGAAGTGAGAGTCTGTGAGCTAGTGTTACTATGGTTAGGCAGAAATAATTTTTCGAAGGGGTAAGACAGAGCTGTGAGGCGTGAGAGTGAATTTTTCAATTTCTGCTGAATCATTCTTGTGAACATCATATACATTCTTCATTGCGGGAGAGACATCATATCTATGGTTTTGTTAGTCATATGTGGTTATATTGGAGGACTTGATGACAAGCAATTTTTTATTATACGTTGAGTTTGATGTAATTGGGACATTTTTAATCATTTGAAATATTAATGTTAAATAATTAAACAGGTTTATGTTTTTTTGAAATTTTGAAATGCACTCGGGAGAGCGACACAGCTGTTATTGTAATTTCATTTCCGGATGAATCAGGCACATGTGCATTACACACTTAAGTGACAATATGTGTGTAGATTTTTTGATAGAGGGGAGTCTGAGACCACACGTTTTAATGATGGAGTATTGTGTAGCCTCTATAGTTAGTGAATAGTTTTATTATGGGTATTGATTATAGGTATCATTATGCACGGATTATGAGATCTTATATAATGTATAGACTTCAGGGGATTAAGGGATTGCGGGCGATAATGATGACTTTTGATGTGAGTGTGTTAGATATGTTTCATTTGTTCTCCTATGAATGGTGTTAACTCTGTTAACTTTTTTAAACTATTTTTTGTTTTTGTGAATATTAAGTATCATGTTGTCGATAGATCTATGTTGTGAGAGTAATATCATAGTTAGAGTTTTACATCAATTTTACATTTTTTAAATTTTTCTATTTTTTTTTTTTTTTTTTTTTTTTTTTTGTTAACAATTTCCATTTCTTTTCACATTAGATATTCTTTTTTTTTTTTTTTTTTACCATTTTTTATTTTTTTTTTTTTTAATTTTTTTTTTTTCTTCATTTTCTTTTATTTTTCTTTATTTTACATTTTAACCATTTTCTTATTTTTTTTTTTTTTATTATTTTTATTTTTTTTTTTTTTTTTTTTTTCATTTCCATTTTATTTTTTTTTTAGTTTTTTCGTAATCATTTTACATTTACTATTTTTTAGTTTTTATTTTCTTACCATGTATTTTTCTTTTTTTTTTTTTTTCCTTTTCGTTTTTACATTTTCTTTTTAAATTCTTTTTTTTTTTTTTCTTTTGTTCTTTTTTTTGTTTTTTTTTTGTTTATTTATTTTTTTTATGTTTACATTTTTTTTTTTTTTTTATTATTTTTTTCATTTATTTTTATTTTTCCCTTTCTTTTCTATTTTTTAAAATAATTTTCATTTCTTTTTTTTTTTTTCTTTTTCCATTTTTCTTCTTTACATTTTTTTTTTTATTCTTTTTTTTTTTATTGTGTCTTTTTTTTTTATATTTGTTATTTTTTTATTTTCTTACCATTCTTTTTTTTTTTTCTTTTTTATTTTTTATTTTATTTATAATTTTTTTATTTTGATTCATTTTTTTTTATTTCCATTATTCTTTTTTAAAACATTTTTTTTAACAATTTTTATTTTTATTTTTCATAATTTTAAATTTTTATGTTTTTTTCAATTTTTTTTATTATATTACATTTTTTTTTTTAGAAGTTTATTTGTTTCATTTTTTTTCATTTTTTTTTATTTTTTTCTTCTTTTTTTTTTTATTTTTTTCTTTCCATTTATTCCCCCGTTGGCTCCCCGCCCCACAAGGAAAATAGTATGCTTTAAAGAGAGCTTGTGTTGAACAAATCAGTAGAACAAAGGATTGAAAACAAGGTGTTGTTTTAATGTGGTTAGTGTGCCCATGCCCCTAAGTTTATTTCATGTAACAAAGGAATGGCGACGAGAGAGTTTTTTCAAACTAACAATGATGCTTTGTAACAAGCCTCCAAACCGTTCCCAACAAAGGTAATTGGACTTTCCGTAGCTTTTGTTAAGAGATATTGGATCTCATTGAGGAATTAAAAAATCCGCCACTCAAGTGTTTAATTGTGAGATAACCACTTTTGGGAATGAAAGGGCTGGCAAGTAACTTATTCTTGGTGGAACAAAAGACCCGCATAGGATCTCAAAAAAGTGGTCTCCCACAAAAAAAAGGAAATCCCCTGACCAATAACCCATGTTCTGATCTTTTTAATTTAATCAGCAACGAAAGCATCCCCACGGGGTTTGGCGGAGGGCCACCGGTCCTAATCACCTAAATACACAAAATTAGAACAAAGAGATAATCTAATGGGGGGGCACCAGACCAACCAAAACATCAAGCCACAAAAAAGAAGTTTTTTAGCAAGACGATGCTTTGGTTTCGTATTTTATTAACCAACCTTTGCACAAGCTGCCAAAGATAAACAACAGAAAATTCATTGATAAAAGAGCCGAGGTTGAAGGCAAATTTACGAAACTTGATCCAACACCCGAAACCAGGAAGCAAAAGTGTACTTTAAAGAAAATATTATAATTAAAGTATGGGCAACAAATGAGTCCCCCCCCCCCCCCTCCCCCCCCACCCCCATATGGGGTAGTTGTACAAATGCCCCTGAAACTTTCGGAAGTCCTAATCATATGTTAAAACCCATACCAAGGACCAGCAAAAAACCGGGTAAACCAATCTACCTAAAACAACAAATTACTCAAGTTAATACCATCAAGTCCGGCCTGTTTTTCATGTTGCATAAGTATAGAATTGGTTTAAGGATCCCTGACGGATAAGGAACCCCCCTACCCATACCACCACAGAACCCACGTGTTTATCGAAAGGAACCCAGTAAGACGCAGCTAAGCTTTTTTCTTGGAAAACACCATGAAAAGCCGAATCATAGTCCCCCCCCCAATTCTCTCAACAGCTAAAATTTTACGAAGGAGATCATTATGACAGAAGAGGAAGACTCAGGAATCCCAAGTATAGGACACAAGGCCCACAAACACATTGTTGGAATTATTTGTTGGGGAGTAGATTTTTAATTTAAACACCGGAATGTGCCCCAAGAAACAATCCCAACAAACAGTCCTAGAAGATCCAAATGAAACCCCACAAATTAGTGGGGTAAAGAACGTGGAAGCAAAAGCAAACATAAAGGTAAAGTTGTAATCTAACAAAACTAAAAGTTAGATTCCCAAAGGGTTTGGAAGCCCTTGCCCCAGTTCTTCCGCTTTCCACAATAACTAAAGAGGTATAAGAAGACCCCTCACAACCAAATCCAATGGTGGCAGGCAGTAGGACTGAATTGAGTAAAATAAAGGCCTTACTGCAATGGCACCAGTCCATCAGAGAAAGTTACCCTTTACATTATACAACTAAAAATGAAAGTATTTTAACCTCTTTGATTCCCTGCACAACACTTGAATGGGTGATCTCCTAAGAGTCCTTGTCCCCTTCATCACTGGAGATTACTTTGCACAATTACAGAAAAAAATACTTCCCGACACAAAGCTTTGCAAGAAAAGGTGTCTATCCTAATAGAAAAAAAAAAAAACATGGAACCTCATGGATTCCTTTTGAATGAAAGAAATGAGCTTCCCTCCCCAAGTAAAGAAAAGCATTCCTTTCAGCAGACCCCCCCCTGACAGGCAAAAGGAAATCCAGAGGGAATGGAATAGACCTATTAAAACCCCAAGCCTCAAGGTGGGGGGGCCCCCATGGGCCAAACAGATGCCCAGTGGGTCGGACGAATGGGACCGATTTAACCAATGATCCAAGTATCTAACTTACTACCTTTGCTGAAAGCTTGTTCTTCTTGCTCCTGAATGGTCCCTTTGAGAACTAATAGAAGAGCCAGGCAATGAAAAACATTAATGGGTTAATAGATCCAGGGGCCACACTACCATTCACAGCACCAGGGAAGTCTAGGAAGTGGCCTTAACTATTGAAGTTTAACTGGTGTTTTAATAATATTGATTTGTTTTATGGTACCCACGACTTGCAATGCCCCACCCCCCCCAAAAATGAAATGGAGGGATGGGGTCCCAACCCCCTGCGTGTGGAGGTAATTAAGTATGGCATCACATATTAACTTGAAAAAAGGCCTAACAAACAAAATAATTTAGAAAGAATTAAATGAAATTCCTAACAAACCTTCAAAACTAACCAATAATGTACTTGGATGCAAACCAATCTTGGTATGGATGGGGCGTGAAAATGATTTCCCCCAGTTCCCACTAACGTTATGACATAAAAAACTGTTACGGAAACTACTAAACCTACCTATTACAACTCTCCTTAAACTACTCCTCTCTACTACTACTACTCTAACTAACTAATCGCTACTACACTAACTACCCCTTCTTACCTACCACACATATCTAACTGACTAACTAGAACATAACACACCTCCAGCCTTCTCCACCCAACTTACATCATCTCCAAGACACTCACAACACACAACTCATATACTCCACTAAACAATCACTAAACCACTACTAAAAAAACAAATCTTACACACCCACAAACCATCCAAAACATCACTCATAGAACTGCTACTCACTTTCAAAACACTCCTTACACTACTACTAGTATAAATACCTACCTATAACACCTCAACACCAAAAACCAACTTCCACCCCACTACTCAAGAACTCAAGAACAAAACTTCACCCTATCCCCACTACTTCACTCAAACTATACTAACACTCCTCTGATACTAGCCTCAAATAACTCTCTAACCTAACCACACTACTCTATACATCTAAACTATCACTGCTCTACTCTCACTCCTACTAACAAACTTAACATCTATTACAAACACTCTATCACTTCACACATATACACAACTAAAACTCTTACTACCTTACACATCCAAAAACTACTACTACTCATTCCTCTTCTACACCCATCACCACACACCATCCAAAAAATCATCTAACACTCAAAAAATCTGCTCTATCAGCAAATCGTACACAAAACACATTCACATTCAAAGACAACCCCATCCAAAATAAACCAACATACGCATACTAAGAAACCAACGATACCTAATCCTAACACAACTAACATAAATTCGCCTCAAACTAACTACTACTAACTACAAACCAATAACTACCAATACAACACCCTCCCAGAAACAAACTCCATACAAATCTCAACTTATCCCAACAACTACCAAAACAAACAAATCCTCAAACACCAACTAAACCACACACTAACCACCCTCTCACACAGCACCCCCCCCAAACCCACCCCACACCAAGAAACTTTCAGAATAATAGTGGACCAATTGGTGTTGATATACATTGACAGCAATGTCTGGGATGGAGCCTGATCAATCACTTGGTTGGATCTTAGTAGTAGATTTAGTCCTAACCCATGAACTACAAGATGCGCACAATGACATATCCCTTAGCCTGCAGAAAGGTTCTCCACTGTTAATTATGAAATTATCTTCTCTCATGGACACTGTGGGTTTATAATATGTATATGTGATACAAAAATGTGGAACGAAACCCTTCTTTTCCTAGTCATAAAGTATTTGTTTTGTTGAGGTTTTAATGTTTTATTACCGAAAGTTATTAGTGTGCAGCTGTTAAAAGTGTATTCAAGGCAGAGGCTGTATTTGCTAATAGTTTGCAGCAAATGATGTTTGTGCAAAATGCAATAATGCATCTAATGCTTATACTTTCTAGTTATTTTGTTTGTTATATGTCTAGTTTCGTTACACGGACAGCAAGATAAACACCATTGAAGCTGCATGAGAAAACACAAAATTCCCTATCACCTTGGGCCAATATCAGCCCTCCCACTTGCAGTGTGGTCGTGCTGTCTTGCTGTTCGTGGTGGGGGTATATTTTAAGGGATGGTTAGGTGGTAGGGGAAAGGCTAGAGCAGAGGAAGGCTAGAGCTCGGAAGGATACAGGGCGGCAGGCTTGAGAGAGTGGGCAGAGAGAGAGACCATTCACCCACACAGCTGTAGTTGTTTGGATGGCTGGAATAAAGATGGTGACAACAAGCTTCTGTCTTTCACTGAGTTTCTTTTGCCTGGTTGCTGTACACCCATGATTGATATCCATTGCTGTTGCTGTGAATTGTGTTGTGTTCCACTCTTTCCCTACCATGCCTCTATCCTTACCTCTCGGCTCGGTCATAATTTGATCATTCGTCTTGTCTATCACATGCATGTTCTTTGTTTTGTGTATCATTTGCAAAGAAGTCATTTCCTTGTTTATCACATGTTTGTTCAGGTCTTGTTATCAACAGAAGGATATCTTTATCTTTCTTGTTTTTATCTGCTGATCAGTCATGTCTGTCTCATCTCTGTTGCTCTCATTCACATTTTGTCTGTTGGGTGATGTGCTTGTGCATTGCCAGAGTTCATCGTATTCATTACTGATATACTGTTTCTGTTAAGCCTGATAGATGGCTTGGTCATTGAAGTTTCTTTTCAGGCTCTGTGATGACTGTTTGTAAATGAGACCTTTTTCATCATAACTATGTCACTGCTAACCCCCTTTTATGCATTTCAGATTTTGTTTTACATTGTTTCGGGGATATAAACTTGTTCATCGTTTACCTTTGCTTGTGAATACTTTTAGACTTCTGTACTGGTGCTGTTTGTTATTTCAGTTTTTCTTTGGCCATCTTCCTCAGAAGGGAGCAGACTATGCCTGCGGTGGACCTCTCTGTGGACCCATTTGAAGTCCTGGTGCTTCTAGACCTTGCTTTCACAACACTTAGTCTGCTGGAAATGGGTCTTTCCTCATGACGCTTCTTTTGTGTTCAAAGTTGTTTTGTCCTTGTGTGCACCATTTTGCACCACCTCCTTGTTATGACCTAGTGCCTGAACAAAAACTGGCACAGAGGATTCTCTTCCAGTCCTGATGTCTGGATTGAGACAAGTGTCTTGCTCCGTTTTTTCTGCTCTGGAGTTGTTGCCTGGGTCAGTATCAAATAATCTGACTTTTCTGTCTGGGGCTTGCCATAGTTTCTCCGCTCTGGGACCACGTGGTGGGAATGTTTCCATTGTCAAGTGGCTTGTAAAACGATGTCAAGCCCTCATCTTGTGGGGTGTTGTAAAAGTATTCTTACTTGCTGGTTTGTCTTTGCTGCAGATACCTTTTAGCCTGGTTACATGTTTGAAGTGCCTGGCTTTTTTCATCCCTGATGTATCCATTTTGCCTACTGATTGTGCTTGCACATAAAGTTTTCTGCCGGTAGTATGCAAGTCTTGCAAGAACACATGGAATTCCTGCATTTCATCTCTGGTGTGTGGTCGGGTGTCAGCAGCTACTCGGATACCACTTGTCTAGTTGTCCCTTAGGTCTTTGTTACCCAAGTAGCATCTTGTCTGCCCATCACCAGAACTTAACCCAAGTTTTTGCCGGGGTTCTTCATGTTGAGAATGTCTCCTGCTTATGCGACATGCTCTAGCGATTCCTGGTGTTGTCCAAAGTGGGAGAAGTTAATGATTGATTCAGGCATCTATAACAATCTGACTTGTCATATTTTCATTTCCCGTTGAGCTCACCGATGCCATTGAACCTCAGGTTTGAGCCCTGGTGTCGTTCAGCTGATTCCATTTTCTTTCAAGCTGTTCTATCAGGTCCAGCTTAGTTTCTTTGTTTCTTCATTTTTTTATGTCTTCTGCATGTTTCATGAACTGTTTTTTCAGTTGAATGACTTCAGCCACTGACGAAACACACATTATTGTCTTCTCACTACGAAATTTTTTGTCAATAGTGTATTTTATCCATGTCAAATGGACCTTGAGACCATGTTTGCATTTGGCCAAACTGCCAGTCAATAAATGGAGGATGGTTACCTTGAGGTGAACTGACAGATTTCTGTGCAGCTTTCAGGTGTCTGTGTTTGAAGAACAGTCAGCTTTTGTTTACCACAAATGACCACTGGTGTTCACAACCCATTTTCAATAGTCACATCAGGAAATTCTGTTTGGCTGCAGCTACGTCCATTCATTGTACAATATTCACCGTGCAGGACACTGCATATGCAACTGGAGAGGAAATTCATAAATTTCGCTGCTAACTCTAAAAATTAAATCCTTTCTATAGTCATGTAATTGTTCAACATGTTAATCGTAAACATAATACTGACCTTTCCATCATTCTATTCCAAATTTTCGTTTGCACACAACACTACACACACGTCAGCCAAAATTTCATACTACATCTCTGACTCTCAACTGCTTACAATCCATAAAGAAACACTGAGGTGATTGCATGTCCTCAACCTCCCAGTAGCAGGTTTCGAATCATGAAGTATCCGGTAGGGGCTCTGTGTGCATCTTATTTATATAAATATATATATTTATTTATATATAATTTAGTTTATATTTATATATATATTTATCATATATTATATATATATATTTATATATATACAGAGAGAGAGAAGAGAGAGGAGAGAGAAGAGAGAGAGAGAGGGAGAGAGAGGAGTGGGCTGGGGGGGTCTATATCACAGCTTTCATCAATTTTATGTGAAGCTCTGTGCTAGAGACAACAGATCTGAATAACTAAAACAGACAGACAGAGTGAAGAGATAGACAGATGGCCAGAAAGACAGAATGGGCCCCAGACAGATACAAACACATTTGTGTAGTATCCTAATAGGATCTGACGTTAGAGATACAAGAACATAAGTACACATATGCACGCACACGCTCACGCGTGCACACACACACACACGTGCGTGCGCGCACACACACACACACACACACACACACACACACACACACACACACACACGCACACACACACACGCACGGGCGCACTCGCACACAACACACATTTCTAAAAGGTGACACATTTCATATCAATTTCGCTATAGATTTATCTTTCGTATTTATATAACAATGAGTTAAAGGGATGTTGTATTTAAAAGTCATATATTGCACGCACGTATGCACGCAGCACACATACATACAAACACACACACGTTAAAACCCTTTCCACTTTTCGTCAAGAGTAGGGTCATTGCGTGCCTAGTGGGAACGGATTACAAAATTTACAAACTGCATACACATGGGGTCTGGATGTTAAAAAAAGCACATGATCCTTGATATATACAAAGAATAAATAAAAAATGTAAACACAACACACAAAACACGCCACGCGTGCTCCCCCCACCCCCCCCCCACCCCCCCCACACCCCCCCCCCCCCCCACAACACACTTTACTCACACACACGCACGCGCGATAAGAGTAGATATATTTTACTATGTAGTATAATGTATAACATAAGATTAAATCAACAGGAATTAATATATGAGAGATAGAGGGAAAGGGTGGGATGGTACAAAATTTCCATACTTGTTTATTAAAATATAATAGTACAACCACATCAAAAAACAAGGAAAAAGGGATCTTGGAAACAGTGCCTTCCTTGTACATTCTCGTGGGGTGCTTACACCAACACACTCATCATATCTCCACCACAACTCTATCACCTCCACACAACACCCTCAATCACCCACTCACACACCTCTCCTCACCTCACATCTACCACACACTAAAACACCTCTACAACTTCAACATACACTTCCTACTCCACACACCACCACACCACACCAAACCTCACCACATCACACAACACAACACCTCAGCCACACCACGCCACACCACCACACCACAACCAACAAAATCACCTCACCACGCCACACCACAACTCACAGTCTTCCTCTCAAAACCAACTACACCTCCACACTCTAACCCACACCACACCTCTCCACACCACACACCACCACACAACACAACACCCACCTCAACCAAACACACACCAACACACCTACACACCACGCACACAACCACACCACAGACAAACAAAACCACACCCAACATCCAACCACACCTCACCACACCACACCCACACCACACCTCTCCACACCACCACACCACCCCCCACCTCACCACACTACAACACACCTCACCCACACACTCACCCCCACCACCACACCACACCAACCTCACCACTACCCACACCTCTCACCACCACACATCACCACACCACACACTCCTCACCAACCAACACACCCACCCACACTACAACATCACCTCACCACACCACACACACCACACACACCACACACACACCACACCACACCACACATCACCTCATAACCCCCCCCCCCCCCAAACACACACACCTCACCACACACGCCACACCACCACCACCACACACCAACACACCTCACCACACCCACGCCACACCACGACACCAAAAAAAACAGACTACCACACCAACACCACACACCTCCACACTACCACACCTCACCACACACACCTCACCACCCAACACCAAACCACACCACCCACACCACACCCACCTCACCACACCACACACAAACACACCTCACACACACCACGGCCAAACCACCACACAACAGACAAACCACACCACTCCACCACACCACAACACCTCACCACACCACCCAACACCTCATCACACCACACACCACCACACCACACCTCACTCATCACACCTCACCACACACAACCACCACACCACACCACACCACACCTCACCACATCCACACAACACCACTCCTCACCCACACCACGCCACACCCAGACAACCACCACCACACCACACACCTCCAACTTAAACCACACCACTCACCACCCTCACCACACCACACCACACCACACACCACCACCCATCAAACACACCACACCACACACCACCACACCACACAACACACTCATCACACTCACACCACACCCACGCACATGCGTCACACCACGACACACACACCACCACCACAAACACACATCCACACCACAACACACCACCACCACACCCAACACGACCACAACCACACACACCACACACAACCCAATCACCAACCACAAAACACACCACACCACCACACCACCACACCACACACCACCACACACACCTCATCTCCACCACAACACACTTCACCACACCACATCAAACACACCACACACCACCTCACCACACACCACCACACACACCACTCACACCACACCACAACACACATCACCACACACACCACCACACCACATACCACACACACACACCACCACACAAACTCTCATCACACCACACACACACCAACGCCAAATGTCACCACACCACACCCCACACGACAACCACACCACACACCACCACACAAACCACACCACACCCACACCACCACACCCACACAGGACACACCACCACACCACACATGAACACTCACCACACACACACCACACCACACACCACCACACCTCACAACATCCACTCCACACCTCACCACACACACACCACCACACCAAACCTCACACAACACACCTCACCACACCTCACACAACCACTCCACACCGACCACACCACACCACACACACCACACCTCACCACATCACACAAACACCAAACCTCACCTCACCACGACCACACCACCACACCACACACAACACACCTCAAACTCCACGCCACACCAACACCACAAGACAACCACACCTCACCACACACCTCCACACCTAACCACACCACACCACACCACACCTCACCACACAAACAACACCAACCAACACCACACCAACACCACACCTCACCACACCACACACCATCACACCTTCACCACACCACGCCACCTCCACCACACCACAGACAACCACAACAAACCACACACCACACACCTTACCACACCACACCACACCACACCTCACCACACCAACACACCACACCACCACCACACTACAACACACCTCACACACCACAACCACCACACCACACCACACCACACCTCCACACATACACAACACAACCTCACCACACCACACCACACCACTGACAAAAAAACCACACCCAACACCACACACCTCCACAACTAACCACACAACACACCTCCCCTCAACACACCACACCAACCACCACACCACCACACCACCAACACACACACCACACACCACCACACCACACAACACACCTCATACCACACACACCCACCACACCACGCCACATGTCACCACACACGACCCACACCACACCACACACGGACCACACCTCACCACACCAACCACAACACACATCACCACACCACAAAACACCAACCACACCACACCACACCACACACCACACACCACACCTATCACACCACCAAACAAACATAACCACACCACAACACACCACACCACACACGACCACACCACACCCACCACACACACCACACCACACAACAACAACATACAACACTTCACCTCACCACAAACACACCACCCACATACCACCACACCCACACACCACCCACACCACAACCTAATAACACCCACCACAGACACATGTCACCACACCGACACACCACACCACACGTCGACCACACCACACACCACACTCCACTCCACACCACACACCTCCACACCTCTCCACACAACAACACACACCCCTACACCACACTGACACACCACCTCCTCCTCCTCACACCACACCACCACCACCACACAACATCACACCACTCCACACACACACTTCCACACACACACACCACACCACACCACCTCACCACATCACACCAACACTTCACTACCACCACGCCACACTATTATCACACCACACCACCACAACATCACCACCTCTTCACACATCAACACACCTCAACTCCACAACCACAACACACCTCATCCACACACAACACACCACACTCCCCACACCCACACCACACCACCTCACTATCACACCACACCACAACACACACCTCATCACAACACTCCACACCACCACACCACATCACACCTCATCACACCTACACTGTGTACACTCTTGCAGTCGGACTCTCTTACACTAAGTGTGCAGAAGCAAAAACAAAACCTACTTAACCATGAGCCGGATCTGTTTGTTTGAATACAACTGAGAACAACGATAATTAAGACAACAATTAAACAAACAATGATAGAATTACTAATGCTGCTCCTCTAATCCTTCTTATTATTTACTACTACTACTACTAACTACTACTTAACTTAAATCACTTCTTATAAGAAGAAGTAGAACAACAACAAACAAGGCAACAACAAGAACTCTACAATAAATCATTACCTTCCCTGCTGTTTTGTTGATCAACAATTCCCTGCTCAAAATCAGGAAGTAATCTTCCTTCTACTAGGAACTAAGACGATGTCTTTCGTTAATCAGCGCACCAGTCTGAACCAGACTTTCTCTGGAATCCCCTCACAGTCACCAGAGGCAAACGTTTCAATTTCTGCCTGCTGGGGTTCCTTCACCTCACAAGTCTTCAGCCCTCCCTCCTCATTCCCTCCTTCCTTCCATCCTTCCCTCCCTCCAGCCACACAGAATGAAATCTTTTAATAGAATGACATGCTGAACAGCAGGACACACAGCTGGGGACAGGAAAGGAAGATCATCACAGAACATGGCGGCCATGGGGGTGTTTGCATAATTGAGCTATTGCGGTGACAGGCTCAGGCAGGCAAACAAGGGTTGTTGTTGGGGCCAGCAGGTGTTGTGGGCGTGTGTCTAGTGGTGGTGGGTAGTGCCATGTATACACTGTAAGTAGAGGCTGTCTCTCACTACTTGTATTATACTCTGGGTAAATGGAGGTAGGTTGAGCCTTTCACTCCTTAGTGTGTTTTGGTGTTGCTTTCTTTTCTTGTTGTATTAATGTTTTTTTTTATACAGAAACCTGTGAAGACTTGGGGCTGTTTTTGCCATACTGGTGGTGGTAGTGCTTGTATACACAGTAGAGTAGAGGCTGTCTCTCCATTTACTATAAGTATACTCTGTGTAAATGGATGGTAAGTTGAGCGTTTTCCATCCTTACACATTCAAAGAATGTTGGAATCACGCTAGAGGTTGGGCTCTCTTCATACATTTGCTTATAGCGAGTTTTGTTGTTGTTTCTTTTAGGTGATTACTGTGATTATTTTTTTATACAGAAACCAGTGAAGACTAGGGGCTGTCTAAGCCAACAGTGCTCGATGTAGAGGTCAGGATTTGTGTTTTCACGCTTTATGTTGACAGTTTTTTGTTGTGCATACAGGGAGGGTAATGAGGTATGCAAAATGAAATGTTGATTTGTTTTGTATTCAAGTTGATCAATCATTGAGTTTCTTTCTATTTTAGCTATTTTCTCCCTTTCTCTGTCTGACTGTCTGTCTGTCCGTTCATCTTTTCAACTTATCAGTCTGTGTGGAATTTATAACTGGGTTACAAAAGTCCAAACCTTTTAGTGATATTTTGCATTTGTTATAATCAAAAAGATTCAGGACAGATATATTGACAATACACAGGAATTCAGGTTGGACTTTGTTTTTGAACAATAAATAATGGACTCATGCGAAGTTATTTTACAATGTTAAGTAGTGGGTATCTGAGTGAGGAAAGTTACAATAATTAGTGGATTCAGGGGGCCGAGATCTTTTAGTTGGAATTAGTAGAATTTATTATGGCAATGTTTACAGTAAAGCATGACAAATATTTACAGTAAAACGATTTTCAGGGCAAGTGATCTTTAAATAAACGATTAGTGGATTCATTAAGGCGATTATTTTCTGCATAGTGGATTGTGGGCAGATATCTTATACTGTAAAGGGTCTAGTGGATTCAGCACGGCAATATTTACAGTTAATAGTGAATTCTGACAGAGATCTTTACAGTAAAACTAATGGATTCATAGTAATCTGCGACAGAGATCTTTACAGTATAATTAGTAAATCTCCGGACAGGGGTTCTGTTTACAATAAAACGAGTGGATTGAAGGCTGTGGTCTTTTTTGTATTTACATAATAAATAGTGGAGTCTTTTTGGTTGCATTCAGCGGAGTGTTATTGTGGGTAACACGCAGGCAGGCGTCGTCCACAAGACCTTAGTTGGGGGTTGAGATGGGGAGGGGTGCAACAATCTATTACCCTTGTGCAACCGCATCAGTACACGTAAAAGACATGAACAAAAGGAACAAGGCGGGAAACAAAGAGAGGGGGTAGAAATTGAAAAGATGGTTAATTCAGCACATAATTTCCAAAGAAGGTAAGGGATGCTTGTTTAAACTGGACCAGCCTCTCCGGACCCTTTCATCTTCGGGCATCCCCAAAGGGTCAGTTGGGTTAGGTTTTATGGACTTTGCTGGAGAATGCTGTGGATGGCTTATTGTGATGAAATATAGTTGTAAAAGCATATCTGAACCTGACAATTTGGTGGGGGTGGTGGTGGTGGTGATGATGATGATGACGATGATAGTTGGTTGATTGGTGATATTGGGTGATGATGGATGTGAAGGCTGTAGAGTATTAATGACGAAGACGATGATTAATGACGATGATGATGATACCATTCTTGTAATAAAGAAGATGATTGTGATAACCAGGGGTAGAGAATGGTGATGACTGTCCATTAAATTATAATGACTAAAATGGAACAACAATAGTGTAATGTGGGAAAATGGAAATTGATGTATTTGTTTTGTTAGTAATTGCTTTCATTCTTAGATTGTGGTGGTGTTATTCTTTGTCCTTTTATGTTGTTCTTATCACCTTTAACATCCGGTATATTTATGGTTTTGTGGCTGTACATTTCATATTGATTTTGTTCTTTATTTCTTATTTTAATCTCCTCCCCCCTCGCCCCCCCCCCCTCTCTCTCTCTCTCTCTCTCTCTTCTCTCTTCTCTCACTCTCTTTCTCTTTCTCTCTGATGTCAACATGTTACAGAAGACTTGGCAAACAGGTGAGTTTGACTATAGAATTGTAACTAATTCTTTAAAATGCGTTAATGTGCTTTGTTGCTTTCAGCTGTATGTGCTAACTGTGCTTTGTTTTGTTTGCTTTCTGCTGTATGTGCTAACTGTGCTTTTTGGTTGCTTTCAGCTGTTTGTGATAACTGTGCTTTTGTTGGTGATTTCAGCTGTATGTGTAACTGTTTGCTTTGTTTGATTTGCTTTCAGGCTCTAGGTGTTAACTGTGCGTTGTTTGTTGCTTTCTGTCTATGTGTTACTGTGATTTGTTTGTTAATTCAGATGTATGTGTTAGTTATGATTTGTTGCTTTAGCTATATGTCTTAAACTGTGCTTTGTTGTTGCTTTCTGCTCTGTGTGTTAACTGTGCTGTGGTGCTTATAGGTCTATGTGTTACTGTTGATTTGTTGCTTTCAGCTCTATGTGTTATCTGTGCTTTGTTTATTTGCTTTCAGCTTCTATGGTGTTAATTTTTGCTTTGTTTGTTGCTTTCAGCTGTCTGTGTTTCCTGTGTTTTGTTGCTTACAGCTCTATGTGCCTAAATGTTATTTATTTGTTGTTTTCAGCTCTATGTTGTTAGCTAAGATTTGTGCTTGAGCTCTATGTGTTAACTGTGCTTTGTTTGTTGCATTCAGCTCTATGTACGATGAACTGTGATTTATTTATTGCGTTTCAGCTCTCTGTGCTATATCTGTGCGTTTATTGCTTTCAGCTCTATGTGCGAACTGTGCTTTGTTGCTTTCATGTTATTGTGGTAACTGTGATTTGTTTGTTGGCATTGGCTCTTTGTGTTAACTGTGATTTGTTATTTTTGCTGCATGTGTTAACTGTGCTTTGTTTGTTGCTTTCAGCGCTATGTGCTAAGTGTGCTTGTATTGCTTTTTCTTTCAGCTCTATGTGTTAACTGTGCTTTGTGTTTCTTACAGCTCTGTGTGTTAACTGTGCTTTGTTACTTTCAGCTCTATGTGTTAACTTGGCTTTGTTTGGAGGTTTTTGTTTTGTGCTGTAATCTGTTACTGTGTTTGTTCTATGTCTTAACTTTATGGGAATTAGGAATTACATTCAATCGATCTCTGTGGGTTGCCTTCCCGAGAGAGTAAGATATAGGACCAATACCATTTTTTATCTAAATGTATTTCACCCACTCCGCGCCTCCTTCCACTGTGTGAATTATTTTCCCCACCTGTAAACGTTCTCATTGCCTGTATTCTGCTGCAGACACCTTGTGCTTACAAACCCAGATTCCGTCATTTTCACCATCGGCCGTGGCTCTTTCTCTCTTTTTTTCTGGTTTCACTGATCTGGAATGACTCCTCCTTCACCTCGCCAGAAGCCAACATTAGGACACTTTCATATCCCAGCTCAGGACACACATGTGTGTGGTTTTAATTATGTGTCTGTGTGTTTGTGAGTTGGTGCTTGTGCATGCGTGGCACGCGGTGTGTGTGTCGTGCTTGATGGTGTGTCAGTTTTGTGTCGTGTGCGCCGCAAGCAATGTGTGTTTGTGAGTGAGGTACATGCGCGCGCGCGCGCGTGTGTTTTGATTTTCGTTACTATTTTGGGGCGGGTTTAAGGTGTATGAAAAGTTTTTACAATAATAGCGTACCAGATTCCATGTAGTATTCATTACTGTTATCATTTTCATCTATGGAAATAAGATAATGGATATATTAATTACAATAATAGTTTTTATTATAATTATCATTTTTTATTATTATTATTATTATTATTATTTTTGTTATTGTTGTTGTTGTTTTGATGTTGTTTATTGTTTCTTCAGACTGTGACATTCTATAAGGTAAAATCGATGATTTTCACCAGACTGTAGTCTGTATGAGTATAATCACTGAGTTTTTTACAAAAAATGTTGGTTTTACAGAGTAAACACTTATTTACAGACTGATGGTTTTACTAAGTGAATAACTTATATTTATTGATTGTATTATTGGCAGGTCTGGCAGAGAAGTTTTCTGTTACTGCTACTGGTATCCATGTAGCCCAGTATCAAACTGGTCGCATGTGGGGGAGGACCCATTAGTAAAAGACAACACATATGGAGACTTGGAGTGGAGACTGGCGCACCAAGGATTATCTAAGCCCACAGGGACAAGACATGAGAGGACATATACAAAGCAATATGAATACAGGATCGGTCACGATGGCCGGGGTTTACCAACGGCCGCGCTTTCATTGGTCAACCACAGCGTGGGGAAGTGCAAGTCAGCTATGAGTTTAAAACTGACTTAAGCTCCCTAGAGGAACAGTTCACATTGGAAAGGGAAACGTCTGTTACACTCTACAGTGCTGGGAAAAAATCAACGTACTAGAGAGAATGAGCTTAGCCGCTTTAAATGGGCCAGTATTGGACTAGGAGATGTGATATTAAGGGACAGGATTGGGTGAGACATTGTACTGAAGAGGCAACAAGATCTGGTACAGTGGCCAAGAGATACCATCACCAATTGGAGTGGCAGTTATTGTCTGAAAGGAATCTAGTGGGGTGCATTTTCAGCTGTATACAACCGGCTTCCGCCGGATTATCAGCATTCCGGGTTGTCGGCCAAGCCCATGAAAATCACCCATCATACAAATCTAGCAAATCATCTGGACCATGCAGATAAGTAGTAGAAGAAGAATTTTACGAAGTGAACTTGAGAGACATTATGAAGCATACCCAGAAAGAATCATCATCATCCAGGGGGATTTTAACGCCAAAGTAGGTCCTGGACCTCTTACATCCAATGGACCGGAACAGTTGGTCAGTTTGGAATGGATGAGACCAACGGACAGGGGGGACTACGTCTGCTGGAGTTTGCCTGCATCCCACAGACTTACCATTGGCAGTACCCTCTACCACTACAAGCATGTAAGGGGACAACCTGGCATGTGCCAAACGGCAAATCCATCAACCAAATAGATTTTATCTTACACCTCGGCGCTTCAAATACAGCATCAAACAGGCCAGAACTTGTGAACCTACCTGGAGCTGACTAGGCAGGCGACCACGACATTGTGCTGCTGGTATCAAAATGAAGATGAAGAAAAATAAACAGCTGCAAACCACGTATCAAATTTGACGTGGACAAACTGAAGATCCAGATGTCGAGGAGCTCTTCAAGTCTAAGCTTGGCGGGAAGTTTTGCGGCAAATAAGCCCTCTCTGGGACAATGACACATTCGACCTGACAATAACTGTAATGCGGCTGTCCGGGAAAACAGCGAGTGTTGTGAGGAGTGATGGGGTACTCGGTCCGTCAGCTGATAAAAACACAAACCTTGGACTACCAATGACATCTTGTACCTCTGCGATACAAGAAGTGGCACTGAAACCAACTCGTCTTCCAACCTAAAGATACCGGGAGGCACAACAATATTGTGAAGAAGTCAATGTAAAGCCAGAGAGGTAAGTGGATCAGTGATCAACTGTGATGAGTATCGATAAAAGCATTGAAAGAAGGACAACAGTAAAAGTCTTTTCAACACCCCTGAAAGAACTCTCAAAACCACTTCAACCAAATCATCGTCATTGAAGACAGCTCCGGAAACCTCTCACGAAAGCTCAGCTGCTTTCACTGGTGGTTCTGAGTATTATCAAGAATTTTTCTACTACCCAATTCCAACCATGGACAACGTGCTTAATAGAAGAAGAAGGCAGCAACATCAGGAGTTATCCTCACCATGTATCTATACTGAGGGAAAGAACTGGAAGAAGCCATCGCAGTTCACCAGTAGAAAGTCCCAGGCGCAGACCAACCTACCAGCAGAGCTGCCTCAAAGCATGGTGGCGAAACAGTCATCACACATGTTACAGCTGTCCAGAGAGATTTGGGGAGACAAAAAAGTGGCCAACAGAATGGACACACTCACTATTTCATACCCCTGCCCAAGAAGGGGAAATTTACGCCAATGCCAAAACTATTGAACAATCAGCCTCTCAGACCGCAGCAAGATCATGCTCAAAGTTATTTTGAAATCGACTCAAGGGGGGAAGGAGGCAGAAGAACACCTTGCAGGGAACAAGATGGGTTCAGGGCAGGCAGGGGAGCCACAATCGACTGAGTTTTAACTGTCACTCTGATAAAAAATCTTCAATCATCAGAGAGACCTTGTCCACAACTTCCTTCGACTTCAGAAGGCTTTCGACAGGATTATGGCACGCGAAGGCCCTGGGCAGGTCCTCAGAATGTTTGGAATTGATGAAGGAACTAGTGCAAACATTCAAGCATATAAAACACGCAAGCAATGCAGTCCTTCTGTACAATCAGGTTGGATGAATTCTTCAAAAACCACAGTCGGGGTCGACAGGATGCTGTTATCTCCAGTACTGTTTAATCTGTTCTGGAAATCATTATGAAGAGAGACCCTCCATGACTTCCACTATGCCATCTCCATTGGAGGCAGAACCGAACAACTTGCGGTTTGCCGTTGACATTGCATATGGGCGGAATAGTAACACAGAGCTTGCAAGATCTTACGACCAGACTTGGAGGAACAGAGTGGAGCATATGGGGTGGAGGTTGAGCTCAGATTAAAAGTTTAAATACTTAGGAACAGCTCGAGCAACGCCATGCTAAAATTTACATGAAACGGCAGCAACTGGAGAGGTAGCGCTTTTTTAAAGACCTTGGGCGCTACACTCACAAGGACGGCGATCGACAACAGAAATCAAACGGCAGAATAGCCATGGGCAACATCTTCCATGGACAAAAACCCACCACCGTATGGAAAAGTAAAGAGATCAGTTTCCCAATCAAACTAAAAGGCTCAACAAAGCCTTAATTCAGGACTATCTGCTGTATGGAAGTGAAACCTGGACATTGTCTGCGAAAAACAGCAAAGCGAAATCCAGTCATTTGAACAAAATGATAGAAAACTAGATGGGGCATATTCCTGGAGAGAACAAATAAGACCAATGAATTTGTCAAGAGCCAAATAACAGGATGGCAGGTCCACAGGAACCCCTTCTCACCATCGTCAGTCTAGAAGAAAATGCTGACATTGGTTCGGCCACGTCATCCCGCCACAACACTCTGCCAAAAACAGTACTGCAGGGAACACTCGAAAGGTGGCATGAAAGAGGGGAAGACAGAACAAGTCATGGATGGACAACATCAGAGAATGGACCAGGATGAATGACTCGGCACTACTGCGCAGAGCCGAGGACCGAGATGGATGGAAGAAACTTACCACGGCATCGTCTTTCGTGTCTCCTCTACGACCGCCAAGGTCACGGGACTGATGATGATGATGACAGACTGTATGCTTTACAGGGTATACCATTGATTCCTACAGACTGTATGCTTTACAGGGTAAACCATTGATTCCTACAGACTGTATGCTTTACAGGGTAAACCATTGATTCCTACAGACTGTATGCTTTACAGGGTAAATAATTGATTTCTACAGATTGTATCTTTTACAAGGTAAATCGCTGACTTTTATAGACTGTAGTATTTACTGATTTTACAGACTGTTGGTTTTACAATGGGAGTCACTGGCCTTTAACACACACACTAAAGGTTTTACAGGGGCAGTCACTGACTGAAGACTTTACAGGAGCAGTCACTGACTGAAGACTTTACAGGAGCAGTCACTGACTGAAGACTTTACAGGAGCAGTCACTGACTGAAGACTTTACAGGAGCAGTCACTGACTGAAAACTTTACAGGAGCAGTCACTGACTGAAGACATTACGGAGAGATTTGCTGACCTCGGCAGAAGTTAGTTTTTATGGGGATTTGTGAAACACCACACACATGTTTTTAGGCTTACTTTGGTACACAAAACTGTTTGCTTTACAGGGGGGATTTATTACTTCTGTACCAGACAGTAGGAAGTGTCTAGGGGGATCTGCTTACTTTGTACACAGATGTAGGATTTAAAGGGGGAC
The DNA here is from genome assembly GCA_028751875.1 of Rapana venosa. NCBI lineage: Eukaryota > Metazoa > Mollusca > Gastropoda > Neogastropoda > Muricidae > Rapana > Rapana venosa. The sequence goes on from CM054160.1 coordinate 51,129,508, forward strand.
TACTTACTTCTGTACTCAGGCACTGTAAGTATTTACAGGGGGGATCTACCAACCTTTGAACACTGTCGGTAGGGTTTACTGTGGGATTGTTCATTAGGATTGTAGGCATTTACAGGGGGATCCTATTTAATGGTGTACATAGACTGTAGGTTTTTACAGGGAGGATCTACAGCCTCTGTATCAGATGTAGGCTTTACTGGGGGATCTTTTTCTCCACTGTTAATTATGAAATTATCTTCTCTCATGGACACTGTGGGTTTATAATATGTATATGTGATACAAAAATGTGGAACGAAACCCTTCTTTTCCTAGTCATAAAGTATTTGTTTTGTTGAGGTTTTAATGTTTTATTACCGAAAGTTATTAGTGTGCAGCTGTTAAAAGTGTATTCAAGGCAGAGGCTGTATTTGCTAATAGTTTGCAGCAAATGATGTTTGTGCAAAATGCAATAATGCATCTAATGCTTATACTTTCTAGTTATTTTGTTTGTTATATGTCTAGTTTCGTTACACGGACAGCAAGATAAACACCATTGAAGCTGCATGAGAAAACACAAAATTCCCTATCACCTTGGGCCAATATCAGCCCTCCCACTTGCAGTGTGGTCGTGCTGTCTTGCTGTTCGTGGTGGGGGTATATTTTAAGGGATGGTTAGGTGGTAGGGGAAAGGCTAGAGCAGAGGAAGGCTAGAGCTCGGAAGGATACAGGGCGGCAGGCTTGAGAGAGTGGGCAGAGAGAGAGACCATTCACCCACACAGCTGTAGTTGTTTGGATGGCTGGAATAAAGATGGTGACAACAAGCTTCTGTCTTTCACTGAGTTTCTTTTGCCTGGTTGCTGTACACCCATGATTGATATCCATTGCTGTTGCTGTGAATTGTGTTGTGTTCCACTCTTTCCCTACCATGCCTCTATCCTTACCTCTCGGCTCGGTCATAATTTGATCATTCGTCTTGTCTATCACATGCATGTTCTTTGTTTTGTGTATCATTTGCAAAGAAGTCATTTCCTTGTTTATCACATGTTTGTTCAGGTCTTGTTATCAACAGAAGGATATCTTTATCTTTCTTGTTTTTATCTGCTGATCAGTCATGTCTGTCTCATCTCTGTTGCTCTCATTCACATTTTGTCTGTTGGGTGATGTGCTTGTGCATTGCCAGAGTTCATCGTATTCATTACTGATATACTGTTTCTGTTAAGCCTGATAGATGGCTTGGTCATTGAAGTTTCTTTTCAGGCTCTGTGATGACTGTTTGTAAATGAGACCTTTTTCATCATAACTATGTCACTGCTAACCCCCTTTTATGCATTTCAGATTTTGTTTTACATTGTTTCGGGGATATAAACTTGTTCATCGTTTACCTTTGCTTGTGAATACTTTTAGACTTCTGTACTGGTGCTGTTTGTTATTTCAGTTTTTCTTTGGCCATCTTCCTCAGAAGGGAGCAGACTATGCCTGCGGTGGACCTCTCTGTGGACCCATTTGAAGTCTCAGACTATTGACTTTACAGGGTCAGCGACGACAACAGACAAAGGGCTTTACGGGGTCAGCTGACGCAACAACAAAGGCTTTACGGGGGTCAGGTGACGTCTACAACTATTGATTTACGGGGGCCCGCTGACGACAACGACTCTAGGCTTTACAGGGGTAGGTACGTCTACGACTATAGCTTTACAGGGGTCTGTGACTTTTACAGACTTAGTTTACAGCGGTCAGGGACGTGTAAACTGTATGTTTACAGGGGTCGGTGACGTATACAGAGTATGCTTTCAATTCAACTGACGTTACAGACGTATGTTTACAGGGCGCTGACGTGAAAGGGTTGTATCTTTTACAGAGGTCAGCTGATGTACAGACTATTTTTACGGGGGTTTCAGCTGAAACATGTACAACTGTATTTTTTTACAGGGGTTACTGACGTGTACAGACTGAGTTTCACAGGGGGTTAGCTGAGTGTCAGACTATTTTTTCACGTGGTTAGCTGACTGACAGACTATTTTTAAGGTGGTTAGCTACGTGTACAGACTGTATTTTTTTACGGGTGGTTAGCGACGGTTAAGGGACTTTTTTTACAGGGGGTTAGCGAGTGACAGACTATGTTTCACGGGTGGTTAGCTACGTGACAACTATGTTTTACAGGTAGCTGAGTGTACAACTGTATGTTTCCAGGTGATTGCTGACTGTACAGACTGTATTTTTACGGGTGGTTAGCTGACGTTACAAAGTATTTTTTCGGGGGTTTTAGCGACGTGTACGACGTATTTTTTTAAGGGTGGTTAGCTGACTGTACAGACTGATGTTTTAAGGGGGTTACGACGTTTTTACAAGTTTTTTTAAGTGGTTACTGACGTGTACAACTATGTTTTACAGGGGTTAGCTGACGTGTACGACTATTTTCACACGGGATGTTTGCTGACCCGGGGTAATACAAACGTGTGTCTGAAAATACTGAGTAAGGTACTGTTGGTAATGTTGTTATTGATGTGCTTTTGAATGCTATTGCTTGTGTTGTTGTTGTTAATGTTCTTGATACTGATGTGTTACATACATACATACATACAAATGCATATATATCTATATCTCTCTATATCTATCTATATAAACTCACAGAAGCAGGAGCGCTACGGGTGGTGTTACTGGGGAAGACGGGGGCAGGGAAGAGCTCGACAGGTAACAGCCTGTTGGGCCGGCAGGCTTTCCAGGTGTGTCGGGGGCTGAGGTCCGGCACCGAGCGATGTCAGTGGGCTGATGCTGACCTGGGCCACCTCAATCTGCAGGTAACACCCTCACCTTCAGCGAACACACAGGTAACACCCTCACCTTCAGCGAACACACAGGTAACACCCTCACCTTCAGCGAACACACAGGTAACACCCCCACCTTCAGCGAACACACAGGTAACACCCTCACCTTTAGTGAACACACAGGTAACACCCCTCACCTTCAGCGAACACACAGTTAACACCCTCACCTTTAGTGAACACATAGGTAACACCCCTCACCTTTAGTGAGCATAGGTAGCGGCCCCCACATTTAGTGAACATAGGTAACACCCCTCACCTTTAGTGAAAATATAGGTAACACCCCTCACCTTTAGTGAACACATAGGTAACGGTCCCCACATTTAGTGAACATAGGTAACACCCCTCACCTTTAGTGAACACATAGGTAACACCCCTCACCTTTAGTGAACACATAGGTAACACCCCTCACCTTTAGTGAGCATAGGTAGCGGCCCCCACATTTAGTGAACATAGGTAACACCCCTCACCTTCAGCGAACACATAGGTAACACCTCCCACCTTTAGTGAACATATGTAACACCCCTCACCTTTAGTGAACATAGGTAATGCCCCTCACCTTTAGTGAACACACATGTAACACCCCTCACCTTTAGTGAACACATAGGTAACACCCCTCACCTTTAGTGAACACACATGTAACACCCCTCACTTTTATGCAACACACATGTAACACCCCTCACCTTTAGTGAACACACATGTAACACCCCTCACCTTTAGTGAACACACATGTAACACCCCTCACCTTTAGTGAACACACATGTAACACCCCTCACCTTTAGTGAACACACATGTAACACTCCTCACATTTAGTGAACACACATGTAACACCCCTCACCCTTAGTGAACACACATGTAACACCCTTCACCTTTAGTGAACACACATGTAACACCCTTCACCTTTATTCAGCAGACAGGTAACACCCTTCACCTTTATTCAACAGACAGGTAACACCCCTCACTTTTATGCAACAGACAGGTAACACCCCTCACCCTTAGTGAACATATGTAACACCCCTCACCTTTGATGAACATAGGTAATGCCACTCACCTTTAGTGAACACACATGTAACACCCCTCACTTTTAGTGAACACACATGTAACACTCCTCACTTTTATGCAACAGACAGGTAACACCCTTCACCTTTATTTAACAGACAGGTAAAACCCCTCACCTTTATTCAACAGACAGGTAACACCCCTCACCTTTATTCAACAGACAGGTAACCCCCCTTCACCTTTATTCAACAGACAGGTAACACCCCTCACCTTTATTCAACAGACAGGTAACACCCTTCACCTTTACTCAACATACAGATAACACCCCTCACCTTTATTCAGCAGACAGGTAACACCCTTCACCTTTACTCAACATACAGATAACACCCCTCACCTTTATTCAACAGACAGGTAACACCCCTCACCTTTATTTAACAACGGTAACACCCCCACCTTTATTCAAAAACAGGTAACCCCCCTCACCTTTTTCAACAACAGGTACACCCTCACCTTTATTCGCAGACAGGTAAACCCCCACCTTTTTTCACAGACGGTAAAAACCCCCACCCATTAAACACAAAAACCCCCACCACACAACAACACCCCCACCACAACAACAAAAACACCCCCACCACACCAAACACCCCACCACAACACAAAACACCCCCCACCACACAACAAACACTCCCACCAAACAAACAAAAAGGTAACACCCCCACCACAAAAAAAACACCCCCCCCAACAAAGGAACACCCCCCTTTTTACAACAACAATAACACCCCCACTTTTCCCCCAACAAACCCCCCACCACACAACATAACACCCCCCACCAACCAAACATAACACCCCCCACCTTTACAAAAACAAACACCCCCAAATTTTTTCACAAAAACACCCACCAAAACACCATAACACCCCACCCAACAAATAACACCCCCACCACACAAACAGGAACACCCCCCCTTTTTAAACAAAAAACACCCCCACCTTTTTTCAACAGAAAAGGTAACACCCCCACCTTTCTTGAGCAACGGTAACCCCCTCACCTTTACTGCAAAATGTCGTTAAGGGGCTGTTAAAAAACGATCTAGCTCAAAGATAATTAATAATATCGATTTTCAGTTTGACTATTTTTATCCATTAGGGGATCTTCAGTTTATTTAAAAGGACGCCCACATGTTTTTTTATCACCAGCTCCCTTTTGGGGAAAAAAGGCCAACTTTCTGTGCCGGCTTTGGACTTTTGCATCAACATGCAGTCAAAAAAAATTATTTAAGGTGGCTCAATAAAATCAATAAATGAATAATATGGAAAAAATATTTATCATCAGGGGGCAATTTTAAGCTTGGGAGTTTTAGGTTTTACTGCTACTACTACTACACATTTTTACTACTACTACTATAAGGGAAAATTTAAATTAGCGCTGTTCTTATAAAACAAACAAATCAAAGCGCTTCCCCTCAGATTATTTACAAGCATCAACTTTCATAAAATAACATAAGAAGTTAAAATTTATGCACCACAAAAAAAACAAACACGCACACAAAACACACAAAACCCCAAAGACACACACACACACACACACACCCACACACCACACACACACCACACACACACACCACACACACCCCAACACAACCACACCACGTACTTAGGGGGATGAAATAATGAAAGGATGCTGTTAAAAAAGTAAAGTGGGGTAAAAATAACGTTTTTTTGGGCGGGATTTAAGGGTACAAATGAAGGGTTTTGGTGAATTTAGAGAAGGAGGTTATTCCCGGGTGGATGGACTAAAACGAAAAAGAGGGAGGGCCACAGTGGTTTGTTTGAATCGGGTGTTGAAAGCAAAAAGTATCTGCAGCTGAGCGAAGAGAACGGATGGAGTAAAACAGGAGAAGATAGTTCAAGAAAAGGGTGCAGATTTGAAAACTTTGAATCAGAGGGAATGATCTTATACTTCGTCTTTCGAACGGGGACTCCCCGCCCCCCCCCCCCCCCCCCCCCCAAAAAAACAACAAAAACCCCACAAAACAACACATCAAAAACCCCCAACCCAAACACACACAAAACCCTCTATTTTTAACTAAGAATTTTTGGGCATTGTGACTTAACTGTCAAGTTTACAGTGGTATTTTGCCAGTGTTGTGATATTAACGGCAAATTTACTGGTATTTTCCCAGTGTTGTGTAAAATGGAAAGTTTTACAGGGGTATTTTCCCTGTTTTGATATTAACTGTCAAGTTTACAGTGTTTTTTGGGCCAGGGTGATATTAAGTCAATTTACAGGGGATTTTGCCGGGTTTAAGAGTTTAAACTGGAATTTACAGTGGTATTTTGCCAGTTTTTTGGATATTAACGGCAAGTTTTACAGTGGTATTTTTGCCAGTGTTGTGATATTAATTAAAGTTTACAGGGGATTTTGCCAGTGTTAAAAATTTAAACGGGGAAATTTTACAGTGTTTTTTTCCGTGTTGTGATATTAAAACTGTCAAATTTACAGGGATTTTACAAGGGTTGGAGATTACTGAAAATTTACGGGGGTGACCGTTTGCGCGCCTTGGCTTCAGTAATTCCCCAGTTCCCCCACTGTACCCAAGAATAGGACCCCCTGCCCCCAACCAGGCATGTCGTAAATCGAAAGGGGGAAACCCCTTCCTCCAGGTGGGGGTTGGGAAGGCTAAAACCCTGTCCCGTAAAAAAAAAAGAAGTTACGAAACGCAAAGAGAATATTTAAAACTTTGCTTTCAAGGACCTCCCGGGTCCAGGGGGCCGTATGAATGCTGATCCCAAAAGCGAAGGAAGCTACCAGCAGGTAAGGGAAGACCTGAACACCACCAAAACAAGATCAGACTAGGCATTGAACGTGAGAAGATTATGGGGACGGGAAAAATGCACGGGAACATTGAGATGAGAAAATTCAACCCCCATTTTAGAGTAACGAGAGTAGATGGACTGGATTGGGGAAAGAGAACCCCACCGGGGAAACCGCCCCACCTGGGAAGATGACGACCAGCACCCCCGAGGGATTTTCCATCATCCCCAAGAAAGGCGTTTTAGCGTTTCCTTTTGAGGGAAGCCCTTCAACAGCAGACGAATGATGCAAGACTGAAGGGAAGCACATCAACATCACCACATCCCGTCAGCACCCCCCCAACAACAGCAAAGATGAGAGCAAAAACGATCTACCACGCAACAGAGCAGAGAGGCCCCACGCCATGACCTCATCGTCTCATGGGGACCCTTTAAAGCCAAGGTCGGAAGCGAAAAACACCGACTAGAGAGGTCATGGGAAAACACGGGGTGGGGGAAAAGAAATACAACGGGGAGAGACTTTGGAGTTCTGCGCCATGAACTTGTGATAGAAGGACCCCTTCCGCACCGGGACATCCCCAAGTGATTGGGCGTCGCCAATGGGAGAGATATAACCAGATTGACCCTCTGATGTCATGAAGTGGAGAAGTCTCTTCGGAGGAGAACCAAGCGAAGGCGGATGCGGGAGCGATCTCACCTGGGGCAGCACAATCCAGATGAAACTGAAGAAACACAAACCAACCCCCCTCAAGCGCGATTTGAACCCGCGATTGAGAGACACCAACGTGAAGTCTGCATTTACAACGATTTAGGAACAGATTTCCCCATCCGCAGAACATGACAAAAACACAACATGATACGACATGGAAGCAATCTGTAAATGACACGAAGCAGCAAGGACAAATCGCCCATGAAAAAAAAAAAGACCCAAAAATGACTGGATCCAACAAAAGGACCCTCGATGCCTCAAAAAAAAAGGAGAGGATCAAGAAGGAAATTCTGAAGTAAAAACTCCACGGCTACGAAAGGGAGGAAGAGTTGTACAAGAGGGACCAGGAAAGTGAAGAGACCGCACGCTGTGACAAAAAAGGGGCCATGGACCAGCTGGAAGCTGAGGCAAAAAAGGGGGCGGCCCCAAAGGGGGCAAGGGAGAGTCTACAAGTCACCAAAAAAGTATCAACAAATTTAAGAGGAGCACTGGGGGGCCAATCAGGGACAGAAAGGGAAAATGTTGACAAAAGGAAAGGGGCAAAAAGAAAGTGGGTAACACTTCCCCGGAAGTTCTCAAAACCCACCACCACCTACGAGACCCGACATCCCCGAAGCTACAAAAAAACTTTGACATTGGTGTCAACCCCCCCAAAAAAGGGAAAAGAAGTGGGTCCCTCAAGACCCCCAAGAACGGGAAGTCACCAGGCCAGGACAACCTTGGGGCGAAAATGTTAAGGGAGATTCTGAAATAGCAGTGACATACGCAACCAGTTCACAGCTGCATGGAAAAACGAGAAATTTCCTGAGATTGGACCCAAAGGGTAATAGTCAAAATCCCCAAAAAGGAACCCCAGCGACCAACAACTGGGGGGGAAAAAAAATCTTTTGTCGTGCAAGCAAGATACTGGCCAAGGCAACACAAGAATATCAACGCTGTGGCGATGCTTTTTGGGGAAAGGGAAAAAGCAGGGTTCAGGAAGCAACAGGATGTTAACCAGAATTTACGCTCAGAAACATCATCGAACAGGCACAGAGGGCAAAAACAACTGTATGTGAATTTTGTGGACTTCGAAAAGGCCTTTGACAGCATACACCGAGACACCTTTGGAGTATCCTTCGACACTATGGCATCCCATCGAAACTGGTACACTTATCAAAAGCTTTTCAACTCAGAAACTTGGGGCCAAGCAACACTGTCTTTGAATCCCAAAACTGGAGTAAGACAAGGATGGTGATGTCAGCAGTTCCTTCAATCTGGCCCTTGATTGGGGAGAGGAAGACACAAAAGACCCCCAAGAGGGGTTCGCTGGGCCTGTTCCAACACTAGACACCTTTTCTTTGGGATGACCTGGTGCCGCCCTTTCCCCCCCACACCAAAATATCCAGGAAAGACCGCAGACCCAACTCGGACAGCAAGTGGGGTTCGTATTAGTACCAAAAAAACAGAGACAATTTCTAAATGAACACCCCCACCCCGTGAAAGTGAATGGAACTGACCGCGCCAGACAGACAATTCACATACCTTGGCACAGTATCAAACCAAGGCGGACAAAAGAAGACATCCACAACAGACTAGGCAAGGCCAGGAATGTGTTTAGGGAGATGCATCAACTATTTGGAGATCAACTCAGTACAGCACCAACACCAAGCTGAAGCTATACCAGAGCTGTGTTGTGTCTACACTCCTGTACAGTTCTGAATGCTGGAGGATGACGGAAGTGGATCTTATCAACTTCGATCCTTCCACACCATATGCCTGCGAAGAATTCTCCGGATCTTTTGGCCAGAGAAGATCTCCAATGAAGACCTACTAAGAAGATGCAGGCAAGAAGACATGGGAACCATAATCACCAGACGACGGTGGAAGTGGATTGGGCACATCCTCCGAAGAGACCCACAGTCAATCACAAGAACAGCATTGCACTGGACCCCAGAAGGAAGGAGAAAGAAAGGAAGACCAAAAGCAACGTGGAGGAGAACTGTAGAAAGTGAGATGAAAGCCATGCAGCACTCTTGGGGATCAGTGACTAGGTTGGCCCAGGATAGGCAGGAGTGGAAGCGCTTTGTTGCTGCCCTACACACCGCTGGGTGTAATGGCTAATGATGACCCAGCTGTAAATGGGTACCTGCCCTCTTTAGGGTCAGGGAAGGAAAAGCAGCGAGGGAGAGGAGACGGGCGCCGCCCTCAATATGCTGGCCCTAGAAAAGTGAGGTATCTGACGCCTCGCTCCCCTACGACCTTATAGGTTATGGGACTCCTTTACCTTTTACCTTACAGTGGTACTTTACCAGGGTTGTGAGATTAACTGTCAAGTTTACAGTGGTATTTTGCCAGGGTTGTGATATTAACTGTCAAGTTTACAGTGGTATTTTACTAGGGTTGTGAGATTAACTGTCAAGTTTACAGTGGTATTTTACTAGGGTTGTGAGATTAACTGTCAAGTTTACAGTGGTACTTTACCAGTGTTGTGACATTAACTGTCAAGTTTACAGTGGTATTTTGCCAGTGTTAAGAGATTAACTGGCAAGTTTACAGTGGTATTTAAGCAGCATGATATGATACTCTTAACTAGTTTACAGTTCTGATATAGCAGTGTTATGTGATGAATTAAATGGTTAACAGCTCTATTATAGCAGTGTTATGTGATGATTTAACTGATTAACAGTTCTATTATAGCAGTGTTATGTGATGAATTAGCTGATTAACAGTTCTATTATAGCAGTGTTATGTGATGATGTAACTGATTAACAGTTCTATTATAGCAGTGTTATGTGATGAATTAGCTGGTTAACAGTTCTATTATAGCAGTGTTATGTGATGAATTAGCTGATTAACAGTTCTATTATAGCAGTGTTATGTGATGAATTAGCTGATTAACAGTTCTATTTTAGCAGTGTTATGTGATGATGTAACTGATTAACAGTTCTATTATAGCAGTGTTATGTGATGAATTAGCTGGTTAACAGTTCTATTATAGCAGTGTTATGTGATGAATTAGCTGATTAACAGTTATATTTTAGCAGTGTTATGTGATGAATTAGCTGGTTAACAGTTCTATTATAGCAGTGTTATGTGATGAATTAGCTGGTTAACAGTTCTATTATAGCAGTGTTATGTGATGATGTAACTGATTAACAGTTCTATTATAGGAGTGTTATGTGATGAATTAGCTGATTAACAGTTATATTTTAGCAGTGTTATGTGATGAATTAGCTGGTTAACAGTTCTATTATAGCAGTGTTATGTGATGAATTAGCTGATTAACAGTTATATTTTAGCAGTGTTATGTGATGATGTAACTGATTAACAGTTCTATTATAGCAGTGTTATGTGATGATGTAACTGATTAACAGTTCTATTATAGCAGTGTTATGTGATGAATTAGCTGGTTAACAGTTCTATTATAGCAGTGTTATGTGATGATTGAACTGATTAACAGTTCTATTATAGCAGTGTTATGTGATGAATTAGCTGGTTAACAGTTCTATTTTAGCAGTGTTGCTTTATAGACTGCAGAATGGAGAGAAGTCTTTAAAAGCATTGTGTGATAAATTGACTCGAGTACAGTGGTGATTCAGCAGCCTTGTGTTATACTTTTGACAAGTTTACAGACGGGATGTTTTTATACTCTTCTATAATGATGTTAGTAATTACTGTGTGGTGGTATAGTAGCAGTGTTATATTTTGTGACAGTGCCTAGTAGTGTATGTTGATGTTTAGTAGTGTTGTGTGACATTGTTAACTAGTTTGCAGTACTATTTTGGCTGTGTTGCATGATACTGTTCATTGTTTTAATACACTAATAATAGTAATAAATAATAATAAATAGAATGTATATAGCGCTGTATCTTGCACAGACAAATCAAAGCGCCTTGCACTCAACTCGTTCTTACACAGTCATGCAACCAATAGCAAGTAATAGTTCTAACAAGTCCAAATGCGCGCGCGCGCGCGCACACACACACACACACACACACACACACAACACACAACACAAACACACACATACACACACACACACACACACCACACACACACAGGCTATACACTTTGGCAGGATGATGGAGTTGTTGGCTGTTGAAAAGCAGGGACAGCTATGAAATGAAACAGGAGAGGACAATCTTAGGTTTGAAACAGATATGTCTTGAGGCCGGATTTAAAAGTGTCACAAGAAGGCCTTTGGCGAAGAGAGATAGGGAGGCTAGGTTTGCAGTGATAAGCAATTAGTGCTGTGTGATACTATCAACTAGTTTACATTCATATTCTAGATCTGTTGTCGGACAACCAGCTCGTTTACATTCATATTCTAGATCTGTTGTCGGACAACCAGCTCGTTTACATTCATATTCTAGTTATGTTGTGTGCTATAACCAGCCAGCTGGCAGCGACACTTTAGTAGTGTGGAGCTACCCTGTTGTGAAGGGGCTAAACTGCCTCAGGTGACCGACACCCCGGGTCTGAGCGACACACACAGGCCGGAGGAGGAGGTGCTGAAGGAGGTGGGCAAGAGCATTGCCGTGTCCAGTCCTGGTCCCCACGTCATCCTCATGGTCATCCGCTGTGACGCTCGCTTTACACGGGTTAGTGCTGTATTAGTGTTGTTTGGTTTTAGCAATATTACCGTACCAGCTCGCTTTACACAGGTTAGTGCTGTATTAGTGTTGTTTGGTTTTAGCAATATTACCGTACTGTCAGGCGTGAAGCTCGCTTTACACAGCGGTTAACTGCTGTAGTTAGTGTTGGGTTGGGTGTGGAACAATATTACGCGTATTGTCAGCTTGACCAACACGCTTTACACGGCGGTTGGTGCTGGAATTAGGGTTATTGTTGTGTTTTGTGATAGCAATAGTACCGTATTGGCGAGGCGTGACAACCCACTAAAACACGGTTCGGGTGCTGTATGCGCGTGTTATTGTTGTTTTGTATAGCATATTTGGATTGTCGGGTCGTTAGGCCAGTTTTAACACATGATGCTGGTTTCAAACTTATGCATGGCGGTATTATTTAGACCTGTCCACTGGATTCAAGGCTGTCGGAGTGCACAGCGCGAGAGCCACAGGACAATTGCCTATCAGTAGCATCTCATACCAGCCTCCGATCGCCGAGCTAGAATCTGACAATTGATCTCAAGGTATTCTGGAGTGCGACAACAACGTCCGCGGTCTCAGTTTTGGACACCCGGACACTCAGCGTACCACTGCGCACACCCGACATGAGCGACGGATGCGCATTTTACTTCTTGCACAGCTTGCGCGCCGTAGACACGAAGATAGCCGCTCTATGCTGAAAAGCGCACGCGTACGGTAGGGCACACCCTAGTCTTCCATGCGGCCGACTGTAACACCGTCGGGACATCCACATCATCCCCGCCACGTGCACAGCCCACACCTTGGCTCAAGCCTCTCGGCTAGTGTCAGGTAGACACCTTTGTAGTTTCGTATGGTGCATTTTGGGTTTGTGCTTTCGGTTGTAATTGTGGTAGTGTGGGGGCGGGGGCGGGGGGATCATCCAAAGTACCGGACCAAGCCCTGTCAGGGTGTGTGTGGATGGCTGCGAAAGGCTGATGCCAGCCGGCCTGGTGAACATGTGTGGGACCAGCCTCTGGGTGCTTTCCAAAGGCCAATGTTCTAGACTAGGGATGACTGTAATGATGGTTTGGAGCATCTCGCTAGGAAAGATGATGGGGTTTGCTTTCACTACTGATGAAGATGATGGTTGCTAGGGGCATACACTCGGATCTGATTGATGTGTGTTTGCGCAACACGCGTGATGGAAGAGGTGGGGGGTTTGCAACACCATCTGAGGAACGATCGATGGGGTTGCATCACTCTGGGGAAGATGTTGGTTATGCTACACTCTATGAAAGATATGGTTTTTGCAACTCTCTGGATGGAAGATAGATGTCTTGCAACACCCTTTAAAGATGATGTTGCAACACTCTATGAAGATATGGTTTTGCAAACACCGCGGATAAGATAGAGGGTTGTAGGCATATCTCTGAATAAGTGGACTGCGTTCTGTATCACTCCATGCTGAAGAGGAGGGGTTTGGCATCACTCTAGGAGGAGATGATGGGTGGTGCATCATCTCTATTAATTGACTGCCTTTGGAGCTCTCGATGAAGATGATGGGGTCTTGGCATCACTCTGATTTTGAGGAGGGCGCGTTGCTGTCACTACTGGCTTGCGGGCGTTGTATATGGGCACGTTGGGCACGGTATGTCTCTGTTGGTCACTGGGTGTCTACTGGGTGGTCACTGGGTGCCTGGGTAGGGGTCACTGTGGGTCCACTGTGTGTCCTGTGTAGTCACTGTGATGGTCACTGTATGGTCACTGTGTGTCACTGTGTAGCAATGTGAGTCTCTGGTGTGGTCACTGTGTAGGCCCTGGTGGGTCACGGTTATGGTCTCTGGTGGCTCTGGTTAGGTCACTGGTGGTGCCCTGTGGTCACTAGTATGGGCGTCAATGTGTATCACTGTAGGGTCAACTGTGGGGTCCACTGGGGTGGGCCCGTTGGTCACTGTATGGTCACTGTTGTCTCACTGTGTGGTCACTGTAAGGGTCACTGGTATGGGTCTCTGTTAGGTCTCTGTGTGGTCACGGTGTGGCACTGTATGGTCACTGGATGGCTCACTGGTGGTCTACTGTATGGCGTCATAGTGTTGTCACTGTATGTCACATGTATGGTCACTGTAAGTCACAGTTGTCACTGTATGGTCACTGTATGTCACTTTTGTCATACCACGGGTGCAGAGGAAATACAGGCCTACATCACGCTGAAGCAATTGCGTTTGGTGGATGACGTCACTAAGTTCATGTATAATTGGCTTTGTGGGGAGCTGACGCCATAGGGACAATCCCTGGTAGTCATTATAACACCCAGGTAGATTCATTGTCCACTCCATGGTTACACGAGTTGCATAGGATAACTGGGAGCATCTTGTCCACATCCCTGGTGAAGGTCATTATGAACACTCCAGGTAGATCCATTTCACTCCCTGGTAGTCATTATAATAACATCAGCAAACACAACAAACACCCTACCAGGGTTGAGCAGTGGTCACTCCCTGTAGGGCATATTACACACCCGGTAGATCAAGTTCACTCCCCTGGATCATTAAGAAACTCCCCGACTAGATCCTATTGTTCACAACCCTGTAGTTCATTATAACACTCCATAGATCATTGGCACTCCCAGTTTATCCACTGTGTAACATACTGCGTGGGTAATCATTGTCACTCTAAAAGCTCCCTGGCTATTAGGATATTATAACACTTCCAAGTAGGTGTTCTCAACCCCTGGTACTAGGGCATTACATACACTCCATAGGTTGTGCGACCATCCCTGCGGTAGTCAGCAAACACTGTGGCGGTAGAAATCATTGTCACTCCCAGTTAGGTAAAGGTGTCATATACACGCCAGGTAGATCCTTTCACTCCCTGTTAGGTAAGGTCAATTATAACCTTCGAGTAGAATCCTATGTCACTCCCTGGTTAGTTAGGTATGATAACACTCCAAGTAGGTTGTCACTCCCGGTTAGGCTCCTTTAGCGAACACTCCGCATAGATCATTGTAAGGCCTGTGCTTTCGTCCACGGTGGAGTCTTTACAGCATGGTTTACACCGTGTGGGTGATTTAAAGTCAAACAAGTAACTTATCGCTACCACAGGGGCTTGATTCAACAGTCAACATAACATTACCACTTGGTTGATATAACTTCTAAGACTTAGGATCTACACATTTGGGTTGATTTCAGCTCCGCGAGACTATATCGACACCTTCGGTGGATCGGTGGTCTAGAGGTAACGCGCTCTGTCTAGAAAGCGTAAAGTCCCGGTCCTAAGGTGCGGGCGGTTCGTAACCCCGGTGGGACCGGAAAACTTTTCCACCCATCCATTAGACCATTTGTGCGTGGTCTGGGCCCCTAGTCTTTTCGATGAGACCGAGAAACCAGAGTCCCGTGTGTTTACACGTAATTAGTTAGCGCACGTAAAAGCACCCACCGCAACATGAAGTTTTCCCTGGCATAATCTTAGAAAAAAGCCACGCTGATAGGAAACAAATACAGTGGCAGACATGAAAAAAAATGGTGCGCGGCGCTGGTTGCGACGCGCCCTCCCGCGCTCCCGGGGCAGAGACCCTTGGTCACGGAAGAAATCCTGCCCGTGGACTTAAAAGTGGTGAGAAATGCGAAATCTAAGCCTTTGCGATATGTTTGCTTGACAAGATTCACGCCTTAATAAATTCCATACAGTATTAATGAGATACTTAAGGAGACCTCAATTTAATCACACCTTGGCGTACTGAACTTAATGCACCTGCGAAGAGATCAGACCACATCGGTTAAGTAACCTCACGAGATATGTACACCGTGGGTTGAAGTAATACCTCAGATATATTTACTCCTTAGGGATGATTTAACTCCTGAGATATAGCTAATATCCCTTTGAGTGATGTTAAATATACGTAGGGAAACCACACTTTACTTTGGGTTGGCATTTAAATACTTAGGTATACCACACACTTTGGGTTGGCATTTGAACGCTTTAGGTTAGTGGTAACACCTTGCATGATTTGTAAGTGTTCCATTTTGCGATGATTAACACATCTTGGATATATTTTTTGTCAAGGGACATTTATTTAAACACTGGGTGCATTTACCTAGAAGGAGTTTATATAGGGGGCCGGGCGGGAGCGGGGCGGCCCCTCATACTCTCTCTCACACGCGCCACACCTATCTCTCCTGTCTACGCGCGGGCGCGCACACACACACACAAACACAACACACAGGGGGGGGGTGGAGGGGGAGGGAGGGGAGGGGGGCGCGCGGTGAGGCGCGCCGCGTCTCTACTCACTAACCCGACTCAACCCCGCGAACACACACACACACAGCTGTGAGATTAGTCAAGAATAGGTTAGGCTTATGGCATGCGATAAAACACCTGTGGTCTTGCTCCCGAGGAAGAATCGATTAATGGTAAACTCAGAGCACCCGTCTTGATAGGAGTTTCGTTTTGCGGACAACACTTTCTCGCTAGTCAATTAAGGATCATTGAAGCGTGGGGGTTCTGGCGATAATTGATCGGTATCTGTATGCCTATCAGTTATGCGGCGGTAGATGTAAGCGTATGGCTTTCTGTGCGCTGTATTCACACTTTGTACGATGAGTAGGTTTGTACAGCATAGTGAGGTGGTCCTGACAGGCTACGCTAGCATCACTGTTTATAGAATAGAATTAATAGATCTAGAGATAGATTATTTAATAATAGATATATATTATATTGAACTACTATATATCTATAAATATGGGTAGGTGTGTGTGTGGTGGTAGAGCTGGGTGGGATGTGTGGTTGTGCAGAGGAGCAGGTGTGTGGCTGTGAAGGACACCAAGGACAAGCCGGACGGAAGTGCACCCGAGCGGAAGTGCGCTACGAGTCCTGGGGGCGTGACCCGCTACACTTTGGCATCAAACTAACAAGCCGGCGAATCCAGGACACAGGCGCCAGGCAGACCAGACTGATTGTGATGATGAAAGGGCAACACTCTCCCCCCCCACCACTCTCTGGCTCTGAGCTCCGTCGACTCTCCCCCCCTGAATTCTACGGTCCATCAGGCTTCTTGTTTCTTCTCGTCCTTGCTCTGCTTCTGCGTCTGACTTCTTCTCTTTCTTCTTCGTCTTCTTCTTCTCTTCTTCCTATACATCGTCTTCTTCTTCTTCGTCTTCTTCTCTTCCCTGCCTCTGACTTCTCGCAAATTCGGCTTCCTCGCGTCTTCTTCGCAATTCGATCTTCTTTCAGCAATTCGGCTTCGTCCGCAATTCTGTCTTCGTCGCATATTCTTCTTCTCGCATCTCAATGCTCGTCTTCTTTTCGCATGTCTTCGTCTTCTCGCTATCTTCGTCGTCGCATTCTTCGATTCTTCGCGCATGTCTGTCTGCTAGCGTTTCGCAGTCTGCGTCTTTGGTTCCTTTTCTGTACTTCCTGTGTTCTTGTCTGCTCTTGCTGCTTATCTAAATGCGCGTTCTTCTGTAACGCAATGCCCTTCACCTTCGCAGTCGGAATTTCTTTCAAAACTTCATGCTATGGATTCAATGGGAGACAGGCAATGAAAGATGTCAGAACCGACCTATAGGTGTCCAGCAGTGATACCCAATCCTGGGCTGGCTTTATAAAGTAACAGCTGTTCTCAATATTAGGATATCTTACACACAAAAAGCAACCAATTCAGAAAAAAGTACAGGAAACGGCTATCCTGTAACCATAATACAACTTAAAAAGAAATGAATATACCGGGGGTGAAAGAACTGTCCACTTAAACTACAACAACTACAAAATACACGTCCAAGAGATTCCACGCCAAAAGAACACTAGGAAAAAGGGTACAACTTATTGAAAAACATAACCATGATGTGTAGAATAGACCTCTGCTTTCACAAGCAATAAATGAGACATAAGGACACGTACTTGGAGCTAATACAGTCAAATTTTATCTACACAACTCTCTTTCAACACAAACCCATTTCAACAGAGCAATACCAGCTTTTTCAAAATCCTTATGGCAAAGACTCTCTCATCCTTTGGGTGGAAGGTGCCTTTTGTAAACACTTGACATTCGAAAAGAAGAGGAAATTGTGTGAGGATGCCCCACACCACACACCAATAGCAATCAGGTCTAGACACTTTTGATGGAAAAGCAGGTTGAAACTGTCGACAGGTTGTAATAAACTTGTGCGACTGGCCTTTTGGCGTATATTTCGAACCCAAAAAACGTGTAAAAGAAATTAAAAGTCAAAAATTGCATTGGTTACCATGGGAAACACCCCCTTCTTTCTGGGCTTGCTTCCGATCATGCTTCCAGCAAGACTCACGTCTCTATCAATCGGCTCAGAATTGGCAATAATTTACATTGGGATTATTCAAACAGCAGCAGCAGTTGCGAGAGTCTTGTCCAACCATCTTTTAGCTGACGCTAATCAACCAGTTCACTTCGCTAGTAAAAATGAGCATTGCAATACATGGTCAATACCCTCAAAAGTGAACACGAGAGGCCTCTTCTAAAACAGACAGAAAGAAGTTATAAGATGGTTTAATTTTCATGATAAGAGCATTATTAATATTTAGACCCAAAGATGTTATGAGATTGTAACAACAAGATTTATGGAGAATCAATGTGTTGGATGTGGTGTTGTTGCTGTCTGGCGTCCGTTGTCCTGCCTCTACTGAGCTACAGATTGCCGACCAGGCAAAGTCAGATGCGACTGAGATGACAAGAACTATGACTAATAATGACCAAACGTAAAACTGTAATACATGAGGCTAGATGCACGAATAAAGGAGGACATCTGAACAAAAAACCAAGGCTGGATGACCAGAATAATGACAATGATAAGGAGAGGATATGAATGATGAGGAGGTGATACAGAGACATTGTTTTCAGTGTTAAAATAAGACAATCACCAAAGGAGGATCATAAATCACATGATTACTGTTTCAGTGCTAAAATATTGACAACAAAAAAATTACGGAATGATCATAAAACTACTGATACTGTCTAGTGTTAAAATAATCGACAACATGAAATGATGAGCATGACTAAGATAACGGTCTGTTCGTGTTAAAAATAAATGACAACATAATATGCTCATAAACGAAGATACCGGTTGTATGATAAAGATAATGACAACATGAATGAGGCCATAACTAAGATACCTAGTTTGCGAGTGCGTTAAATAATGACAAACAATAATGTATGCCATGACTATGGTACGTGTTGTCGGTTAAAAGAAGACAACAATAATGAGGCTATCATAACAGATACCTATTTCTTGTGTGAATAAAATAAGGACAACAATAATATCTAGTCAGAACTAAGATAACTGGTTGTACGGATTAAAACAAAATGACAACAATAATGATGAACATAGCACTAGGTACTGTTGTCGTGATTAAAAATTAATGACAAACAATAATGCTCTCATAACTAAGATAACCTGTAGTAGTGTTAAAATGGGCGATACTGACTCAATTTTCAGTGTTATAAAAATGGCGGTGACTGACCTGAACGTTAAATATAACAGTTGCGGTGACAGACCTGAAGTCGTTGGCTGTCTTAAAATGGCGAGTACAGACTGACAGTGGTTGCACAGTGGTATAAAATGGCGGTGACAACTGAAGTGTGAAAATTTGCGTGACAGACCTGAATGTTGCAGGGATCTAAAATGGTGCGCGGAGACAGACGACAGTGTTGCAGTGTTATAAAATGGCGGGAGACTACTGGAATGTTGATAAAATGGGCGAGACATACTGAAGTGGTGCTGTGGTATAAAATGCTCTAGCGACAGACTGAAGTGTTGCAGTTTACAATGGAGGTTCAGAACTGAAATGGTGCAGTGTTACTATCGGACGGTGACACTGATGAAGTTTGGCAGGTTAACAGAGCAGACCACACGGCAGTGTAGCCGAGTCAGGCTTTCAACCACCCCTGTGAAAAAGTGTTAGGGATGATGATCGACACTGATGATATGATATGATGAATATAATGTTTGTTTAGGATGATTGATGATGGTTTGATGACACGATGATTGTGAGGATGAGAAGATATGGATTGTGATATGATGAGATGATGTGAGTGATGAGGATGAAATAAGGTTTGTGAGAAGGGTGATATTTTGTTGTTGATATAAATGATGGTTGTGATATGATAGTTGAATTGGATGATGATGAAGATGATGGTTGTGATGATGCAATAGAGGCTAGTGATGCGAGAAGGATTAACTGATGGTGTAGAGAATAATGAGTGATGATGAGAGTGATGATATGATGATATAATGATTGAGGGTGGAAAGATGAAGAAGAAAAGATGAGTTGCTGATTGAGAGATGAAAGCGAGAAGATGAAGAAAAGAAAAAAAGAAAATATGATGAAATGAAAGATGAGAAGAAGATGGTGATGATATGAATGACATGACGACGACGAAGAAGAAAAAAGATGAAGAAGAAGATGATGAAAGATGTTGAATAAAGAAGGGATGATGGGAGGACGATCGTCTGAAAGAAGTGAATGAAAAAGAGATCAGAAGAAGAAAAGAGAAAGAAGAACGAAGACCTAATGATAAGATAGAAGATGACGACCGAGGGCTCTCTGCACTGGGGCAGACCCTAGCCAGGCCAGCAGAGGGGCCAGCACTTCACAACCACCTGTCCTGCCAGGGCAGAGTCTGCCTCAAACCCCCTCGTTAACACAGCCCAGCTGCCGGCCAGCCAACAACTCTAGCAGCAGCAGCAGCAGGCAGCACGTGGAGGAGGGGGCGCGGTTGAACGGAGGCGAGGCGCACGTGCGTCAGGTGAAGAGAGACATCGTGGCAGGGAAGGCAATCGCCCGGAGTGTGCAGAAGTTCGTCAGCATCTGCTGGACGTCATAGGCAACACCGGGCCCTGCCCACTAAAACCTCATCAGCCAACCTCCAGGGCCCTAGAAGCCCCTGGCCCTGGAGTGATGGAGGTTGCGCCCGTAGCCTGATCTGACCGCTGTGATAGTGATGTGGGTGGTGGTGTTGCGGTCGGGGTGAACGTGAGTGTGGGTTGGGATATGCTGGTGTCGTGTATGTGGGGGGTGTGATTGGAGTGGGTTGGTGTATGATGTATGGTGATGTGGGGTGATGTGGGCTGGGAGGTTGGGCTGTCGGTGTAGGGATTGAGTGGTGGAGGTGAATGGGAGGTCTAATAGTAGAGGTGCACAACAATACACACATACACAAAACACAACACACACAAGACACACATACACACACATACACACACATCACAATACAACACTTACACATATACACACTCACATACCACATACACACATACACACAATTACACACACCATACATCTTCAGTCACACACATACCCACACACATTACAGACACACAAGTACACCACATACCACACATACATAAAATTCTGACACACCCATACACCAAACAAACCCCAAAAATTTACCACACACACTCACATACACACTTACACACATACACAACCAAATCAACATCATAACACACACAGACACACTGACTACACAAACACACAAGATCACACACATACTCACAATACACACAACACACACATACACACAACACATACACTCATACACACACTTACACACACACATACAAACACATAACACACATAACAAACACACATACAACACATACCCCACAATACCTCACAGACAACACAGATACACAACACATAACTCACATACACGACATACACACACATACACACACATACAATAACACACATTCACATCCTTACAAACACACATACTCACATACACCACATACACACACTACACACAAAGACACACATACACACATACACACCTTACACCACAATTACACACACATACACACATACCATACACACACCGATACACACACATACACACATACCCACATACACACACTACTCTACACATTCCACACAACACTCTGACACACACACACACTCTCTCGCACACACACACACCACACACACACACACACACACACATTATAAACTGTCAGAGGCCGTAACGGATGTGCCGCCAGCCAGTGGGTAGTGTAAAAGGAACAGCGTCCACACTGCCTATGGAGCCTTCCCTCTTAGGTCAAGTGAGTGTACTTTCTGTGACATAATCAGTATACAATATTAAGTCACAGGCACAGAGGGCAGTCCAGTCGTCACTCAACCGGGTGTCTGTGAACAGCTGTGGACTTGCCCACCACTGGACTGACTAGGCACTGCACTAGATGTAGCGTGAACTATCTTTGTATAAGAGGTATGTTCATTAATGCGTGGAGCGTCTAACGGATGTGAGTAATATTTTTGTGTTGTGTGTGTGGAGTGTGCGTGATGTGGTTGTAGTGGTGTGTGTGAGTGAAAAGTGATGGGATGCGTGTCTGTTGATGAGGTATGTGAGGTTGTAGGGGAGTGGTTGACTGATGTTCACGATATGTAAGTACAGCCTCTTCTTCTTTCTTGTCTGGAGTTATTTTTATGCAACTCTTACATGGGGCATGGTGCGGGTGCTACGCTTAATTAAACTTTGATTTGATCCCATTTCTCCGTCACTATCGATCGAGTAGGACTTTGACGGATGGATTTTGGATTTGAGATGGAGCTCTTCTCCGCTCTCTCGCGCTCTTTGCGTCTCTCTCTCCTCCTCCTGTCTCTCGCTCTTCTCTCCCGTTCTCGCGCTCTACTCTCCCTCTTCTCTCCTCTCTCTCTCGCGAGCTCGCTCGCCAGCTCAGCCCCTCTATACACCCACGGCGGCCCACCCCCCCACCCTCCCCCCCCCCCACCCCCACACACCCCACCCCCCTCGCCCCCCCCCCCCCCCCACCCCCCCCCCCCCCCCCCCCCCCAGCCCCCCCCCCACCCCCCCCCCCCCCCCCCCCCCCCCCCCCCCCCCACACCCCCCCCCCCCCCCACCATCCCCCCCCCCCCACCCCCCCCCCCCACCCCCACCCCCCCCCCCCCCCACACCCCTCTCGCGCATTCCTCCGTCTCTCGCTCTCTCTCACATATGTGAGAGCACATTAGCCATCGAAATAAAAGAAGATGGTCAGGTGTCATGGGTCATGGCGATCATGGCAGCCACTCCCTGGCGCCGCTCGTCTCCTCTCGCGCTCATCCTCAGCTCACTCCCACCCGCTACTTCTCGCTCTCCAGCGCTCCCTCTCTCGCATCTCCCGCTCTCGTCCCTGTCCTCTCTCGCGCTTCTGTCTCTCTCTCGCACTCCCTGTCCCCCCTCGCTCTCCCCTCGCTCGCGCTCGCTCATCTCTCGCTCTCTCATACACCTTTCTCTCCTCTCGCTCCCTGTAGGCTCTCGCGCGTCTCGCTCCCGTTCTCGCTCCTCCTCATCCCCTCGCTCTCCTCTCTCTCGCCTTGCCTTCTCTCTCTTCTCTGCTCTCCAACTCCTCGAATCTCTCTCCTCTCTGCTACTCTCAGTCTCTCTCCCTCACAGCCCCTGGCTCGTCACCAAATCTTACTCCTCTCTCATCCCTCCATCGCTGCGCTCTCTCTTCTCTCAATGCTCCAAGCTCCTCCTTCCTCGTATCCGCTCTCTCTCCTCCCCTCTACGGCGCTATATATATCCATGAAATGTATGCCTAAGTTATATTATTCGCAGACTTTTTTGGACTTGCCTCTGATACTTGAAGTTTTAATGAGGCCCATTTCAATATCTTATAAGTATGTTGTAAACAAGTATGTCTCTTTTCCATTGACAATGTTAATGTTATCATTTATAGACGTTTAAGTGGGGTTTGTGGTTAACCTTTCCTTGAGCTCTGGTTGTTGTTCATGTTCTGGATTTCTTGTTTTGTCTGGTTGTTCTCTTGGTTATCACGTTGGGTTGGCTTTGGTTGATTTTCCTCTCGGGTTGTGTGTTGGTTATGTTTTGGATAGGGTTTTGTTTTGCGGGCGGTGGGAGTATGTTCTTAATTAACACGGGTTTGATTGAGTTATTATCTTTTTTTTACAATTTATGTGCTGGCTGGGGGGCGAGGGGGGTGTTGGGAGGAAAGCTGAGGTTTGTAATGCGGAGTTTTTTCTCCCACTTGTTGTTAATTGCTGATACTCGCTATAATGTAGATGGGTTTTATATTATTATAGAGGTATCCCTAAACGGGGCAGGGACTGCGGAGCGTTAAAACAGCACATGTTCTTTTTCACATATCCCTCGAAACTAAAAAGAATTTGCGATTGTACATTGTCAGTGTACCAGTGATCATCCTCCGATCTCTCTCTCTCGCACCATCAATGCTCTCTCTCTCTCTCCTCTCATCGCCTTCTACACCCGCTCCGCTCTCCCTCTCTCTCCTCTTCTGCGCAGCGGTGCGGGTTGTCATATGCATGTGCGGTGGTGACAGGGTGGAAGATCAAGCGTTCGTCTCATAGTATACAATAATAAGTCTCGATGTTTGTATGGTAATGTTTTTTACCATTTTTGGCGAATGAACTGTGAAAACTCGAGCACCGTTCATGTCAATCTTCAGAATTCTGCGGTTCACGTCAAGTGGGACTGTGTGAGCGCCAGCCACGGTCACTTTTGCGATAAAAGATCCACCACAGTTGTACCACTGCGATGGTCCTAGCACTCGACTGTCGCTAGTATGGACTAACCATTAGCTAGACTGCGCCATAGTGGACGAACCATTAGCTAACTAGCCAATAGTGGACTAACCATTAGATACTGCCAATAATGGACTTCCATTACTGACTGCCAATAGTGGACTAACCATTAGGCTGACGGCCAATGTGGACTCTACCATTGAGATGAATGCCTATAGATGGACTATACCATTAGCAGACTGCCATCAGTAGGACTACCATTAGCGGACTGCCAAATAGTGGACAGTCAATCTGTGTCCGGGCCATTTGTTGACTACCATTACCTGCACTGCCAATAGCTGACGAACCCGTATAGAGACTGCCAATAGTGGGACTATCCAGTAGCGGACTGCCCAAGATGACTACCATTACTGACTAGCCAATTGTGGACGACCATTAGCTGACTGCATAAGTGGAACTACCATTACGACTGCCAATAGATGGCGACTACCATTTCGCGCTGACAGGCCAATCAGTGACTAACACCTAAATTTAAGTCTGACTGCCATAGTACGACCATAGCTGAACGGCCAAATGTGACGACCATTAGCTACGACTGCCAATAAGTGGCTAACCATTACTGACTCTGCCAATAGTGGATACTATACCAGTAGCTAGGACTGCCGTTAGTGTCTAGACGATTAAGCTGACGGCCAATAGTGCGGACTACCAGTAAGATAGACTAAAGCCAAATATGGAGATCCCCTTTACCCCCAAGGTTTTATAAAGCTGAACGGCCAATTATGGACGATCCAGTAGCATGACTGCCAATAGGGAACTACCAATAGCTGACGGCCATAGGGGACTACCATCTAGCTAACAGTGCCAAATAGTGGACTACCATTTAGCTGTCTGCCAAATATGAGGACTACCAGTTCAGTCGGACTCTGCCAACTACGTAGGAACCCTAACCATTCGAACGGACACTGCACATACAGTGTACTACCATTAGCTGAACTGCTAAATAGCGGGTCGAACATTTAAGCGGACGCAGCGCCAATAGATGACTACCATTAGCGGTCGGCTCCAATAGTGACTACCATTAGCTGACTGCCATTAGTCGAGGGACGACCATTAGCGGAACTGCCAATACGTGGACTTACCTTTTAGCTGAGACACCTGAACCGTTAGATGGTCGAACAACATTACGGACTGCCAAAAAAGTGGACTTCCATTAGATTACGGCCAACGAGGCTGGACTACCATTACTTGAACTGCCAATAGGTGGTCGACCACTGTATTGAACTCTGCCAAGTAGGGACTATCCATTAGCGGTCGAGCCGTTTAGTCGTGGGACTACCATTTGCTGACTCTGACGGCCGGGAGTGTGGACGTCCATTTAGCTGACAATGATGTTAGATAGTGAACAAACAGCCTCCAATGAACGTGGAAGGGGGCAGCTCACTCGCCCTAGGTATAGTCAGGTGAGGGCATCGGCGACCCTGCTGCCCCCAATAACCGCACTCTTATCCAGCTGTATCGACACCATGACGTAGAGTACAACGAAAAGTGATGATGTTGACAAGCATTGTAGAACCTTTGCTTCTCTTGATTGGAGTGGAGTGGGCCTTCTCTGTAGCTGACTCACTATCAAACTGAACCACACATTCAAGAATGAATGAAAATTTCTGCAGGCCTTGGGTGCCTCTCCACTCATCGTAGACCAAGTAAAGCGACAGAGACCCTATTAACTGCCCAGTTTCAGATTCCCCCTTCGTTGTTGTCGTTGTTTTTGCGTTGTATTTACGGCACCACCTAAAGCATGTTTAAAAAATGGCGTAGAAGTAACAACTTAACCGGGTCATCATCATAACCTAATGCCGTTGTTAGGGAGCGGAGATGTGCCGAGACCTCAGCGTTCTAGGGCCCGCATAGTGAGGTGTTGTGCTCACCTCCACCGCCTTGCTGCTTGACATTTCTGACCTTATAAAAGAGACAGCGTACCCAATTACCAGCTGGGTGACCGGTGACTGTTACTGAGCAATGCATCAAATTGTTGCAATCACCCATCCCGCTCAGCTGTCTTACCTTCAGCTGTTTGGCCGTGTGAAAAAAGTAAGCGAACGAACCCAACCACCCGAACAGCGCCTAAACGGCGGTCAGCGAGACAAGCAAGGGTTTTCCCGACCATCCAGACGCAAACTCAAGAATACTTGAAGGTGTCAACTAAGAGAATAATTATGAGTGCATTCCCAAATTAGAATTACACAGCATGCCTTCCGTAAACAATACAATTATGAAATAACATAAATTTAAAACCGACAACAATCTACGTCACACAACACACCCACACCCTACCCACACCCTCCCATCCACACATAAACACACACACACTCTCCTCACCCCACCACACACATACATACCAACACACACACTCGCATGCGCGTGCGCACGCACACACCAGTAAAGGTTTAAGAGTACAGAAGCAAAACCACAACACAACAATAAATTTCAAACACAGCTCTTAACACATCAAGCAGCACCCTCAATACAAAATAATCACAAGGAAACTTGACTTTAAAAAGAAAAACAGGAGAAACATTTGATTTAAAAAAATGTAACATTATTTTCCCTTCACCCATCACTGCGCACACTATTCTTTTTGCCTGGTACTTTATATCACACTATGCACACACACTCACACACACACACACACTCACTCTCACACACACTCACACACACACACACACACACACGCACACACACGCACGCACACACCCACACCTCTTCTTTCTCCTCGCTCTCTATCAACTCCTCTTCTCTCTCTCTCCTCGCTCTCGCTCCCCTCTTCTCTCTCCTCATCTCTCTCTCGCTTCTCTCCTCTCCCCTCTCTCTCTCCTCTCCTCTCGTTCTCTCTCGGTCCTCCCCTCTCTCCTCTTCTCTCTCTCCGCTCTCTCTCTCATCTCGCGCTCTCTCCCTCTCTCCTCTCTCTCTCTCTCTCTCCTCTCTCCTCTCTCCTCAGAGGCAGATTCCATGCACAACGCTGTTATTTGATGATTGTAAATATAAAAACGCCCGTTAAAAAGTTTGGCCTTTCCTAATTTTAAAATTGTTTGAAGCTGAATTGACCTAATTAATAATACTATGTTGTGTTGGTCTGTTTATTTTTTATTTTGGCATTCGGATTCTTCGACCAACGGAAGCAAGTATAGTGGTGTGAAAGCGCGTGGTTTCGGCAGTGGAAATATCTTTAGCTTTTGTAGTTATCTGATTTTCATACAATCATGAGCGTCTTTTCTTTTCCCGCCAACAATCTTTCCACACACATTCACAACTTTATTCAATACTTTTTGATTTGTTTACCTTCAACAACCAAACCAGCATAAAAAACCCATAAGAAAGACTGATTCTACAAATACTGCGATAAAACAAGCTCATAATTTCTTTTGTTAACGTTTCAAGTAACGCAGTTGTTTGAAGGCAGTAATATGCCTTGATTGACTTTTCTATGTATAAAATGCAGGTGGGTTGGCAGTAAAATAGCCAACGTATTACTGGAATTGTGACATTAGATTTGGTACGCTAGCACTCTCGCTACGTGCATTCCGTCTAGGAACAGAACAGATCTTGGGGTGTATTTCTGCGAAAAATTCAGTGAGCATTTCTTGGTAGGTGTGGGACGGTTTATTCAAAAGGTGTTTTTACAACCCATTTACAAACCTTTTCTACTGCATCAAAAAGAAACTAATTTAGTGTGGTTACTTCGTATAGAGCCAAGGCTTCTGATTAGTTTTACAACAGGTGTAAGTAATGTACCAGCAGTCATTTGTATACCAGGGGAAAAAGTAACCGTAGCTAAGACAGTCCTTGAGTTGCTGTATTTTAATGTTGTTTGGTTTTAGCAACGATCTTACCGGACCGTAGCTCGCTTTAAACAAAACACAGGTGAGTGCTGTCATAGTGTTGTTTGTGGTAGCAATATACTACCGTACTGTCAGGCGAGAAGCGCGCTTTACACAGCGGTTAACTGCTGTAGTTAGTGTTGGGTTGGGTGTGGAACAATATTACGCGTATTGTCAGCTTGACCAACACGCTTTACACGGCGGTTGGTGCTGGAATTAGGGTTATTGTTGTGTTTTGTGATAGCAATAGTACCGTATTGGCGAGGCGTGACAACCCACTAAAACACGGTTCGGGTGCTGTATGCGCGTGTTATTGTTGTTTTGTATAGCATATTTGGATTGTCGGGTCGTTAGGCCAGTTTTAACACATGATGCTGGTTTCAAACTTATGCATGGCGGTATTATTTAGACCTGTCCACTGGATTCAAGGCTGTCGGAGTGCACAGCGCGAGAGCCACAGGACAATTGCCTATCAGTAGCATCTCATACCAGCCTCCGATCGCCGAGCTAGAATCTGACAATTGATCTCAAGGTATTCTGGAGTGCGACAACAACGTCCGCGGTCTCAGTTTTGGACACCCGGACACTCAGCGTACCACTGCGCACACCCGACATGAGCGACGGATGCGCATTTTACTTCTTGCACAGCTTGCGCGCCGTAGACACGAAGATAGCCGCTCTATGCTGAAAAGCGCACGCGTACGGTAGGGCACACCCTAGTCTTCCATGCGGCCGACTGTAACACCGTCGGGACATCCACATCATCCCCGCCACGTGCACAGCCCACACCTTGGCTCAAGCCTCTCGGCTAGTGTCAGGTAGACACCTTTGTAGTTTCGTATGGTGCATTTTGGGTTTGTGCTTTCGGTTGTAATTGTGGTAGTGTGGGGGCGGGGGCGGGGGGATCATCCAAAGTACCGGACCAAGCCCTGTCAGGGTGTGTGTGGATGGCTGCGAAAGGCTGATGCCAGCCGGCCTGGTGAACATGTGTGGGACCAGCCTCTGGGTGCTTTCCAAAGGCCAATGTTCTAGACTAGGGATGACTGTAATGATGGTTTGGAGCATCTCGCTAGGAAAGATGATGGGGTTTGCTTTCACTACTGATGAAGATGATGGTTGCTAGGGGCATACACTCGGATCTGATTGATGTGTGTTTGCGCAACACGCGTGATGGAAGAGGTGGGGGGTTTGCAACACCATCTGAGGAACGATCGATGGGGTTGCATCACTCTGGGGAAGATGTTGGTTATGCTACACTCTATGAAAGATATGGTTTTTGCAACTCTCTGGATGGAAGATAGATGTCTTGCAACACCCTTTAAAGATGATGTTGCAACACTCTATGAAGATATGGTTTTGCAAACACCGCGGATAAGATAGAGGGTTGTAGGCATATCTCTGAATAAGTGGACTGCGTTCTGTATCACTCCATGCTGAAGAGGAGGGGTTTGGCATCACTCTAGGAGGAGATGATGGGTGGTGCATCATCTCTATTAATTGACTGCCTTTGGAGCTCTCGATGAAGATGATGGGGTCTTGGCATCACTCTGATTTTGAGGAGGGCGCGTTGCTGTCACTACTGGCTTGCGGGCGTTGTATATGGGCACGTTGGGCACGGTATGTCTCTGTTGGTCACTGGGTGTCTACTGGGTGGTCACTGGGTGCCTGGGTAGGGGTCACTGTGGGTCCACTGTGTGTCCTGTGTAGTCACTGTGATGGTCACTGTATGGTCACTGTGTGTCACTGTGTAGCAATGTGAGTCTCTGGTGTGGTCACTGTGTAGGCCCTGGTGGGTCACGGTTATGGTCTCTGGTGGCTCTGGTTAGGTCACTGGTGGTGCCCTGTGGTCACTAGTATGGGCGTCAATGTGTATCACTGTAGGGTCAACTGTGGGGTCCACTGGGGTGGGCCCGTTGGTCACTGTATGGTCACTGTTGTCTCACTGTGTGGTCACTGTAAGGGTCACTGGTATGGGTCTCTGTTAGGTCTCTGTGTGGTCACGGTGTGGCACTGTATGGTCACTGGATGGCTCACTGGTGGTCTACTGTATGGCGTCATAGTGTTGTCACTGTATGTCACATGTATGGTCACTGTAAGTCACAGTTGTCACTGTATGGTCACTGTATGTCACTTTTGTCATACCACGGGTGCAGAGGAAATACAGGCCTACATCACGCTGAAGCAATTGCGTTTGGTGGATGACGTCACTAAGTTCATGTATAATTGGCTTTGTGGGGAGCTGACGCCATAGGGACAATCCCTGGTAGTCATTATAACACCCAGGTAGATTCATTGTCCACTCCATGGTTACACGAGTTGCATAGGATAACTGGGAGCATCTTGTCCACATCCCTGGTGAAGGTCATTATGAACACTCCAGGTAGATCCATTTCACTCCCTGGTAGTCATTATAATAACATCAGCAAACACAACAAACACCCTACCAGGGTTGAGCAGTGGTCACTCCCTGTAGGGCATATTACACACCCGGTAGATCAAGTTCACTCCCCTGGATCATTAAGAAACTCCCCGACTAGATCCTATTGTTCACAACCCTGTAGTTCATTATAACACTCCATAGATCATTGGCACTCCCAGTTTATCCACTGTGTAACATACTGCGTGGGTAATCATTGTCACTCTAAAAGCTCCCTGGCTATTAGGATATTATAACACTTCCAAGTAGGTGTTCTCAACCCCTGGTACTAGGGCATTACATACACTCCATAGGTTGTGCGACCATCCCTGCGGTAGTCAGCAAACACTGTGGCGGTAGAAATCATTGTCACTCCCAGTTAGGTAAAGGTGTCATATACACGCCAGGTAGATCCTTTCACTCCCTGTTAGGTAAGGTCAATTATAACCTTCGAGTAGAATCCTATGTCACTCCCTGGTTAGTTAGGTATGATAACACTCCAAGTAGGTTGTCACTCCCGGTTAGGCTCCTTTAGCGAACACTCCGCATAGATCATTGTAAGGCCTGTGCTTTCGTCCACGGTGGAGTCTTTACAGCATGGTTTACACCGTGTGGGTGATTTAAAGTCAAACAAGTAACTTATCGCTACCACAGGGGCTTGATTCAACAGTCAACATAACATTACCACTTGGTTGATATAACTTCTAAGACTTAGGATCTACACATTTGGGTTGATTTCAGCTCCGCGAGACTATATCGACACCTTCGGTGGATCGGTGGTCTAGAGGTAACGCGCTCTGTCTAGAAAGCGTAAAGTCCCGGTCCTAAGGTGCGGGCGGTTCGTAACCCCGGTGGGACCGGAAAACTTTTCCACCCATCCATTAGACCATTTGTGCGTGGTCTGGGCCCCTAGTCTTTTCGATGAGACCGAGAAACCAGAGTCCCGTGTGTTTACACGTAATTAGTTAGCGCACGTAAAAGCACCCACCGCAACATGAAGTTTTCCCTGGCATAATCTTAGAAAAAAGCCACGCTGATAGGAAACAAATACAGTGGCAGACATGAAAAAAAATGGTGCGCGGCGCTGGTTGCGACGCGCCCTCCCGCGCTCCCGGGGCAGAGACCCTTGGTCACGGAAGAAATCCTGCCCGTGGACTTAAAAGTGGTGAGAAATGCGAAATCTAAGCCTTTGCGATATGTTTGCTTGACAAGATTCACGCCTTAATAAATTCCATACAGTATTAATGAGATACTTAAGGAGACCTCAATTTAATCACACCTTGGCGTACTGAACTTAATGCACCTGCGAAGAGATCAGACCACATCGGTTAAGTAACCTCACGAGATATGTACACCGTGGGTTGAAGTAATACCTCAGATATATTTACTCCTTAGGGATGATTTAACTCCTGAGATATAGCTAATATCCCTTTGAGTGATGTTAAATATACGTAGGGAAACCACACTTTACTTTGGGTTGGCATTTAAATACTTAGGTATACCACACACTTTGGGTTGGCATTTGAACGCTTTAGGTTAGTGGTAACACCTTGCATGATTTGTAAGTGTTCCATTTTGCGATGATTAACACATCTTGGATATATTTTTTGTCAAGGGACATTTATTTAAACACTGGGTGCATTTACCTAGAAGGAGTTTATATAGGGGGCCGGGCGGGAGCGGGGCGGCCCCTCATACTCTCTCTCACACGCGCCACACCTATCTCTCCTGTCTACGCGCGGGCGCGCACACACACACACAAACACAACACACAGGGGGGGGGTGGAGGGGGAGGGAGGGGAGGGGGGCGCGCGGTGAGGCGCGCCGCGTCTCTACTCACTAACCCGACTCAACCCCGCGAACACACACACACACAGCTGTGAGATTAGTCAAGAATAGGTTAGGCTTATGGCATGCGATAAAACACCTGTGGTCTTGCTCCCGAGGAAGAATCGATTAATGGTAAACTCAGAGCACCCGTCTTGATAGGAGTTTCGTTTTGCGGACAACACTTTCTCGCTAGTCAATTAAGGATCATTGAAGCGTGGGGGTTCTGGCGATAATTGATCGGTATCTGTATGCCTATCAGTTATGCGGCGGTAGATGTAAGCGTATGGCTTTCTGTGCGCTGTATTCACACTTTGTACGATGAGTAGGTTTGTACAGCATAGTGAGGTGGTCCTGACAGGCTACGCTAGCATCACTGTTTATAGAATAGAATTAATAGATCTAGAGATAGATTATTTAATAATAGATATATATTATATTGAACTACTATATATCTATAAATATGGGTAGGTGTGTGTGTGGTGGTAGAGCTGGGTGGGATGTGTGGTTGTGCAGAGGAGCAGGTGTGTGGCTGTGAAGGACACCAAGGACAAGCCGGACGGAAGTGCACCCGAGCGGAAGTGCGCTACGAGTCCTGGGGGCGTGACCCGCTACACTTTGGCATCAAACTAACAAGCCGGCGAATCCAGGACACAGGCGCCAGGCAGACCAGACTGATTGTGATGATGAAAGGGCAACACTCTCCCCCCCCACCACTCTCTGGCTCTGAGCTCCGTCGACTCTCCCCCCCTGAATTCTACGGTCCATCAGGCTTCTTGTTTCTTCTCGTCCTTGCTCTGCTTCTGCGTCTGACTTCTTCTCTTTCTTCTTCGTCTTCTTCTTCTCTTCTTCCTATACATCGTCTTCTTCTTCTTCGTCTTCTTCTCTTCCCTGCCTCTGACTTCTCGCAAATTCGGCTTCCTCGCGTCTTCTTCGCAATTCGATCTTCTTTCAGCAATTCGGCTTCGTCCGCAATTCTGTCTTCGTCGCATATTCTTCTTCTCGCATCTCAATGCTCGTCTTCTTTTCGCATGTCTTCGTCTTCTCGCTATCTTCGTCGTCGCATTCTTCGATTCTTCGCGCATGTCTGTCTGCTAGCGTTTCGCAGTCTGCGTCTTTGGTTCCTTTTCTGTACTTCCTGTGTTCTTGTCTGCTCTTGCTGCTTATCTAAATGCGCGTTCTTCTGTAACGCAATGCCCTTCACCTTCGCAGTCGGAATTTCTTTCAAAACTTCATGCTATGGATTCAATGGGAGACAGGCAATGAAAGATGTCAGAACCGACCTATAGGTGTCCAGCAGTGATACCCAATCCTGGGCTGGCTTTATAAAGTAACAGCTGTTCTCAATATTAGGATATCTTACACACAAAAAGCAACCAATTCAGAAAAAAGTACAGGAAACGGCTATCCTGTAACCATAATACAACTTAAAAAGAAATGAATATACCGGGGGTGAAAGAACTGTCCACTTAAACTACAACAACTACAAAATACACGTCCAAGAGATTCCACGCCAAAAGAACACTAGGAAAAAGGGTACAACTTATTGAAAAACATAACCATGATGTGTAGAATAGACCTCTGCTTTCACAAGCAATAAATGAGACATAAGGACACGTACTTGGAGCTAATACAGTCAAATTTTATCTACACAACTCTCTTTCAACACAAACCCATTTCAACAGAGCAATACCAGCTTTTTCAAAATCCTTATGGCAAAGACTCTCTCATCCTTTGGGTGGAAGGTGCCTTTTGTAAACACTTGACATTCGAAAAGAAGAGGAAATTGTGTGAGGATGCCCCACACCACACACCAATAGCAATCAGGTCTAGACACTTTTGATGGAAAAGCAGGTTGAAACTGTCGACAGGTTGTAATAAACTTGTGCGACTGGCCTTTTGGCGTATATTTCGAACCCAAAAAACGTGTAAAAGAAATTAAAAGTCAAAAATTGCATTGGTTACCATGGGAAACACCCCCTTCTTTCTGGGCTTGCTTCCGATCATGCTTCCAGCAAGACTCACGTCTCTATCAATCGGCTCAGAATTGGCAATAATTTACATTGGGATTATTCAAACAGCAGCAGCAGTTGCGAGAGTCTTGTCCAACCATCTTTTAGCTGACGCTAATCAACCAGTTCACTTCGCTAGTAAAAATGAGCATTGCAATACATGGTCAATACCCTCAAAAGTGAACACGAGAGGCCTCTTCTAAAACAGACAGAAAGAAGTTATAAGATGGTTTAATTTTCATGATAAGAGCATTATTAATATTTAGACCCAAAGATGTTATGAGATTGTAACAACAAGATTTATGGAGAATCAATGTGTTGGATGTGGTGTTGTTGCTGTCTGGCGTCCGTTGTCCTGCCTCTACTGAGCTACAGATTGCCGACCAGGCAAAGTCAGATGCGACTGAGATGACAAGAACTATGACTAATAATGACCAAACGTAAAACTGTAATACATGAGGCTAGATGCACGAATAAAGGAGGACATCTGAACAAAAAACCAAGGCTGGATGACCAGAATAATGACAATGATAAGGAGAGGATATGAATGATGAGGAGGTGATACAGAGACATTGTTTTCAGTGTTAAAATAAGACAATCACCAAAGGAGGATCATAAATCACATGATTACTGTTTCAGTGCTAAAATATTGACAACAAAAAAATTACGGAATGATCATAAAACTACTGATACTGTCTAGTGTTAAAATAATCGACAACATGAAATGATGAGCATGACTAAGATAACGGTCTGTTCGTGTTAAAAATAAATGACAACATAATATGCTCATAAACGAAGATACCGGTTGTATGATAAAGATAATGACAACATGAATGAGGCCATAACTAAGATACCTAGTTTGCGAGTGCGTTAAATAATGACAAACAATAATGTATGCCATGACTATGGTACGTGTTGTCGGTTAAAAGAAGACAACAATAATGAGGCTATCATAACAGATACCTATTTCTTGTGTGAATAAAATAAGGACAACAATAATATCTAGTCAGAACTAAGATAACTGGTTGTACGGATTAAAACAAAATGACAACAATAATGATGAACATAGCACTAGGTACTGTTGTCGTGATTAAAAATTAATGACAAACAATAATGCTCTCATAACTAAGATAACCTGTAGTAGTGTTAAAATGGGCGATACTGACTCAATTTTCAGTGTTATAAAAATGGCGGTGACTGACCTGAACGTTAAATATAACAGTTGCGGTGACAGACCTGAAGTCGTTGGCTGTCTTAAAATGGCGAGTACAGACTGACAGTGGTTGCACAGTGGTATAAAATGGCGGTGACAACTGAAGTGTGAAAATTTGCGTGACAGACCTGAATGTTGCAGGGATCTAAAATGGTGCGCGGAGACAGACGACAGTGTTGCAGTGTTATAAAATGGCGGGAGACTACTGGAATGTTGATAAAATGGGCGAGACATACTGAAGTGGTGCTGTGGTATAAAATGCTCTAGCGACAGACTGAAGTGTTGCAGTTTACAATGGAGGTTCAGAACTGAAATGGTGCAGTGTTACTATCGGACGGTGACACTGATGAAGTTTGGCAGGTTAACAGAGCAGACCACACGGCAGTGTAGCCGAGTCAGGCTTTCAACCACCCCTGTGAAAAAGTGTTAGGGATGATGATCGACACTGATGATATGATATGATGAATATAATGTTTGTTTAGGATGATTGATGATGGTTTGATGACACGATGATTGTGAGGATGAGAAGATATGGATTGTGATATGATGAGATGATGTGAGTGATGAGGATGAAATAAGGTTTGTGAGAAGGGTGATATTTTGTTGTTGATATAAATGATGGTTGTGATATGATAGTTGAATTGGATGATGATGAAGATGATGGTTGTGATGATGCAATAGAGGCTAGTGATGCGAGAAGGATTAACTGATGGTGTAGAGAATAATGAGTGATGATGAGAGTGATGATATGATGATATAATGATTGAGGGTGGAAAGATGAAGAAGAAAAGATGAGTTGCTGATTGAGAGATGAAAGCGAGAAGATGAAGAAAAGAAAAAAAGAAAATATGATGAAATGAAAGATGAGAAGAAGATGGTGATGATATGAATGACATGACGACGACGAAGAAGAAAAAAGATGAAGAAGAAGATGATGAAAGATGTTGAATAAAGAAGGGATGATGGGAGGACGATCGTCTGAAAGAAGTGAATGAAAAAGAGATCAGAAGAAGAAAAGAGAAAGAAGAACGAAGACCTAATGATAAGATAGAAGATGACGACCGAGGGCTCTCTGCACTGGGGCAGACCCTAGCCAGGCCAGCAGAGGGGCCAGCACTTCACAACCACCTGTCCTGCCAGGGCAGAGTCTGCCTCAAACCCCCTCGTTAACACAGCCCAGCTGCCGGCCAGCCAACAACTCTAGCAGCAGCAGCAGCAGGCAGCACGTGGAGGAGGGGGCGCGGTTGAACGGAGGCGAGGCGCACGTGCGTCAGGTGAAGAGAGACATCGTGGCAGGGAAGGCAATCGCCCGGAGTGTGCAGAAGTTCGTCAGCATCTGCTGGACGTCATAGGCAACACCGGGCCCTGCCCACTAAAACCTCATCAGCCAACCTCCAGGGCCCTAGAAGCCCCTGGCCCTGGAGTGATGGAGGTTGCGCCCGTAGCCTGATCTGACCGCTGTGATAGTGATGTGGGTGGTGGTGTTGCGGTCGGGGTGAACGTGAGTGTGGGTTGGGATATGCTGGTGTCGTGTATGTGGGGGGTGTGATTGGAGTGGGTTGGTGTATGATGTATGGTGATGTGGGGTGATGTGGGCTGGGAGGTTGGGCTGTCGGTGTAGGGATTGAGTGGTGGAGGTGAATGGGAGGTCTAATAGTAGAGGTGCACAACAATACACACATACACAAAACACAACACACACAAGACACACATACACACACATACACACACATCACAATACAACACTTACACATATACACACTCACATACCACATACACACATACACACAATTACACACACCATACATCTTCAGTCACACACATACCCACACACATTACAGACACACAAGTACACCACATACCACACATACATAAAATTCTGACACACCCATACACCAAACAAACCCCAAAAATTTACCACACACACTCACATACACACTTACACACATACACAACCAAATCAACATCATAACACACACAGACACACTGACTACACAAACACACAAGATCACACACATACTCACAATACACACAACACACACATACACACAACACATACACTCATACACACACTTACACACACACATACAAACACATAACACACATAACAAACACACATACAACACATACCCCACAATACCTCACAGACAACACAGATACACAACACATAACTCACATACACGACATACACACACATACACACACATACAATAACACACATTCACATCCTTACAAACACACATACTCACATACACCACATACACACACTACACACAAAGACACACATACACACATACACACCTTACACCACAATTACACACACATACACACATACCATACACACACCGATACACACACATACACACATACCCACATACACACACTACTCTACACATTCCACACAACACTCTGACACACACACACACTCTCTCGCACACACACACACCACACACACACACACACACACACATTATAAACTGTCAGAGGCCGTAACGGATGTGCCGCCAGCCAGTGGGTAGTGTAAAAGGAACAGCGTCCACACTGCCTATGGAGCCTTCCCTCTTAGGTCAAGTGAGTGTACTTTCTGTGACATAATCAGTATACAATATTAAGTCACAGGCACAGAGGGCAGTCCAGTCGTCACTCAACCGGGTGTCTGTGAACAGCTGTGGACTTGCCCACCACTGGACTGACTAGGCACTGCACTAGATGTAGCGTGAACTATCTTTGTATAAGAGGTATGTTCATTAATGCGTGGAGCGTCTAACGGATGTGAGTAATATTTTTGTGTTGTGTGTGTGGAGTGTGCGTGATGTGGTTGTAGTGGTGTGTGTGAGTGAAAAGTGATGGGATGCGTGTCTGTTGATGAGGTATGTGAGGTTGTAGGGGAGTGGTTGACTGATGTTCACGATATGTAAGTACAGCCTCTTCTTCTTTCTTGTCTGGAGTTATTTTTATGCAACTCTTACATGGGGCATGGTGCGGGTGCTACGCTTAATTAAACTTTGATTTGATCCCATTTCTCCGTCACTATCGATCGAGTAGGACTTTGACGGATGGATTTTGGATTTGAGATGGAGCTCTTCTCCGCTCTCTCGCGCTCTTTGCGTCTCTCTCTCCTCCTCCTGTCTCTCGCTCTTCTCTCCCGTTCTCGCGCTCTACTCTCCCTCTTCTCTCCTCTCTCTCTCGCGAGCTCGCTCGCCAGCTCAGCCCCTCTATACACCCACGGCGGCCCACCCCCCCACCCTCCCCCCCCCCCACCCCCACACACCCCACCCCCCTCGCCCCCCCCCCCCCCCCACCCCCCCCCCCCCCCCCCCCCCCAGCCCCCCCCCCACCCCCCCCCCCCCCCCCCCCCCCCCCCCCCCCCCACACCCCCCCCCCCCCCCACCATCCCCCCCCCCCCACCCCCCCCCCCCACCCCCACCCCCCCCCCCCCCCACACCCCTCTCGCGCATTCCTCCGTCTCTCGCTCTCTCTCACATATGTGAGAGCACATTAGCCATCGAAATAAAAGAAGATGGTCAGGTGTCATGGGTCATGGCGATCATGGCAGCCACTCCCTGGCGCCGCTCGTCTCCTCTCGCGCTCATCCTCAGCTCACTCCCACCCGCTACTTCTCGCTCTCCAGCGCTCCCTCTCTCGCATCTCCCGCTCTCGTCCCTGTCCTCTCTCGCGCTTCTGTCTCTCTCTCGCACTCCCTGTCCCCCCTCGCTCTCCCCTCGCTCGCGCTCGCTCATCTCTCGCTCTCTCATACACCTTTCTCTCCTCTCGCTCCCTGTAGGCTCTCGCGCGTCTCGCTCCCGTTCTCGCTCCTCCTCATCCCCTCGCTCTCCTCTCTCTCGCCTTGCCTTCTCTCTCTTCTCTGCTCTCCAACTCCTCGAATCTCTCTCCTCTCTGCTACTCTCAGTCTCTCTCCCTCACAGCCCCTGGCTCGTCACCAAATCTTACTCCTCTCTCATCCCTCCATCGCTGCGCTCTCTCTTCTCTCAATGCTCCAAGCTCCTCCTTCCTCGTATCCGCTCTCTCTCCTCCCCTCTACGGCGCTATATATATCCATGAAATGTATGCCTAAGTTATATTATTCGCAGACTTTTTTGGACTTGCCTCTGATACTTGAAGTTTTAATGAGGCCCATTTCAATATCTTATAAGTATGTTGTAAACAAGTATGTCTCTTTTCCATTGACAATGTTAATGTTATCATTTATAGACGTTTAAGTGGGGTTTGTGGTTAACCTTTCCTTGAGCTCTGGTTGTTGTTCATGTTCTGGATTTCTTGTTTTGTCTGGTTGTTCTCTTGGTTATCACGTTGGGTTGGCTTTGGTTGATTTTCCTCTCGGGTTGTGTGTTGGTTATGTTTTGGATAGGGTTTTGTTTTGCGGGCGGTGGGAGTATGTTCTTAATTAACACGGGTTTGATTGAGTTATTATCTTTTTTTTACAATTTATGTGCTGGCTGGGGGGCGAGGGGGGTGTTGGGAGGAAAGCTGAGGTTTGTAATGCGGAGTTTTTTCTCCCACTTGTTGTTAATTGCTGATACTCGCTATAATGTAGATGGGTTTTATATTATTATAGAGGTATCCCTAAACGGGGCAGGGACTGCGGAGCGTTAAAACAGCACATGTTCTTTTTCACATATCCCTCGAAACTAAAAAGAATTTGCGATTGTACATTGTCAGTGTACCAGTGATCATCCTCCGATCTCTCTCTCTCGCACCATCAATGCTCTCTCTCTCTCTCCTCTCATCGCCTTCTACACCCGCTCCGCTCTCCCTCTCTCTCCTCTTCTGCGCAGCGGTGCGGGTTGTCATATGCATGTGCGGTGGTGACAGGGTGGAAGATCAAGCGTTCGTCTCATAGTATACAATAATAAGTCTCGATGTTTGTATGGTAATGTTTTTTACCATTTTTGGCGAATGAACTGTGAAAACTCGAGCACCGTTCATGTCAATCTTCAGAATTCTGCGGTTCACGTCAAGTGGGACTGTGTGAGCGCCAGCCACGGTCACTTTTGCGATAAAAGATCCACCACAGTTGTACCACTGCGATGGTCCTAGCACTCGACTGTCGCTAGTATGGACTAACCATTAGCTAGACTGCGCCATAGTGGACGAACCATTAGCTAACTAGCCAATAGTGGACTAACCATTAGATACTGCCAATAATGGACTTCCATTACTGACTGCCAATAGTGGACTAACCATTAGGCTGACGGCCAATGTGGACTCTACCATTGAGATGAATGCCTATAGATGGACTATACCATTAGCAGACTGCCATCAGTAGGACTACCATTAGCGGACTGCCAAATAGTGGACAGTCAATCTGTGTCCGGGCCATTTGTTGACTACCATTACCTGCACTGCCAATAGCTGACGAACCCGTATAGAGACTGCCAATAGTGGGACTATCCAGTAGCGGACTGCCCAAGATGACTACCATTACTGACTAGCCAATTGTGGACGACCATTAGCTGACTGCATAAGTGGAACTACCATTACGACTGCCAATAGATGGCGACTACCATTTCGCGCTGACAGGCCAATCAGTGACTAACACCTAAATTTAAGTCTGACTGCCATAGTACGACCATAGCTGAACGGCCAAATGTGACGACCATTAGCT
Source organism: Rapana venosa (assembly GCA_028751875.1). Lineage (NCBI taxonomy): Eukaryota > Metazoa > Mollusca > Gastropoda > Neogastropoda > Muricidae > Rapana > Rapana venosa. The sequence continues at coordinate 51,170,908 of CM054160.1, forward strand.
ACGACTGCCAATAAGTGGCTAACCATTACTGACTCTGCCAATAGTGGATACTATACCAGTAGCTAGGACTGCCGTTAGTGTCTAGACGATTAAGCTGACGGCCAATAGTGCGGACTACCAGTAAGATAGACTAAAGCCAAATATGGAGATCCCCTTTACCCCCAAGGTTTTATAAAGCTGAACGGCCAATTATGGACGATCCAGTAGCATGACTGCCAATAGGGAACTACCAATAGCTGACGGCCATAGGGGACTACCATCTAGCTAACAGTGCCAAATAGTGGACTACCATTTAGCTGTCTGCCAAATATGAGGACTACCAGTTCAGTCGGACTCTGCCAACTACGTAGGAACCCTAACCATTCGAACGGACACTGCACATACAGTGTACTACCATTAGCTGAACTGCTAAATAGCGGGTCGAACATTTAAGCGGACGCAGCGCCAATAGATGACTACCATTAGCGGTCGGCTCCAATAGTGACTACCATTAGCTGACTGCCATTAGTCGAGGGACGACCATTAGCGGAACTGCCAATACGTGGACTTACCTTTTAGCTGAGACACCTGAACCGTTAGATGGTCGAACAACATTACGGACTGCCAAAAAAGTGGACTTCCATTAGATTACGGCCAACGAGGCTGGACTACCATTACTTGAACTGCCAATAGGTGGTCGACCACTGTATTGAACTCTGCCAAGTAGGGACTATCCATTAGCGGTCGAGCCGTTTAGTCGTGGGACTACCATTTGCTGACTCTGACGGCCGGGAGTGTGGACGTCCATTTAGCTGACAATGATGTTAGATAGTGAACAAACAGCCTCCAATGAACGTGGAAGGGGGCAGCTCACTCGCCCTAGGTATAGTCAGGTGAGGGCATCGGCGACCCTGCTGCCCCCAATAACCGCACTCTTATCCAGCTGTATCGACACCATGACGTAGAGTACAACGAAAAGTGATGATGTTGACAAGCATTGTAGAACCTTTGCTTCTCTTGATTGGAGTGGAGTGGGCCTTCTCTGTAGCTGACTCACTATCAAACTGAACCACACATTCAAGAATGAATGAAAATTTCTGCAGGCCTTGGGTGCCTCTCCACTCATCGTAGACCAAGTAAAGCGACAGAGACCCTATTAACTGCCCAGTTTCAGATTCCCCCTTCGTTGTTGTCGTTGTTTTTGCGTTGTATTTACGGCACCACCTAAAGCATGTTTAAAAAATGGCGTAGAAGTAACAACTTAACCGGGTCATCATCATAACCTAATGCCGTTGTTAGGGAGCGGAGATGTGCCGAGACCTCAGCGTTCTAGGGCCCGCATAGTGAGGTGTTGTGCTCACCTCCACCGCCTTGCTGCTTGACATTTCTGACCTTATAAAAGAGACAGCGTACCCAATTACCAGCTGGGTGACCGGTGACTGTTACTGAGCAATGCATCAAATTGTTGCAATCACCCATCCCGCTCAGCTGTCTTACCTTCAGCTGTTTGGCCGTGTGAAAAAAGTAAGCGAACGAACCCAACCACCCGAACAGCGCCTAAACGGCGGTCAGCGAGACAAGCAAGGGTTTTCCCGACCATCCAGACGCAAACTCAAGAATACTTGAAGGTGTCAACTAAGAGAATAATTATGAGTGCATTCCCAAATTAGAATTACACAGCATGCCTTCCGTAAACAATACAATTATGAAATAACATAAATTTAAAACCGACAACAATCTACGTCACACAACACACCCACACCCTACCCACACCCTCCCATCCACACATAAACACACACACACTCTCCTCACCCCACCACACACATACATACCAACACACACACTCGCATGCGCGTGCGCACGCACACACCAGTAAAGGTTTAAGAGTACAGAAGCAAAACCACAACACAACAATAAATTTCAAACACAGCTCTTAACACATCAAGCAGCACCCTCAATACAAAATAATCACAAGGAAACTTGACTTTAAAAAGAAAAACAGGAGAAACATTTGATTTAAAAAAATGTAACATTATTTTCCCTTCACCCATCACTGCGCACACTATTCTTTTTGCCTGGTACTTTATATCACACTATGCACACACACTCACACACACACACACACTCACTCTCACACACACTCACACACACACACACACACACACGCACACACACGCACGCACACACCCACACCTCTTCTTTCTCCTCGCTCTCTATCAACTCCTCTTCTCTCTCTCTCCTCGCTCTCGCTCCCCTCTTCTCTCTCCTCATCTCTCTCTCGCTTCTCTCCTCTCCCCTCTCTCTCTCCTCTCCTCTCGTTCTCTCTCGGTCCTCCCCTCTCTCCTCTTCTCTCTCTCCGCTCTCTCTCTCATCTCGCGCTCTCTCCCTCTCTCCTCTCTCTCTCTCTCTCTCCTCTCTCCTCTCTCCTCAGAGGCAGATTCCATGCACAACGCTGTTATTTGATGATTGTAAATATAAAAACGCCCGTTAAAAAGTTTGGCCTTTCCTAATTTTAAAATTGTTTGAAGCTGAATTGACCTAATTAATAATACTATGTTGTGTTGGTCTGTTTATTTTTTATTTTGGCATTCGGATTCTTCGACCAACGGAAGCAAGTATAGTGGTGTGAAAGCGCGTGGTTTCGGCAGTGGAAATATCTTTAGCTTTTGTAGTTATCTGATTTTCATACAATCATGAGCGTCTTTTCTTTTCCCGCCAACAATCTTTCCACACACATTCACAACTTTATTCAATACTTTTTGATTTGTTTACCTTCAACAACCAAACCAGCATAAAAAACCCATAAGAAAGACTGATTCTACAAATACTGCGATAAAACAAGCTCATAATTTCTTTTGTTAACGTTTCAAGTAACGCAGTTGTTTGAAGGCAGTAATATGCCTTGATTGACTTTTCTATGTATAAAATGCAGGTGGGTTGGCAGTAAAATAGCCAACGTATTACTGGAATTGTGACATTAGATTTGGTACGCTAGCACTCTCGCTACGTGCATTCCGTCTAGGAACAGAACAGATCTTGGGGTGTATTTCTGCGAAAAATTCAGTGAGCATTTCTTGGTAGGTGTGGGACGGTTTATTCAAAAGGTGTTTTTACAACCCATTTACAAACCTTTTCTACTGCATCAAAAAGAAACTAATTTAGTGTGGTTACTTCGTATAGAGCCAAGGCTTCTGATTAGTTTTACAACAGGTGTAAGTAATGTACCAGCAGTCATTTGTATACCAGGGGAAAAAGTAACCGTAGCTAAGAC